>JACEFZ010027953.1:0-220788 GCA_014155875.1 Cepaea nemoralis
AAGGAAAAGCACAGAAATCCCAGTAGACTCCACTACCATAATATCCTAGCATTGACTTATCCTTTATCTCCCCACTCAATCTCAATCCTGCTGAATATCTTCTCCCGTCATTGTACTTATCCTACCGAGTGCAATGACACCTCACTCGACACAGCCTAAGTCACGCTTCAGCCTAATGCTGCCGACACTCTATACTACGGTTACAAACGCAAGTTCACTATGCTCGAGTTCTAAGCTAAATCACTACTACCTTATTTAACCTATTCCAGTCCTAGAATTAAACCACCAAGTCACATCAAGGACAAATGCCTGTCGTCTTTAAACGACACTAGACATCGTGATGTGTATTTCTTATACGGCACTGAAATAAACCACTCCAGTCGCGGTGTCAAGCCAACCTGTATACTGAATTTAAAACTTGATTCTCATACAGCATTGAATTTCGCCTGTAGGACGTCATGGGGTTTTCCTCTCCACCAAGTCACCCCTGCTCCATTCTCGTCTTTTGATCCTCGTACAAAAACATCCCGACACGTCTCCTTTGATATAAACGATCTTTCTGGACATCGATGATTATCCTTTGATCTCGACTAGTTTCCCTGGATCACGGGAATAACTTTCCCGTATTCAAAGAGTTGTATTTGATCGTGGACCTGTTCTCCGTATTCAAAGAGTTGTAGCGTGTTTAGATTGTATGTGATGCTGATCCTAGACTAAACTATCCTGTCTCACATTCACGATAGACTACACCACATATCTCCACACCCATACATCGCACACACAATCAGCTACTCCAAATTGCCGGCTTCAAATGTTTCTACAACAGACGACATCTGGGAATGACGATTCTCGTTCGCGACAGCATGGTGGCGTCAGAGCTAGACATGTCCAGTTGGGACAGTGACGATATACAAATACAGGCGTTGAGAGTTCATTCCAGTATACCATTCGTGTTGGTTAATGTTTATGCCCGCAATGCCAGTGTGGACGCCCAGAAGTGGCAGTGCTTAAGTGGCATATTAGGCCACGAGAGAAATGTTATTTTCTGTGGTGACTTCAACGCTAAAGGCAGATCATGGGGAAACACTTCCCCCAATACACAGGGGGAGGAACTCGAGACTGCACTGGAAACCATCGACCTGGTTTGTATCAACAGTGGCTGTGTCACCAGGACAGCAAGCCGTCCGGGCGATGAGGACAGTGCTATTGATCTGGCGCTAGTTTCACCTTCACTCACTACAGTGTGTAGATGGGGTGTCCTAGGACACCATGGCAGCGACCACCACCCTTGCAGCATACTGGTGGAGGAAGGCAGAACCAGGCAGCACAAGCTAAAGGTAAAGACGTTCCAGTATGACAGTACAGGGCAAGATGTGGTGAGTAAAATAAGACGTGACAAGCGCAGAACGTTTCAGGGCAGGAAAAAAAGCTGGGAGCAGCCACCGTGGTGGAGTTTCGAGGTGGAGAAGGCTTAGGTGGATAAGCGTAGTGCTGTAAGGAGATGGCAAAATGCCAAGAAGAACAGAGCTGGTCATCCTAGTCCCTGCTTGCACTTAGAAAGAGAGATGCACACAAAAGTAAGCTACTTAAAAAAACTGGTCAAGGTTGTTAAAAGCGAAAAATGGGCAGAGGTGTGTCAAAGAGTAAGCACAGACAAGTCACTGAAATTGTTCTGGCGACTACATAAAAGCATGAGTGGTGTAGTCAAGAATAAGAGCATTTCTGACTTCCAAGGTGCTGACCTCATCTGGCAGAGGACTGACGAGGACAAGGGCAAAGCCCTCTTTGAACGCTACCTTGAGCAGAGCAACCAGACAGACATGGGAGGCCGAAATCTGGCCAAGGAGGTCACCTCAGACAGATGCAAGGCCCAGAACACTTCGGATGAAGACACAGTGACAGTGAAAGAAATCAAGGCTGTGCTTCGACGATAAAAAAACAGTGCTCCAGGTCCTGATGGCATAAGATACGACGACATAAATAGGTGTACCGACAATGAGCTAGAGAAACTAGCAGACATGTACAACAACAGTATAGGGAGTGCTAGCATCAAGGAGGAATGGTTACACAGCTATCTGATTCCCTTGACGAAGCCTGACAAAGACCACACAAAAAAAATAATCAGGGATTTCGAATTATAACCATGCAGAATACAATAGGCAAGTTGCCGGAGAAAGTAATTGCCAGGAAAATATCAAGCCAACTAGAGAGGCAAGGTGTTTTCCCACCCACCCTGGGTGGGTACCGTCCAAAAAAAGAAACCTGGACCAATGCAGCAGTCTTTGCCCATGATGTCTATGAAGGTTTCCACCCAGGCACTGAAACCGTTGCTGCAGCGATTGATCTTGAGGACGCATACAACAGAGTACTATTGGATTTTTTAATGTTTCAGCTTCTTGAACTAAACGTAAGTCCATTCCTCCTTAGTTGGATCGCTGCAGCCCTCTTCCAACGGAAAGAAGTTTTTAGATGTGGCAGTTGGACTTCGGAACCAACAACAATACATCCTGGCCTACCACAGGGATCACCATTATCTCCGGTACTGTTCAACGCCTACACAGTGAGAATCACCAGTGAGCAGATCACTGGACCTGGCAGGACATTGTCATATGCCGATGATGTTTTAGTGTATCGTCAGGGTAAGGATAGAGAGGAGGTTGCTGTGGAACTACAAACCGAACTCAATCGCATAAGTACTTGGTGTGATGAAGCTGGGGCAATGGTCAACCCAACAAAGGCAACAGTTACTTGGTTCTCGTTGAATAATCATATTGTCAACACTCCAACACCAACTGTAATGCTGTGTTCAGAGACGGTGGAAAGAACGCAGGCAATGAATTACCTGGGGATATGGTTTGATCGAAGCCTTGCTTATAATGTGCACATAGACCAGGTGATAACAAAGGCCAAGCGGGGTTTGGCAGCGATGCTGGTGATGGCAGCAGCAAACTGTGAGCAGCGCCATCTATGTCTTCTGTACGAGGGGCTGGTCATGTCTGTTTTGGAGTATGCAATGGCAATCCTGACTCTCAGCCATAAGCAGATAGAAAGGATGGAAAGGATACAGAATGAAGCTATGCGCATTATTCTTGGATGTACAAGAGATACAGAATGCAGGGCGATGCGCTACCTTCTTGATTTTCCAACCATTGAAGAGAGAATACAAGGTTGCAGGGCACGCGCCTACCTCAGAATCCACTGCATAGTGAAATTAGGAAGGTGAAGGGCAGCAGGTTAAAAAGAGGAAGATCGTGGATGGGTCAAGCCGAAGACATTCTTCAACAGGTGTGTTCACTTGAGGACTTAGAACCTGGCGAGGAGTGGGTGCAAGTGCCAACAGACTTCTGCACATCCTTTTCAGTTTGCATCCAACTAGATAGAAAATGCAGACAAGAAAATCCGGCTGCTGTTGAGGCTGAAGTACAAGCGTTGATTTTCGAGAATTCGCTAGACGGGGACGCGGTCATCTACACAGATGGGTCGGTCGTCCGACATGTGAGAAGCTCATGGGCCTTTACAGCTCGGGCCGGAGGGAGAATGGTGAAGGAGGACTCTGGTGCTTTCACTGAAACCACAAGTAGCCTGACCATGGAAGTCATGGCAGTAAGTAAAGCAATAACATGGCTCGAGACACAGACATTCACTAGGGCTTGTTTCCTCAGCGACTCAATGAACATGATCAAGAGGATAGAGGAGGGATCGATCCGAAGAGAATGGTTGCTGCCTCTGGAGCGGTCTCGACTGGCAAAGATTAGTTTCATCTTCGTGCCAGGGCATGCGGGAGTACAAGGAAATGAGCGGGCTGACAAGCTCGCAGGTGAGGCTACTGTGGAGGGCGGACGCGCCATGGACCAGGCCGACATCCTGAATGCTCTACGAGAAGTAAGACTTTTGCGAGAACCAAGTGATGACTGTGAATCTACAACAATGGCCAGACTGCGAGAGCAGCAAATTAAAAGAGGGGTGGCCAAACAAGAACACTACGCAGGAAGCCAAAGAAGATTGATAAACCAACACAGAACTGGCGTCGTTAGCCACTACACGTTGCAGGATTTGCTGAGGAGGGGATCCGAGCACTTATGGACTGAATGGTTCGATGTGCAATGAGGATGATCTGTCGACTAACTAACTAACTAACTAACTTAGATTGACGATCTCTGGTCTTTGATCTTTTCAGGTCGACAACCTCCAGTCACCGCGTGACAGCCTGGTCCATCACTTGTCCGCCCTCCACAGTAGCCTTACCTGCGAACTTGTCACCCCGCTCATTTCCTTGTACCCCTACATGCCCTGGAACGAAGATAAAACTAATCTTTGCCAGCCGAGACCGGTCCAGAGACAGCAACCACTATCTTCGGATCCACCCCGTCTCTGTTCTCTTGAGTATGCTCATTGAGTAGCTAAGGAAACATGCCTTAGTGAATGTCTGTGTCTCAAGCCATGATATTGCTTTACTTACTGCCATGACATCCATAGTCAGGCTACTTGTGGTTTCAGTGAAAGCACCAAAGTCCTCCTTACAATTCTTCCTCCGGCCTGAGCCGTAAAGGCCCATGAGCTTCTCACATGTCGGACGACCGACCCACCTGTGTAAATAACAGCATCATCGTCTAACGAATTCTCGAAGATCAAAGCTTGTACTTCCGCCTCCACAGCAGCCGGATTTTCTTGTCTAAAATGTCTGTCTAGTTGGATGCAAACTGAAAAGGACGTACATAAATCTGTTGGCACTTGTACCCACTCCTCGCCAGGTTCTAAGTCCTCAAGTGAAAACACCTGTTGAAGAATGTCTTTGGCTTGACCCATCCACGACCTTCCTCTTTTTAACCTGCTGCCATTCACCTTCATAATTTCACTATGCAGTGAATGTTGTGTATTTGCGTTAACTTCGAGGTAGGCACGTGCTCAGCAAAATTGTATTCTGTCTTCAATGGTTGGAAAATCAATAAGGTAGCGCATCTCACTGCATGCTGTATCTCTTGTACATCCAAGAATAATGCGCATAGCTTCTTTCTATATCCTTTCCATCCTTTCTATCTGCTTACGACTGAGGGTCAGGATCGCGATCGCATACTCAAAAACAGACATGACCAGCCCCTCGTATAGAAGACATAGATGACGCTGCTCACAGTTTGCTGCCGCCATCACCCGCACCGCAGCCAAACCCCCGCTTGGCCTTTGTTATGACATGATCTATGTGCTCATTATAAGCAAGGCTTCGATCAAAACGTATCCCCATGTTCCAGTGTGTTATTTCCACCGTCTCTGAACACAGATTTACAGTTGGTATTGGAGTGTTGACAATATGATTATTCAAAGAGAACCATGTCACTGTTGCCTTTGTTAGGTTGACCATTGCCCTAGCTTCAACACACTAAGTACTTATGTGATTGTTTTCAGTTTGTAGTTCCACAGCAACCTGATCTCTATCCTTACTCTGGCGATACACTAAAACATCGTCGGCATCTGACAGTGTCCGCCCTGGTCCAGTGATCGGCTCACTATTGATTCTCACTGCGTAGGCGTTGAACAGCAACGGAGATAATGGTGATCCCTGTGGTAGGCCAGGACATATTGTTGTTGGTTCATCTAGAAACTACTTTCCGTTGGAAGAGGACTGCATCGATCCAACTAAGGAGGAAAGGTCTTATCTTGAGTTCAAGAAGGTGAAACATTAAGAAATCCAGTGGTACTCTGTTGTATGCGTCCTCAAGATCAATCGCTGCAGCAAAGGTTTCAACGCCTGAGTGGAAACCTACATAGACGTCATGGGCAAAAACTGCTGCATTGGTCCAGCTTTTTGAATTGTACCCTCCCAGGGTACATGGGATTACACCTTGCCTCTCTAGCTGGCTTGATATTTATCTGGCAATTAACTTCTCCAGCAGCTTGCCGATTGTATTCTGCATGGTTATTTCTCGATATTTCTGCATTTTTATGTGGTCTTTGCCAGGCTTCGGCAATGGAATCAGATAGCTGAGTAACCACTCCTCCTTGATGCTAGCACTCCCTATAGCTGTTATTGTACATGTCTGCTAGTTGCTCTAGCTTGTTGTCGGTACACATATTGATATCGTCATATCTATGCCATCTGGCCCAGGAGCACTGCTTTTTTTTATCGTCGAAGCACAGCCTTGATTTCTTTCACTGTCACTGTGTCTTCATCAAATGTGATCTGGGCCTTGCACCTGTCTGAGGTGACTTCCTTGGCAAGATTTTGACCTCTTATGTCTATCTGGTTGCTCTGCTCTAGATATCGTTCGAAGAGGGCTTTGCCTTTGTTCTCGTCAATCCTCTGCCAGATTGAGGTCAGCATCTTGTAAGTAAGACATGCACAGGAGGTTCACGGTTACACTATTCTTTACATGCAGATATTCCGCATGTGCAACAATTTGAGAATCGCCGATAACATGAATAAGAACACCAATAGTCGTTGAATGATTCAGAGTTGTCGCCCCTTGAGGACAAACGGCATCAACAAGTGGACGAAATATTCCTGGGTTAACTGGCCAATCTTGCTCATTAATGCCCTCTTTAGACAACCGCATACTCCGAGCCCCGTTCAAACTGTGTCCAGATTGGGCCAATAGTGCGCAATCGTAGGTGTTATTTTGGGCTGAGACGAGAAAATCCAGAGAGAACGGGTATGTTTTCTAAGCAAACACATTCTTGATGTTATGAAACGAGACCTGGGGAGGTTCTGAAATGAGTCAGTAGTAGTCTAGCGGTTAATTAGAGCTGCTGTAGTTAGGAGGATAGCACACAGGCCTGACAGGCGTATGATCATGTTTTCGAACCCCCATTGCTAACCTGCACAGTTCGCGGCGACTGCACTAGCCAGGCGGCCTTAATTCCTAAGGCTCAAAGACCCCCTGCCATACACCGCAAGGTACTATATTGGCAGTAAATGACAGTTTTTGGACAGATTGACAGATTGAGGAGGGTATATGGATATGCGCGATGAAAACAGCTAAACTGCTAGCCAAAACCTGCCAAAAACTAAGCGGTGACATGAAACTTGGCAATGGAGAAATAACATTATCGCTTCTCGTAGCAGGTTCTGTGGCTGAGGTTGTCAACAGAAAATGGTAATAATCGTTTTTGCCTGAAGCAACGTTTCTGATTGGTTGCTAGAGTATGGTGCCGCCAAAATGGGAGGGTCAGTGACAAAGGATGAAATAATATTGGCTCACGGAAGGAACTTAAGCAACACGTAAAAAATATAACTAGTTAGAGGTAGAGAAATGTTGTAGCTAGAGGTAAAAAGATAGACGGGTTGTCTAAACGAGGGAGCAGACTGATCGATAAAATAAGCGAAGGATGGACAGACAGAAAGAAAAAGATACAGACAGACAAACAGACATTAGAACAAAAGACAGATATACGAAAGACAGCCAAAAAGAGCGACAGACAGTCAGAAATACAGACAGACAGATAGACTGACAGGTAGGCTGAGAGATGGATAGGTAGAGATATGGATAGGTAGACGAACGGACAGACAGACAGACAGACAGACAGACAGACAGACAGACAGACAGACAGACAGACAGACAGACAGACAGACAGACAGATAGACAGTCGGGAACGGGAACGGAAGCTTATATGACTACTTATATGAATTAAATGATATGCTCCCAACCAGGGTCTGGGCGAAGCCGGGTTGGGTCAGACAGACAGACAGACAGACAGACAGACAGATCCCCGCCAGGGTCTGGGCGAAGCCGGGCCGGGTCAGCTAGCTGCATATACAAATGTTACCTTTCTGTGTTAATATATGGCCAACGTGGCGTTTGTGTACCATGCTTCAGTGTTATCACAACAAGAATGTGAATTTATTCAAAGCGGGCGGTTAACAATTATTTGGAAGAAATGAAATCGGAGATCAGGTCAGACAATTTTCACATGATCCTGTTCTCAAACTGTCGCTATGAAATGACTCGTGTTGCATATACGGCGCTAGCCTTATAATTTGTATACCAATGGATTGATTTCAATAACAGGCCGTCCATCTTTACTTTCCATGATATGTTGGTGATCGGCTGGGTCCACCTGAGAGACGATATCACAATTTTTTTTTTTTTAAATTTACATATATTTGAGGATTGGAACAAATCATCAACGGGCCGGCAGGCAACGGTATCAGCACTAGGCCATTTGGTCCCCCTATCGGGTTCCGAGCAACGATATCAGCCACTAGGCCATGTGGTCCCCCTATCGGGTTCCGAGCAATGGTATCAGCCACAGAGCCGCCTCGTATCTCTAACGGAATCCCCCCCCCCCTCCCATGTGGGGGGGGGAATTTTAGGGTGTCCATGGGTTGGCGGGATTAAGACCACAGATTGGTAGACACAAACTGGCTTCAAGACCACACAGAACGCGATCGTTCCCCTTTCTTTACTTAAGCTGATAGGCGATAGGCATAGATAGATATGGAAGCACTATACTCGAGTTTCGCCCTCATTTGAGCTCGTCAGTAGTGCATATCCCTGACCGGATCCGGAAACAGTCCCGGATCACGCGTGTGAAGCAGGTGTGTAACCACGCGGCACACACTGGACACACCAAATTATAACAACAGAACATCACAACGCTACCCATCGTAGGCTATGCTCAAGGAGGCCTGGTGTTCCTTGCCAGTGAGAAGTCCTGATCGTTCGGGTCCCATCGATTGACGGACGTCGGTCGCGGCGATTGGGCAATCTTGAGCATAGCCTACGATGGGTAGCGTTGTGATGTTCTGTTGTGATAATTTGGTGTGTCCAGTGTGTGCCGCGTGGTTACACACCTGCTTCACACGCGTGATCCGGGACTGTTTCCGGATCCGGTCAGGGATATGCACTACTGACGAGCTCAAATGAGGGCGAAACTCGAGTATAGTACTTCCATATTGACGTGGATAGGCCTTAGGTTCATACCAGAATGCGATCGGCGTTGCCAGTAGTGGGTTGTGCTCAATATTTAAATTTCAAATCCCGAAACAACCACATAATCTATAGATAGATATGCTAGGGCATTGGCATTGTAGTCTACTATTGGCTATGTCCTGATGCTGTAAGATTTCATAGTGTACAACATGCACACGTGATCTCCTGTTACAAACCTTTACCGGTTAAAGTTAGGCGTCCATCCTCTCTACTATCGAGATTGAGATTTGTAGAGAGGAGGGGAGGGGACGCGTGATATCATTAGGCACACATTGTTTTGGAAGAAAACATTGCCAGCCGTGTCCTCAGTACAGAGTTCGTCGTTACCGAGAGGTTTAAACCGCTCGCACTTAAACTTTCTCAGGTGACCGGGGGAATGTGTTCGCTTCATCTGCCTTCACCGTTGTGTACTGTTTTAGTATGGATTTTGAAGAACTCTCCGATTCGTATTTCTTTTGGTCAACTTTATTCTTTGCATTATCCACAGAAACCACACTTCGACTGCGAGTGTGTCATCAGCGTGTCTGCTTTTGTCGGTGATTCAAATGCAAACACAAGTATATTCCATATAACATCTCAGTGCGATTTTTTTTTTGGTCGTTCTTTTTAATCCAGTTGATAGGTTTGCATTACTGGGTAAGATTTCCATCTGGCTAACGGCTATCTTTCCCATGGCGATTCTTGTTCGAATCTCTACACGGTATATCCCGTCATATAATCTGACTGTACCAAGATAGCTGCTTTAGCCATCCGCCTGTTTAAGATGTAGTGGACTTTCTTGGATGTTCAAGTAAATTATTTTCTTCATGCTGGAGACGACCATTGTGGTTCTTACAATTTGATTCTAACTCTAGTAACTCAAACTTAATTGTTAAGTTAAGACACGACCTCATTATACTAGGGACATTCGAACTGACACCGCCAGCTGTTCAAAATCCACCGAAGAGTCCCCGCCAGGCTTTTCGACTGTACTTTGAATTTCGTCAAGATCCTCTACTCATTCCCTTTGAGCCATTCCTTCCAGACATGGATACTCTGTTTAGCAGCACCCTCCATCAGATCCCAGAGAGCCGTCCCCACATAACATTTACCATGCAGTAGCTCTCTACGAGATTTCAGAGAACCTTCCCCATTGTACATTTACCAAAGTGGCTCTCCATCATATCCCAGAGGACCCCCCCCCCCCCAAATCAAATTTACCATAAAGTGGCTCTCCGTAAAATTCCAGAGAACCTTCCTCACATCACATTTGCCAGAAAGTGGCTCTCCGCCAACAGGAACAGCGTCAGCGTTTCCCTCAGCCAGTTCATTGCCTCGTACTTCTGCATGGTCTGGGAGAATATCCATGATATGATCGCAGTCTGCGTCTTGTCAGACATTGGCTAGAGCAGACTGGCAAATCTTGTTAACTTACACAGACATTGGCTTGATGGTTCCGTCGCCCTGCTACTGAGTGAGTGCGTGGCGCGACACTGTGAGCTGTGTGTTTCGTGTGAAGTGCTTTTGAATCTGCCCAAGTTTTTATTTTTGGAACGTGACTGCATGTTCGGAGCGATGGCAGGTGGCTATGGCCAGAGTTGACCAGTTTTTGCCTTATGCAGAAATGCGTGGCTGCTGGGCTTCTGGTTGACTTCCACTGCCGTCGGTGATGAATTGTATGTTCGTGGACTGTGTAGGTGAACATCTAGGATACATCCAGATATTAAAATGACTGCCGATTCCATCAGAGATGAATTGGGTGTTTCGTGGGGGACTGGTGTGTTGACATTCTGGCGGCGGCATTATGCACAGTGTATCTGTGCGGGCTGTTGTTTGTCGAGACTCCTGTCTTTTCCACTTTTCACATTGGGCAGTGGGGAGCGTTTTGTGTGATATTCACTGGCACAGGAACGGAGCATAATGGGGACGACCCGTTGCTGTGAAGTTGGAACTGCGACTAACTAACTAACTAACTAACTAACTAACTGGCTAGGGAAGACTGACAAATCTGTTTAACTTAACACAGACATTGGCTAGGGAAGACTGACAAATCTGGTTAACTTACACAGGCATTAGCTAAAGCAGACTGACAAATATGATATTTAGCTAAGCAAACAGTTATGTTAGATGACTGTGTATTTGGTATCGAGAGTTTCATTTGCTCAAACCTGCCAGCTGTTGTCTAGTGTGGTATACAAAAACGTCTCTACTAACATCCGTCTATTGACGCCCTTAAAAATACCAAACCCTAATAATTACTGTTTAAGTATTTTACTTAATGTAGGAGAAAAACAAGAAAACAGAGATCAACTAACCCGTAGGGTAGCTTAATTTATTTGGCATTAGAGTAAAAAAGTGGCCTTAGTTTGGTTCACGTACCTGGCCAACCGTCGTCGATCTTGTAAGACAAAGAGTGGCCATTTGGCCATTTGTGTGGAAGAGAACACAAAAGACAGACGTCGGCTTTTCACCGTGTGGGGAAAGGCAATTTTGCACTAAATACCATCATTCTCTGCAGCCATTGGTGTGTTAAAATCTACATTATTAATATGTATGCATGTATTTTGATAAAGTACATATACCATTGTGTTTAATTAAGAATTAGTTAGAATGATAAATCAACAATTCTTGTAAACTAGAGTCTGATTGATTTTACCACTGAGCGCCATGCCAGGCCACGCTGTAATTTTTCCTATGCTTGTCAATTTCATATTCCTATGTTAAAACCTTTTATAGGCATTGTGAACCTATATCTCATTAGCAATGCTTATAACCTATAAATATTATGTGTACTGTAGAGTATTCAAACTCATGTCAGAAAGCACATTCAGAAACTCTTCTCAATTGGGAGCAGACTCCTGATTCATACTTCACAGTAGAGAACTCGTTTCTGTCAATTTCATATTCCTATGAATAAAAACTTCTATGCATTGTGAACTATATCTCACTATCTATGCTTAGAAATCTGCAAATAGTCTATGTACTATAGAGTATGAACTCTAAAGAACATTTTCAAAGGAACTTTCCTCCATGTGGAAACAGACTACTGAGTCACACATCTTATAAATGTACATTTATGTTGGAGAAATGATTTTCCTAATTCCTAATCTGTAACTTGAAACTATCGTGCCTAAATTTGGTACAAATCTTCTTGTTAACAGATTAGTAACCACACCATAGGTGTGAGGGACATGTAATCATTTCATAATATAGTGCTAGGGAATTGCCATGTTTGAGAATATAAATTCAAGAACAAGGAAAGCAAACGCATGATATAAATGAATGTTCGGATAGGATGTGCGTTCAATCCGCCTCACCTCACTGTGGTAGGAACAGAAGCGAAGATTGATGTTCCTAAATTGCTTGCAATATTCAGAAGACTGGACCATGTGGCATAAGTTATTCTGATAAAGAACACGCCGAATACTAGCAGCTATTGGCAAAATATATCACAGCGTTCACTAATCCTCATGCTGCTGTAAGCAGTGGGGGAAACAATGTATGTTTTAGTTTATGGATTAACCCCTGAGGAAATCCAAAAACATAGGCTCCTTGCATCATCATTATGATTAATTATTATGTATGATTATCATGTACTTAATATCAGAGAAATGTACATGTATGTTTTCTCTGTTATGAGAATTTTTCTCTGTCCTGATTGTTACTCTTTACTGTGGAAATATACATTTTAATGTTACCCCTGGGGACAGGAGGATGTTGATGTAAGAATCCTTGAGTATGTCAGTACACAAGAAGTACAATGTTGAATAGCCTTGGCCTAATGCTGATTATAGTGAAGGAAAGGAAACAAAATAGCCTATGTATGGGTTATTCTCTTCAAGTAGAGAGAGAGGCAAGTATCAACATGTTTGGATGAAAAGAATGGCTTCACTCATCTAATAGTCCCAGTAACAATCTCAGAACAAAACATAGAGTGAAAAGATACCTCACTCACTATCAGAGCTAGGAAAGCTCTACAACAAGCAAGGAGGGACAGGGAACTTGGAAACCCACTCCTATCTCCTTCCCCTTTTTTGTTTGTAATTGTGTTGTGAAATGTTAACACATCACAGTAGGTTAATTCTCGGTTGTATTCTTTGTAATCCCTTTTCTATAGCGAGTGGTGGATTTGGTGGGACTGCATTGCATCACTATCAACTGGAAACTGGGTAAACAGCCAGGAGAGAGTGAAAATGGCAACCTGTCCTAAACCTAGACTGGACCAATACCTCAATGTTGACTGCTGCACTCATTAGCTGCCATAGCCAGCGAAAGACACATTCGAAGATGATCGACACTCAGCGTTTGATATTCTGACTCCTGTCAGAATACCCAGGATGGACTTCCTTATCAGAATGTCGACATGATATACCTAGTACACAGATACAAAAAGGATAACCTGTTTTACTTCTGGGAGGTACCGCCTGATGAACCATCAATCGTCGAGGTCAACTAAACTATGGGAGTTATACTACGTGTAATAAAACTGACAGCAGTAAGAACCCTCCATCTGTCTGTTGGACTCCCAAGTTCAAAGGATACACCCAAGTATCCTCCTTCGAAAGAAAAGTCACACAGCAGCAAAAGTCAAACATAAGGTTTCAGCCACTCAACACCAAGTTCTAGAATACTAACACCAACTCAAACAAATGGGAAGAGACACTGAAACCACATAAGCCAATACAACCAAGGTACCAACTTAAGATCCTCTGAAACATAACTACACCAGATTACCTCAAGGATCCAAAACCTGAACACCATAAAAAAGACCATATGAAAGCAGCTAAATGCCTCTACATCTGCAACAAAAGGAATCATCTGATTGTTTGCAACCCTGTTTATGTGCTGGAATTACTCATCTTTGGATACATGTAGGTATAGATCAAGTCTGGACCTAGTCACAGATACTACCATGAGATGCCTCTCAGCCATATATGTTCCGACACTGGACTATATCATAAAGAATGACTCTTTGCTGGTCCCATGTCAACCTAAATACCATCATCAAATGTGGAATGGGTTATAGACTCGAGACTGGGTGGGTGAAACCTCTGTGTGAGCCCAATTTGGGATTCGGATAGTTAAAGCCGAAAAGCTGAATGGACGTCGACTTTTCATCAGACCTGATGATAAAAGGAATTACCTTCTGCAGAGCTTAAGTGGAACTCCTGAAGTATGACCAACCTGAGGCCCCCAAATTTCACAAAGGCACCGAGCCCCTGGCAACAGAATATTCGTGATTCTAGCCCATGGAGGGATATGTGGTGTGTGATATTTCAATTCCTGGAGTATGGATTATAAAATATTCACCAACCAATTACCAGTGGATAACATATTAGGAAAATAACTGAGTGCATTATTCGGTACCCAGATAATGGGAAAAGGATCTAATCTACAGCAGAGATGAACCCGTAACCGCACTCCAGGAGATAAAGGACTCTATTAATTAGTTTAAGTGAGTACAAACTGCTTTTTATATGTGTTTTTTTCCGATGCCATGGATGTAACAGGTCAGTAGCTTTTTTTTTCAATGAAGGTTATGGTATAGTATTTTGACACCAACTCATTATTTTTAAATATGAGAATTGTAAAGGGTGTCAGAAACAACTGTTTTATATGTTTGGTTCTATGTACTTAGATCATTAGTTGCCTTAATTATGTAAGGTGGGTCAAGGAAAGGAGACCCAATTTGTGGTTGTTGTGTTGTTTGTAATAACATTGTATTTTTCTTGGGGCAAATGGGGTAAATGTGTTTTGATAATGCAAATCATTCCCATGCCTGTACATGAAATTCAATGAGACTATTACACTTTCATGTATGTAACTACAGATCTTGATTTAATACTTGAACTGTTTGTCCAAAAATTGTGATGTGTACATCAATTAAATGTGGTGTTCACCAGTGGTTGTTTATATGTTGTGAACAATCAATGTCTTCTAGCACTATAGTAAATTTAAAGGGTGATGAAGTGGGAAGGGAAACCTACACACAGATGCCATTGTTTCAAGGATTGAAGTGTTTTCTCCTGGTGTTTGTGGTAAATATCCCTGATCATCTTGCATTCTAACAGTGACCAGAGAATCAACAAATCCCCTAGACAACTTAACAAAATATTCTCTTAAATTAAAATCCACATCCCACATCTAGATTAAAGAGAATTATGCGAAGTTGCTACCGCTTGTGCTTCTTCTTCTTCTTCAGCGTTCCGAGCCATTGAGGTTCTTTGCTGCAGTTACAAACCGACCCCATTCGTCTCTCTGGTTGACCTTCTCTTGCCAGACGTTGATTCCAAATGCTTGTAGGTCTGTATATATATTATCTCTCCACCGTCTTCTTGGTCTACCTCGGGGTCTACGGTCATTTATGACCTGAGTGTAAGCGAGTTTTGTTTCTCTATTATCTTCCATTCTTTCTATATGCCCCAGCCATTGTAGTCTATTAGCGTTAATGATACC
Organism: Cepaea nemoralis; assembly: GCA_014155875.1. Classification (NCBI taxonomy): domain Eukaryota; kingdom Metazoa; phylum Mollusca; class Gastropoda; order Stylommatophora; family Helicidae; genus Cepaea; species Cepaea nemoralis. The sequence continues at coordinate 15,360 of JACEFZ010027953.1, forward strand.
AGTAATTAGCGGGGAATTAAACAGATTATAAATGTCTTTGTTACTTCTTCTTTTCCACTCTTCATTTTGTGTATCCCTAATGGGTCCAAAGATGCGTCTTAAAACTTTGTTCTCAAAGGTTTGTAACAAGGCTTCGTCTCCTTTCGTTGTACTCCAGGTTTCAGATCCATACAGCACAACTGGTCTGACCAGTGTTTTGTAATTGTGATTTTGGTGTTATGAGATAGCGCATTTGATTTTAGTAGATGATGTAGTGCATAGTATATCTTATTTCCAGAATTGATTCTAGTTTGTATTTCTCCCCTTATGATGTTGGAGCAGTTGAAGATTTTACCCAGGTATTTGTATGTATCCGTTCTTTTAATGGTCATATTATCTATTTGTATGTGGCCAGAGTTTTTAGCCATTCCTTCTCTTGAAATTACCATATATTCTGTCTTATCTTGGTTGATAACCAGCCCCATCTTTTTGGCTTTTTCCTTTAAGTGGGTCAATTTTTCCAATGTCTTTTGTTCATTTTCCCCTATAATATCTATATCATCTGCATAACCAAGCAGCTTGGATGTTCCTCCAATAGCACATTCCTCGTTTACCTTCCTTACAACTTTCTCTAGAGCCAGATTGAAAAGTAGCGGCGATAGTGCATCTCCCTGTTTCAAGCCAGATGTTATTTGGAAAGGGTCTGATTTCCTGCCTTTATATGTTACTATATTATAAGTTAAGTTGTTAAGTAAATAAATATTGCCGCCCGCTGAACAATAATTTCGCACGCTTACTATTAATCTAACAGTGTAAAGCGGTTATCAATTCAAACGACCAGTAAGTATGTAGGTGATTACGATGTAATGCGTCCACCAACTATACGTAAAGTATGCCAGGAAAAAACACATTAAAGGACGTCAACAGGAAATTCTGACAAGGTCACTAGTTTTGCTTATATAGGCATTGACCTTATTGTCCCTGGTCTGATTGGTGCTCCATGACGTCATGTGGCTGATTTTACAGATTTGTAGTTAGCTAGGTAGGTCCGTAGGTATGTAAGTAGGTCTGTAGGTAGGTAGTTAGTTAAGTAGGTAAATGGACAAACAGACAGACAGACAGACAGACAGACAGACAGACAGGCAGACAGAGGTGTTTCGCTGTTGCTGAGTAGGTTATCCAATGTATATATATATATACATATCATCATCATCATCATCATCATCATCATCATCATCATCATCATCATCATCATCATCATCATCATCAAGTGCCCTGCCAGATGGCGTAGGCGTTCACGCTCTCCACAGATCTCGGTCTTTGGTGTTCTGGATCACATCTCCTGATGGTATTTCTCCCTGCCACCGTCTCAATCCATCCAGCATCATTTCTCTTGGTCTGCCTCTGCCTCTCTTCCCCTCGATCTTTACAGTTGTCACGATGTTCTCCAATGCCTCACTTCTCATCATATGACCGAAGAAAGCTGTTTGTCTCTTTCCTATTGTTGTTATAATATTCTAGCTTCATTAGCATCTATATATATATATATATATATATATATATATATATATATATATATATATATATATATATATATATATATATATATATATTGTCAGGATCTTCTATTCGGCTCGTTGGCTAACACATGTGAGACAGTACAAGTACAACGTGATTCGACGTAAGACATAGCAACACAAGTTCAATGGATTTATTACCACATTAAATACATAACAATAGTTACAGCAATGTACAACATATAACTCACAACCACAATACAGCTCATAGGTCTGACGCTCACGATATCAGTCGTTCAGCTCACAACCACGGAGATTCACACAAACGCCTTGCTCTCGACACACACGTCCGTTCAGATGTCCAGTCCCAGCTTGGTCTGAGATTAACACACACCCTGTCCACTGCCTCTCGTGGGGTCACGTGGCTTTGCGTGCGTCTGTCGTCAGCGCTGGTCGCGTGTCAGGTAAGAATCTCGCCAGCCGACAACTCTTGTCCGCCGGGTGCCGTAACGATGTTGCTGCACACTTAGGCTCTGACATTCTCCCCGGGTACTTCAATGAAAGATGCCATCTTTCATTCATGATGTATGTATATACTGGGGTAGTGTTAATTTCATGTCAGAGACTACTCTTTCCCAGTGTTATGCATGAAAATACATATAAGGCATAGAAATATATACACAAAAAATGTAAGTTGTATTGACATGACAAATGAAGTACAATTTTTAACACAATTCAGGTTTCATCCCCCTGATGCCTGGTTACCTTCATTGCAATAATACCCAGTCAGATCAGTAGCACCAGCTTCACGCATCTACCTCCCAGCTATTTGAAAAAAAAGTAATAATATGATTGTTTTGCAACAACCATCTAGCCAGACTGAAATACGGCTTTGTATTAGTCGTATTAAACACTTAAACTCTGCCCTCATTTGGTCAGGAGCTCTTATGTTGGTTTGCAATGTTGGCCGCTTTATGACATGCTTGGTGGACGCCTACCTGATGTGCCAAACCTTTGAGCAACAAAATGTCTATCTATACAATACACATTAATGAATATGTTTCAAATTATGGCCCTTGATGTAATTCACAAATGCAAGGGAAGTAATTTTGACATTTAAGAAATTCCATACATTACAATAATTATTTATTTTCTTAGCGTCATTGCTTGACGTTTCTTCATATTGACGAGAAAAAGTCGGTAATATGAATACATTAATCAAGATATGATTCTAAGATTCCACTAATCAAAATAAATAAGTACCAAATTGGTATATTATATTTTATAGATTCGAAAGGATTTTACAAGTGTCATAAATTTTTGGAAATTTGTACATAGTCTGCTAATTATGTTATACTTTTTAAATTATACCGGAAATGCACACGAAACGAAAAATTTGGTTGATGTTACATTTTCTGAACACAAATGATCCGGTTTTATTTCGGAACGGATAGTAGAATGTTCTCACAGTTCGTGTCTGATGTTATAGTATGACAACGGATTATGATGGAATGTTCTTATTTCCGATGTGTTCACACGTCGAACGATTTGGATCACATTCGCTGTAGAGGTGATGTAGGAGTCAATGTTCGGTCCACATTTGCACATGTTAAAATATCACGGTGAAAAAAAATCACCCACAAATGTCACAATGGTAAAGTTCGCTTTTGATAATTGGTTAAGCGTTTGTGACACTGTTGTTGGTGTCTATATATACAATTAATATCGTTTTCATTCTAACACACACTACACAATTATACTACACTCATTACATGACTTGATTAAAATAAGTATATTATACATGTCGGTCTCCAAACCGTATCACAATTTTGATTATTGACCTTACACAGTAGGTGAATGGAAAAAGAATTCACACATTGGTGGCTGTGTTGGGCACTTATGCTAATTAATCTGCTTTGTTTTGACTATCGTCGTTCTACTTCCATGTTATTCTGACACTTGTGTAACATGCTACAAATGTATGTGGCACAATTATTGAGACACTTCATCGTGACTTTACATATGTGATTGTATATCACGATGCCGTCTACTACATATTGAAGTCACTTGTCCAACCCCCAGCTCCACATTGGCTATCCTTGCTGTTTCCTGGTATGTATCTTAGAACCTGACTTGGTAGCATTCACTCTTGGAAACCCCTTTTTCAAATTCTCTATGGATCACAGCGGCTGATTGTTGTTTGGGCCTTTCTGTCTCACCTGCCGCTCTTGACTGACCTTCTATCTGGTCTTATGTCACTGTCACTCAAACTGCATAAGCTGTGCTTTGTTCTTGATTTCGACTGTCCTGTACCTTCTTATATGTGATTCCTTAAATTAAACGTGCTTGTGTCTGCTTGTTGAATCTTGCAAATTTTTCTGCCCTGTGCTAACTTGAGTGTAATATTACACAGTGCACTCAGACATTGCTTACTGGGTCTGTCGGACAACGGGACAAAAGGTCGGCGATTGTATTCATTCTGCCGGGAATATGGCGAACTTCAAAACTGAAATTCTGAAGCTTCAAGGACCAGCGAGCAATCATGTTATTTGATGGTACTGTGGAATTGATATACCTTAATGGACTGTTGTCAGTTTCGATGATAAAGTGACCGTCCTAGAAGATATCTGGACAGCTTTGTTACACTTTCTACTAAGGACAATGCCTCTAATTGCGGAATGGACCAGGCCCGCTCTCGGGGTCTTAGTTTTCTTGATAGAAAACAAGCGGGATGCAGGATGCCGTTGTATTCCTGCAATAGGACTGCACCGATCGCAATGGAGCTAGCATCTGTTCTCAATCTGAAAGGTAAACGAATGTTGGGCAATTTAAGGATGAGATTAGGTGTATTCTTATCAGAAAAGTGTGCCAAAACTTTATCAAATGCATTTCGTAGGCATTCATCGTTTACAACTTTTTCGGGTTTATTCTTGGTTAGTAAGTTAGAAAAAACCTCAGTCAGTTCTGAAAAATCAGGAATAAAGTTTCTATAATAATTAATGCGGACTTGTTTCTTATTTGTTGGAAGTGACAGTTTTAGAATTTTGGAGACAATTTTGTTGTCTGTCATGACAAAGCCATTGGATATTCTGTACCCCAAAAATGATATTTCTTGGTAAGCCATGCTCACCTTTGAAGGCTTCACTGTTAGTCAGTGCTGTCTGATACTAGGTAGTAATAGTAGAACGTCCTGTCCAGGTGTCAATGTTATAGTTTCGTCGTTGTCTGTGTATGGACACAGATGTCGTCAGTATAGTGAATGATATTAGGAATGTCAGATAGGAGGAGTCGTATAGCAGACAAGGCCAGTCTGGAGTTACTGGATCTAAGGATATAAAGTGGGTTACGGTTAAAATCTTCCAAAAGGATTTTCAAATTTCATGTTGAGATCACTTTGAGTGCTATCTCCAAACCTGCACTCGTACATGTGTGTATACGTTCAATAGTTCAAACAATAATAATACACCATGTACAGTTGTGAAATGTATTCGTGCATGTTTGTATGATCTTTTGCAATTTGTGTATATTTTCCAAAATGTGTAGGGTAATTTGTTGCTGATTTTTGTCAGTAATTCCACCGACTGATGTTTTACATTGTTCAGCATAGGTATTCGTATGAGTTGATTTAACATAGAGATTATGAGTGGCAGTAACAAAATTTGGTTCAACAGTAATGACATAAGTAACAAAGTCTGCTGGTTTGTCATGAGTAATATCATCTGTGTTATGTCATGATGATGTGGAAATATAACTGTTTGTGAAAACATTTGTTTTGTATTTACAATCAGTAGTGCAAGAATAGCTATCCACTGTGTGCACTTGGTTATGTGTGTAGTTAACAAGGAGTACAGGAGGTATAGTGTATACCATGATAATTTGTGATCTTTCCTCGCTGTTGTGAACTGTTTGTTTTCTATTCGGCTCGTTGGCTAACACATGTGAGACAGTACAAGTACAACGTGATTCGACGTAAGACATAGCAACACAAGTTCAATGGATTTATTACCACATTAAATACATAACAATAGTTACAGCAATGTACAACATATAACTCACAACCACAATACAGCTCATAGGTCTGACGCTCACGATATCAGTCGTTCAGCTCACAACCACGGAGATTCACACAAACGCCTTGCTCTCGACACACACGTCCGTTCAGATGTCCAGTCCCAGCTTGGTCTGAGATTAACACACACCCTGTCCACTGCCTCTCGTGGGGTCACGTGGCTTTGCGTGCGTCTGTCGTCAGCGCTGGTCGCGTGTCAGGTAAGAATCTCGCCAGCCGACAACTCTTGTCCGCCGGGTGCCGTAACGATGTTGCTGCACACTTAGGCTCTGACAATATATATATATATAACGGAATATATGTGTGTTTGTGGGTGGGTGGGTGTGTGGGGATGTATTTGCTGCGTTCGCGAATGGTCCATCCGATTGAGATGAAATTTTCTACACGTCTTCTTTTCATTCCTGTGCAACCGACTGTCATAGATTTTTACTAACTAAAATAGTATTTATTACTAAAATTTAATAATTAAATTTACATTATCATTTGAATGTAGCAAGGGGACTTAACATAAAAAAAGTTATTTAAAGGGGCATAACTTTTAATAACAATGCTATTATTTTATGTATAGATTCTTGCACTGTTTTAAAAGATTTGTAAACTCTTTTCTACAGTTATTTAGAAACATATGAGTTATAATAAATATTGATATAATCTTTAAGGCATTTTCATAGTTTTCATACAAATATTTAAATAGTGAAAATTTTCTAACTCATCTTTTTATTTTGCTTCAAAAGCACATTTATTTTTTTTTTAACATTCTCATATGTATGGCGCGTTACACCCACGTTGACCGTTGTCAAAGAATTGCTTCAAAAGAGATGTTGATTGAAAGAATGTATGAGAGGAAATAGAGAAGAAGGGCAGAATGTAGGACGGGCCTGCGAAAGATTTTCGTTTGTTAAAAAAAAAGTAATTTTTTGTGATAGAAAGTTAGTTGCATATCGTTTGCAGTCAACTCACCGCACATCATGTATTGGCTGTTCGTGATATCTTGGTAAGTTTACTTTAGATAGATCTCTCGCAATCATATTTTCTACTATCAATCTATCTATTCTTCTATTCTATCTACATTTTTAACGGGAACGGGCCGAACATAGATAGATAGATAGATAGATAGATAGATAGATAGATAGATAGATAGATAGATAGATAGATAGATAGATAGATCAGATCAGATAGATAGATAGATAGATAGGTAGATCAGACAGACAGACAGACAGACAGACAGACAGACAGACAGACAGACAGACAGACAGGAACGGGAGCTTATATGACTACTTATATGAATTAAATGAGATGCTCCCCACAAGGGAATGGGTGAAGCTGGGCCGGGTCAGACAGACAGACAGATAGACAGACAGACAGACAGACAGATAGCCGGGAACGGGAACAGGAGCTTAGATGACTTCTTATATGAATTAAATGAGATGTTCCCCACCAGGGACTGGGTGAAGCCGGGCCGGGTAAGACAGACAGACAGACAGACAGACAGACAGACAGACAGACAGACAGACAGACAGACAGACAGATAGTCGGGAACGGGAGCTTATATGACTACTTTTATGAATTAAATGAGATGCTCCCCGCCAGGAGCTGGGCGAAGCCGGGCCGGGTCAGACAGACAGACAAGCAGACAGACAGACAGATAGATCCCCGCCAGAGCCTGGGCGAAGCCGGGCCGGGTCAGCTAGTATATATATATATATATATATATATATATATATATATATATATATATATATATATATATATATATATATATATATATATGTGTGTGTGTGTGTGTGTGTGTGTGTGTTCTTTAGTATTCTCAATTCGATACACCAATAATAAAGAAGAGCAGAAACGGACCAACAGTTCACCATGTTTATTGATTATGTGGACGCATATATAGTGTGGTTCTTGATTGTTGTTGTTTCCGACAGTCCGTCCTGTATGCTGACTGTTTTACTTTTTGCTCCCAGAGATGCATGCATTTTCACATTGGTGAGGGAACGCAAAATGTTGCGGATTATTAGAGCATTTTCCGCTGAAAGCAATTTCACATTTCCCTGTCCTTGGGGAGTAATAGAAGAACATCTGGGAAGACATACATAAACTCCCCGGGCTACAAACGGACGCTGAAACAGAAAGAAGCCGTTAGAGTTTCAGGTATGGACATTCACTCTTTCAATAGCATGTCCCTTGCAAACCTCGCTCCCATAACAATCTTCAGGAAAACCTCTCGATCATAAGCAAGATGTCCCCCGTCCGATACACCCATCTCGAGACCACCCGCCACATCTTGCAACCATCTTCTCTTTGGTCTTGCTCTTCCTCTCTTCCCAGGCATATACTCTTCCTCTCTTCCCAGGCATATACTCCTCCATTATTGTTCTCTCCAAACTTTCGTGACGTTTCAAGTGACCAAAATATTTCAATTTAAAAGAAAAATATCGTCTTTAATAGCCAACCTTCTTTAATATTCAGCTATTGAAGTATGGATGCATGTGTTCTTTTCTTTACCCAAGATATTCTTAGAACTCGTCTATAACATTTATAGTCTAAGTCATTTATGCGCTGTTCAGCTTGTTTATTGTCTATGTCTCACAGGCGTTTGTTGCAATGGGAAATATGCATGCTCTTAAACATCTAAATTTTTATAGTTCTGTCTGCCCTAGTCCACAATTTATTCAGTTGATTTAGTCTATGAAGAGAAATAGATATTCGTCTTTTAATATACCTCATTGTGTCACCATTGTTGGTAATCAATGACCCAAGATAGTCGACATTTTCCACCACCTCCAGTTTTATGTACACATGAATGAGAGAAGTGATTATTGAGGATCGCATCATCACACGCCGGACATGTCCATAGCTGCTCCGATCACATCCTCAACGTATATAGGCCGATGGCACCAGTTCTGTGTTGATTAATCAAAGATCTTGTGTCCTTGACATTCTGTTCGTGTTTGTCGACTCCCCGCTTCGCCCGATCTTCCTGACCCTTCACAAGGGTGCAGATTCTCAAGTGTCCTTAAAGTCACCTATTCGTACAGCGTCTAATTTTATGTTGGTAAAGTCAAAGTCCGACCCATGCATTGCTCCCCACACCTTCATAACTGCCATGATTGCCAGCAGATCAGATCGGTCGAACGATAACAAATATAAATATTAATAACAACAGCTAAGTATTAAATGTAACTGCTGCTGCTGCTTCTGCTTCTTCTTCTTCTTCTTCTTCTTCTTCTTCTTCTTCTTCTTCTTCTTCTTCTTCTTCTTCTTCTTCTTCTTCTTCTTCTTCTTCTTCTTCTTCTTCTTCTTTGCGATTTAACTCAGTGAAGTGGTTTTTCTTGCGTGGTGGTCGGGAATGGTTGTGTGTGTGTGTGTGTGTGTGTGTGTGTGTGTGTGTGTGTGTGTGTGTGTGTGGTGTGTGTGTGTGTGTGGGGGGGGGGGTGGGGGTAGATTCAAAGATCTTTTATGCGTTCTTTCAAATGCTGTTTGTAAGCTGGTGTTAATTTCTCTAAGGTTGTTCTTCACATCATCACTCAATATTTTACTTCTTCTTTCCATTGCGCTGTATCCATCATATATTTGCAATGTGGTTCTTTGTAGCATAGTTTACATGGATATTCTTTTTAGGTGGCCAAATCATGTAATATTTTGTTATTTATTGAAGTGCATGATTGATTTCAGTCTTCTAATCTCCTCATTTCTAACTATATCTCTTACGATTACTCCCCGCGTCTTTTCTAAGACTTCTTATCTCTGTTGTTATGATTTTGGGCTAATTAGTTGCAGTAGGCATCCATATTTAACATTGGTAGCACAATATCGGCTAAAATATCTCTTCTGAGATTGTCTTTGAGACAGATGTATCTTTCTATGGGACAGAAGTGGCGCTGAATTTGCCTTTACACAACGTGTGCTGATTTCTCGACCCTTTCCGCGTCTGAAGTGAAAAATGGACACAATAGATTCACATTCCGTGGTCTTTATTTTGTATTGACCGGATTTCTGGCTGTCTGCCTATCATCATTGTCTCTGTATTTTCAATGGTTATTTTCATGTTAATTCCTGACACATGTAACTGACTTGATTTAGATGGTTCTGAAGGCTGATTACACCGTCTTGATAGCAACATTTACAAACTTCATTTACTGCAAGTGACTTCTGATGGCAGGTTTTCATGACTATGTTATGATATTTCTTGCAAGGTGTTTTCATGTTCTTCTCCATCTAGTTCTATTCAATTGATAACTTCTTTGTTCTGTTTCTTCTTTCTTCTGTGTGTTTGTTTATTTGACTGTTCTGTCTATTACCACCATCTTATGATCTGTGTTGAGGCTTATATTGGTTATGGCTCTGTCATCTCTGACTTTACAGACGTCTCTTTTCCTTATCTACATCTAATTATGTGCCTTTGCATTTACAAATATGTATAAGATTTGGTGCGACTGCGGTAAAGCTGTGAAAATGTAAACAATATAAAATGACGCGAAGTAGTGCAGCTTTAAATAACAGAATTACGACACATACAGGTCGTTGCGGCGATTAACCTTCATCAGCAAACAAACACATTCACAAAACACAACATATAGTCACGGAGACAGGACGAGAAGAATAAAAAGATTAAAAAACATGAAAGCAATGAAGAGAAAATGAAAATTGGAAAAAATTTTCCTACTTACCTCAGAATTCCGAGCTGTGTATAACCCCGATTATCACAGCTGTCTTCTTTTATACCCAACCGATGGAGTGGGGTGTAGGATGATGACGGGGTAGTGGGTGCAACGGTTCAATGAGCATAGCAGGTTCTGGAGTGGAAGTGGTACATTGAAATAAGAGGCAGGAAGGTAGGTGATAGTTGTCTGAGAATGGTATCTGAGGAATCCCAATGGATGTACTAACAAAGCATGAGTAGGTGCCAGTGAATGGGTTGGCCCTAGTGGACGAATATTGAAGAACAATGAAGTGTACACCCAAGTATGATGGTGATACTAACAAAACTCACATTATGTTCTCCTTTATGTTCATCATCCTACATCCCACTCTCTCGGATGGATATAAAAGTAGACAACGGTGATATTTGGGGCTCGGAATTCTGAGGTAAGTAGGAACATCTTTTTTCAAATTTTCATTTTCTCTTCATTGCTTTCATTTTGTTTTTCATTTTGTTTATTCTTCTCGCTGTCGTCACGTGTTAATGTAGTCACAGGAGATCTCCGAGACTATATGTTGTGTTTTGTGAATGTGTTTGTTCGCTGATAAAGGCTAATCGCCGGAACGTCCTGTATGGATCGTAATTCTGTTATGTAAAGCTGAACTTTTTTGTGCCATTTTATATTGTTTCCATTTACACAACGTGACCACCTAAGAGGTTGACTTCTGGGAACTTCCATTTATACACAATGACCACATGAGCGGTTGACTTCTGCGTCCTTCCATTTATACAAAATGACCACATGAGCGGTTGACTTCTCGGTCCTTCCATTTACACCATGCGAACACCTGAGAGGCTCTGTGTTGAATTAGAAGTACAATCATGGCAGGAAATAGCCGAGAATTCATGCTTGTATCATATGTGAATACCATACAATCAGGGCAGGAAATAGCCGAGAATTCATCCTTGTATCATATGTGAGTACCATACAATCAGGGCAGGAAATAGCCGAGAATTCATGCTTGTATCATATGTGAGTACCATACAATCATGGCAGGAAATAGCCGAGAATTCATGCTTGTATCATATTGTGAATACCATACAATCAGGGCAGGAAATAGCCGAGAATTCAGCTTGTATCAAATGTGAGTACCATACAATCATGGCAGAAAATAGTCGAGAATTCATGCTTGTATCATATGTGAGTACCATACAATCATGGCAGGAAATAGCCGAGAATTCATGCTTGTATCATATATGAGTACCATACAATCATGGCAGGAAATAGCCGAGAATTCATGCTTGTATCAAATATGAGTACCATACAATCAGGGCAGGAAATAGCCGAGAATTCATGCTTGTATCATATGTGAGTACCATACAATCATGGCAGGAAATAGCCGAGAATTCATGCTTGTATCATATGTGAGTACCATACAATCGTGGCAGGAAATAGCCGAGAATGCATGCTTGTATCAAATGTGAGTACCATACAATCATGGCAGGAAATAGCCGAGAATGCATGCTTGTATCAATGTGAGTACCATACAATCATGGCAGGAAATAGCCGAGAATTCATGCTTGTATCATATGTGAGTACCATACAATCATGGCAGGAAATAGCCGATAATTCATGCTTGTATCATATGTGAGTACCATACAATCATGGCAGGAAATAGCCGAGAATTCATGCTTGTATCATATGTGAGTACCATAGAATCATGGCAGGAAATAGCCGAGAATTCATGCTTGTATCATATGTGAGTACCATACAATCATGGCAGGAAATAGCCGAGAATTCATGCTTGTATCATATGTGAGTACCATACAATCATGGCAGGAAATAGCCGAGAATTCATGCTTGTATCATATGTGAGTACCATACAATCATGGCAGGAAATAGCCGAGAATTCATGCTTGTATCATATGTGAGTACCATAGAATCATGGCAGGAAATAGCCGAGAATTCATGCTTGTATCATATGTGAGTACCATACAATCATGGCAGGAAATAGCCGAGAATTCATGCTTGTATCATATGTGAGTACCATACAATCAGGGCAGGAAATAGCCGAGAATTCATGCTTGTATCATATGTGAGTACCATACAATCAGGGCAGGAAATAGCCGAGAATTCATGCTTGTATCATATGTGAGTACCATACAATCAGGGCAGGAAATAGCCGAGAATTCATGCTTGTATCACATGTGAGTACCATACAATCATTGCAGGAAATAGCCGAGAATTCATGCTTGTATCACATGTGAGTACCATACAATCATTGCAGGAAATAGCCGAGAATTCGTGCTTGTATCATATGTGAGTACCACACAATCAGGGCAGGAAATAGCCGAGAATTCATGCTTGTATCATCTGTGAGTACCATACAATCAGGGCAGGAAAAAGCCGAGAATTTATGCTTGTATCATATGTGAGTACCATACAATCATGGCAGGAAATAGCCGAGAATTCGTGCATGTATCATATGTGAGTACCATACAATCATGACAGGAAATAGCCGAGAATTCGTGCATGTATCATATGTGAGTACCACACAATCAGGGCAGGAAATAGCCGAGAATTCATGCTTGTAACATATGTGAGTACCACACAATCATGGCAGGAAATAGCTGATAATTCATGCTTGTAACATATGTGAGTACCATACAATCATGGCAGGAAAAAGCCGAGAATTCATGCTTGTAACATATGTGAGTACCATACAATCATGGCAGGAAAAAGCCGAGAATTCATGCTTGTATCATATGTGAGTAACCTACAATCATCATCAACCCATTCATAATCATATATAATAATCATATATAATATGTTATGTCAATAAACGCGGGCAGTCAAGTTCGATAAGCGACCCCAGAGAGCCTTCCCCACATCACATTTACCATAAAGTAGCTCCCTACCAGATCCCAAATAACCTTCCCCACATCACATTTACCATAAAGTAGCTCCCCACCAGATCCCAAATAACCTTCCCCACATCACATTTACCATACAGTAGCTCCCCGCCAGATCTAAGAGGACCTTCCCCACATCACATTTACCATACAGTAGCTCCCTGCCAGATCTAAGAGGACCTTCCCCACATCACATTTACCATACAGTAGCTCCCCACCAGATCCAAAATAGCCTTCCCCATATCACATTTACCATACAGTAGCTCTCCACCAGATCCCAGAGAACCTTCCTCATATCACATTTACCATAAAGTAGCTCTCCGACCAGAGGAGCATTGAGAACTAATCTCTCAGACCGCCTATTGCCCCGCACTCCTGCATGCTCTGAGCAGAAAATCCATGACATGTTCTCAGTCTGAGTCCTGTCGAGCGATCCAAGCCACTCCACCCGGAACAATGCAGTTTCCACTTCCCACAGCATACTCACCGTGTACTATAACTGCAACCGTCAAATGCTGTAGAAGCTGTATATACAACATAATAAAAATGATTGACTCTGTACAACTTACAACTGTCTTCTCCTAGAGCTTGCAGGCAGAGAACACCCAACAACAGCATACAGAATACGGCTTTCATGTTGATGATAACGGTCACTGTTTGCAGTGTTGTAGACTTGTTGGCAGTCAGATTTCCTGATCAGAATGCTAGTGTTGTTCGTTGTTGATCAATGACAGCCGGATCATCGCGTCTGCGTGTGTTGTCTTATTTATATTCTCTTGACCAATAAACAAAGAGTCACGTGTTGTAATGTCAACAGTTTATTGCAGGCACAAATGTTACCTTTCAATGTTAATATATGGCCAACGTGGCGTTTGTTTAATACGCTTCGGTGTTATCATATCACGTAATACCTACTGGAAATTTATGCAATGCGGGCAGTTAACATTTATTTCGAAGCAATGAAATCAGAGATCACGTCAGACAATTTCCACATGAACCGGTTCTCAAACTGTTGCTATGAAATGACTCGTATTGCATATACGGCGCTAGCCTTATGATTTGTATACCAATAGGATGATGTCAATAACAGGCCGTCCATCTTTACTTGCCATGCCATGTTTCTGATCGGCTGGGTCCACCTAAGAGACGATATCACAATTTATTTTTTACAATTCTATATATTTGGGGATTCGAACAAATCATCAACGGGCAGGCAACCGTATCAGCCACTGGGCCACTTGGTCCCGAATCGGGTTCCCACCTGTCTCTCTAGCGGGTTCTGAGCAATTGTAGCAGCAACTGAGCCAACTCGTCTCTCTGGAACAGTGGTTCTCAACAGGTGGGGAATCCCCCCCCCCCCTGGGGGAATTTTAGGGTTTCCCGGGGGGGGGGGGGGGTAATACCACAGATTGACAGACTCAAACTGGCTTCAGGACCACACAGAACGCGATCGTCCACCTTTCTTTAATTATGCTGATAGGCGATAGGGATAGATAGATGTGCTAGGGCATTGGCCTAGGGGTAAACGACATTCTCCTTAATCCCGTTTATCCACTTAGAGAAAGCAGCGCGCGATAATTGGTAGCGGTTCTTGCAGCGTTTGTGACTTACGAGATAAGTGAGCCGGCCGCTCAGAAAGCAATGGCAAACTACTGAGCGTATCATTGGCACCTTTCCGTCTTGACAGACGATAGTTTGGTACATTGTGCTTCAAAAAGGCATAATAACTACAACCCATGGCGGTAGCGAATGTGACTGATAAGGCCAATTCGCGCTGTAACTGTTCGTCCACAGTGAATGCATGTGAAACATGGTCATTTCCACCATCATGCACCATCTTACGTCTCTCACTCTCTGTGTGTGCTTTATCTGCAATCATTTTCTCCTTTGTCTTTATTTAATTTCTGATAGTTGCCTTCTATGCAACACGTTCAGCGGCGACTTGCTCCCAATGTGCATTATCAATGCCTGTATCAATCATGTCCCGCTTGCACACATCTTTGTATCGTAGTAGAGGCCGATCCTGAGATCTCCTACGCATCTGTAATTCACCCAAAAAGATGTCCTTTGGTATTCTACCATCATCCATCCTCCTAAGATGTCCTATCCATCTAAGTCTACGAAAACGGAGCATGGAACACACCGTCACACAACCTGATCTTTCCAATACTTCAGTATTTGTGATTGTGTCTTGCCACTTAATACCAAGTATTCTTCGCAGACACCGCATATGAAAACCGTTTAAACGTTTCTCTTGGTGTGAGTAAGTTGACCAGGTTTCACAGCCTTAAAGAAGAGTAGACTGAGAGTAATCTTGCCAAGAAATCAACTGCAATGGTAAAATGCGGGAGTTGACAGCGATGTCCTGTAAAGGATATGCGGGAAAAAAAAATTGGCTATATCCAGATGCTCTAAGATTGTCATAGTGGACATCCTGCACAAAGGATCTCATGTTGCAAACCTTTACCGGTTAAAGTTAGGCGTCCGTCCTCTCTACTATCGAGATTGAGATATGTGGGGAGGATGGGAGGGGACGCGTGATATCATTAGGCACACATTGTTTTGGGCAGTCAGTAAGCTGGTATAGCTTTTTTTTTCGGTCAGTCCTGCCGGCGTAGCTTGAAAGCTCGTCGGTAGGCGTCCAGTGGTTTTGCATGTATCACCTTGTACCGGGAGTGCGCGCTTTAGCGATGCTACTCTTGGCTTGCGTGTGCGTGAATAGTCCGTCTGTTCGATAGATATCTGGTTGATCCTGCCGGTAGTCATATGCTTGTCGCTAAGCTTGTCTCAAAAATGAAAATTAAAGGAATTGACGGAAGGGCCGTTTGCACGAGGCTCTCGAGAGCCAATATATACAGGGATAACTGGCCGTGGCAGCCTAAATTACACTGCATCTGTGTCGTCTTCCAGTCGTCTTGCCATGCTCGCCACTGGAACCAGATGGACGCAGACGAGAGAGCGAGGACTATGGAGTTGCGCGACCACTACCTCGCTATAATCCAAACTAAAGCGCAAGTCATTCGTTCTTCATCAAATCACAGATGCAATGAATGAATGGTCCTCGTCATTCGTGATGGACGAACATCGCACAGAGTTCGTCGTTACCGAGATGTTTAAACCGCTAGCACTTAAACTTTCTCAGGTGACCGGGGGAATGTGTTCGCTTCATCTGCCTTCGCCGTTGTATATCTGTGGGCAGTTTCTCGCCTCATGTTTGTGTGTGGTCTGCTCTGGCGGTCAGTCCGTCTTCGGTGAAGGAAATCGTGTTGATCCTAAAAGTAATCATACGCTCATTGCTTGTCGCTACGCTTGTCTTAAAACTGAAAATCAAAGGAATTGACGGAAGGGCCCGAGGCTCCCGAGAGCAAATATAAACAGGGATAAGTGGTCTTGCCATGCTCGCCACTGGAGCCAGACGGACACAGACGAGGGAGCGGGGACGAGGGTGTTGCGCGACCACCTCCTCGCTATACAAAACCAAAGCGCAAGTCATTCGTTCCTCATCAAATCAAAGATGTAGTGTAATGAATGGTCATCGTCAATGAATGGTCAACGTCATTCATGATGGACGAACATCGTATTGTGTTCGTATGTATTTTGAAGGACGTTCGGATTCATATGTCTTTTGGTCATCTATATTCTTTGCATTATCCACAGAAACCACACTTCGACTGCCAGTGTGTCATCAGCTTGTCTGCTTTTTGTCGGTGATTCAAATGCAAACACAAGTATTTATTCCATATAACATCTCAGTGCGATTTTTTTTTTTGGTCGTTCTTTTCAATCCAGTTGACAGGTTTTCATTACTGGGTAAGATTTCCATCTGGCTAACGGCTATCTTTCCCATGGCGAGTCTTGTTCGAATCTCTACACGGTATATCCTTTCACAAAATCTGACTGTACCAAGATAGCTGCTGTAGCCATCCGCCTGTTTAAGATGTAGTGGATGTCCTTGGATATTCCAATACAGTATTTTCTTCATGCTGGAGACGACCATTGTGGCTCTTACAATTTGATTCTAACCTTAGTAGCTCATACTTAATTGTTAAGTTAAGACACGACCTCATTATACTTAAGCCTCCAGCTGTTCAAAATCAACCGAAGAGTTCCCGTTAGGCTTTTCGACTGTGCTTTGAGTTTCGTAAAGATCCTCTACTCATTCCTTTTCAGCCATTCCTTTCAGATATGAGACTCTGTTTAGCCGCACCCTCAGTCAGATCCCAGAGAGCCTTCCCTACATCACATTTACAATACCGTAGCTCTCTACTAGATTTCAGAGAACCTTCCCCAAAGCACATTTACCATAAGTAGCTCTCCACCATATCCCAGAGAGACTCCCCCACATCACATTTACCATAAAGTGGCTCTCCGTAAAATCCCAGAGAACCGTCCACACATCACATTTACCAGAAAGTGGCTTTCCGCTAAGAGGAACAGCGACAGCGTATCTATCAGCCTGTTCATTGCTCCGTACTTCTGCATGCTCTTGGAAAAAAATCCATGACATGATCTCAGTCTGCGTCTTGTCAGACATTTGCTTGAGCAGACTGGCAAATCTGGTTAACTTACATAGACATTGGCTTGAGCAGACTGGCAAATCTGGTTAACTTACACAGACATTGGCTTGAGCAGACTGAAAAATCTTGTTAACTTACACAGACATTGGCAAGAACAGTATGTCAAATATAATAATTCGCTAAGTTTAGTTTATTTTAGTCGACGGATCAATATCACGGCACACGGGTGCAACCCATAAGTGCTCCGTTCTCCTCCTAACTCAAACCTGAGTCTGGAGAAACTCAGCTCAGTGCACGAACTCCGTAGCACCGGCGAGGATCCTTAAATACTTTGGGTAGATTTTTAACTCGAAATTTTGTCCGGGCAGCGCCGTTAGGCTACTCTTTTTCAATTTCCAACTGCCAAGGGATTTTTTACGTGCTCAACAATACACACGGGCGTCCGATCTCACTACCCAGAGACCAGGGGGAATTTTTACTAGAAGTCCACGTAAAAAAACAAAAATCCCGGTCCTCACCGGGGCTTGAACTCGGGGCCTCCAGCACTCCAGGCAGACACCATACCTCGAGACAAGGCAGCCCCCCCCCCCCTATAATTCACTAAGCAAGCAGTTATGTTAGATGCCTGTGAATTTGGTATCGAGAGTTTCATTTGCTCTAATCTGCCAGCTGTTGTCTAGATTAAAGAGAATTATGCAAAATTGCTACCGCTTGTTAAGTAAATAAATTTTGCCGCCCGCTGAACAGTAATTGTATTCGAACGCTTCCTATTAATCTAACAGTGTGAAGGGGTTATCAGTTGAAACGATCAGTAAGTATGTAGGTGATTATGATGTAATGCGTCGACCTATTATGGTTAATGTATGCCAAGGAAAAAAAACACTAAAGGACATCAACACGATATTCTGACAAGGCCATTAGTTTTGCTTATATAGGCAGTGACCTTATTGTCCCTGGTCTCACTGGTACTCCATGACGTCATGTGGCTGATTTTGCAGATTTGTAGTTAGCTTGGTAGGTCCGTAGGTATATAAGTAGGTCTGTAGGTAGGTAGATAGGTAAGTAGGTAAATGGACAGACAGACATACAGACAGATGAATGGATGGATGGATGGTTGGATGATGGATGGATAGATGAATGGATGGATGGATGGATGATGGATGGATAGATGGATGGATAGATGGATGGATAGATTGATTGATGGATGGATGGGTGGATGGATGGATGGATGAATGGGTGGATGGATAGATAGATGGATGGATGGATGTATAGATGGATGGATGGATGAGTAGATCGAAGGATAGATGGATATATGGATAGATGAATGGATGATGGATAGATGGATGGATGATGGATGGATAGATGGATGGATAGATGGATGGATGAAGGATGGATAGATGGATAGATTGATTGATGATGAATGGATGGATGATGAATGGATAGATGGATAGATGGATGGATGATGGATGGATGATAGATGGAAGATAGATGGATGGATGGATGGATAGATGGATGGATAGATGGATGGATAGATGGATTGATGATGATTGGATGGATGATGGATGGATAGATGGATAGATGGATGGATGGATAGATGAATGGATGATGGATGGATAGATGGATAGATGGATGGGTGGATGGGTGGATGGATGGGGGGATAGATGGATGGATAGATGGATGGACTGATGGATGGATGGATGATGGTTGGATAGATGGATGGATGGATGGATGGATGGTGTCATATACTTAACTTTACGTTGCTTAACCTCGCTTCTGCTTGTTGTCATTCTATCAGCAAGTTCGATCCATGGCTGGCATTCACTCATGGCTATGCGTTTGGGCGCGGTATTTGAATATTTAAAGTTCAGTGCACCATGAGTTGCTCTCTTCTAAACACTTTACCATCTTGTCTTTGACTACTTGTCCATGTTTATAAGTTACCCATTCTCTCCGACTCTCACGCCGACATCACAAGTCTGAATGCAGTATATAACAAAAGTCCACACTGGTTTCCATGATTTATGCCGCGGCTTCACATTTACAATTGCGCCTTCATTTACATTTAGCCACGCAGTTATTCTTATCTAACACAAACACCACAACTATCAATCATACTTAAAATCAATGATGCATATGACATTAGACGGTGCCATTTTCGCACTTGCTCAACACGTCCGACCTGGAGAGTGTCCTAACCCGTACTCCCCGTTCAAACCCGAGAGTTCTCTCTCCCTGACATTCACAATCCGTGTTTCACGTGCTACCAAACACTCGTGCAGATGCGAACTCCACTCATACCAAACCCACACCCTGACACACACCCCCGACCATGCAACAAATATGTTATATATTTTCAAGAGATTCCTCTCACTGTCATTTATACACTCACATCATACAACATTATAAATTCAATATCAAATTCTATCTTCTAATGTCTAACTATTAGGTGAGGTTTCTTTGACTTGCCGGCTTCCTGGCCTAGAGGTTAACGACTTTTCTCCGTAATCTCGTATACTCTCGTAAGTAACGTGACGACGGTGAGAATCAGCAGTGGTTCGAATCGCATCGATAACTTACGGGGTATGTGAGCCGGCCTATCAGAAAGCAATGGCAAATTACTGAGCGTAAACTTGCCAAGAAATCAACAATCATCTGAAAGATGCTGATGTTGACAGCTATGTCCTGAAAAGGATATGCAAAACATTTTTTTTTTCTTTGTCTTGCGACAGTCTGCAATGAAAATAAATCTATTACATTCATGTCTACAAGTTTAACCATGTGTATTGTCGGATTTTTAAGAGATTGATGGCTCAACCCCCAAAGAGATAAAGGATACTAAGTTCCTCTTTCTCAACTTAATTACTTAATATCTAAGGGTGTGTCTTATTGAACTACTGACACGACAAGAAAACACTCAAAGGAGGAATTGACCTCTTATATAATTTATTAAAACATAAACATGGATTATGGTCATTCAATAGATCACATCATCATTTTCAATTGGTATTCAGCATTAATAAGTGATAATACAAGTACAAGATAATTCATATCCCTGGATGCCTGAAATATACATTTTATTATATACTTTCATTTCATTTGGGATAGACTGTCTGAACCTGATTATAAATAGTTGTACTTCAGGGTGACTGGATCCCTAATGCCACCAATTCCTTAAGTTGTGTTAAGTTCCCCAAATGAGTGATAATTAACTTCCTGGTTATCGGATAGAATTTGAGTTTTCCTACACTCCAGCTAAGTTACCTCTAGTACTGGGCTAGGAAACTGCTTGCAGGTGAGTTCTGTTTGGGATACTGTTCTGCATCACTTTGTCCAGATACTTCACTCACAAAAGAAAGTCAGGCCTGGGTCTCGATTCAGTTACGCTGCCACCTTCACCAAGTCCTGCATTCAACCGAGTGGTTCATTCACTCTAGTCAGGTCTGGGTCTATAGGGTTAGAACCACTACCTGAAACTTCAGCAATCACATACATTAAATCATATCCTCAATATGACATTAGAAAAGAATTGATGTAAACTCCTAAGAACTCAACAAGTGAAATCAATAAAAGGAATTTTGTTCCTAGAGAAAATAAACAGTGGAGGGTACAGAGTTTTGGTGTTCTCAAATAGTTATCCACACATAATGGTTGTTCTACATTCAATCTATGGTGTTCAAGGTTTAGACTAGCAGATGTGCAGTTTCATCTTCACCTATGCCGGTCCTCATGGTTCCAGGTTAAGTAATACCTTGATTGATTGGGAATTGACAACTATGTTTACAATCCTCTCCTGTACCTAGTTATTTTCTCTCCATCTTCTTCTATTCAAGAAAAAGGGTCTCATACATTACTGGGTTTTAAATCA
Source organism: Cepaea nemoralis (assembly GCA_014155875.1). Classification (NCBI taxonomy): domain Eukaryota; kingdom Metazoa; phylum Mollusca; class Gastropoda; order Stylommatophora; family Helicidae; genus Cepaea; species Cepaea nemoralis. The sequence goes on from JACEFZ010027953.1 coordinate 36,862, forward strand.
TTTCCCACTGTAATGAGTAGTTTCTTATAAACAATATATGTACATCATGGAATCAATTCTTGTATAGCATTCAGGTGCATTCTTCTTCATTAAATGCTTCAAGTGAGAAGTTATCTTCCATTCTCATGGATGTAATATTTATCATCATCATCATCATCATCATCATCATCATCATCATCATCATCATCATCATCATCATCATCATCATCATCATCATCATCATCATCATCATCATCATCATCATCATCATCATCATCATCATCATCATCATCATCATCATCACCACCACCATCATCATCATCATCATCATCATCATCATCATCATCATCATCATCATCATCATCATCATCATCATCACAAACATCATCATCACAATCATTATATCATTGTCATTACAATAATTATCATTATATTATTATCATCATCATGACTTTATAAATATTGTAACATGAAATACAAAGAGGGATCTTGCTTAAGATCCAAACCTAGATGCTTGTAGTATGAGTAATTTTTGATATGGTTTGTGTCGTGCTTAGCACATAAAACCAGATGATTGTAACATGAATGATATTTCATACAACGTGTTGTAATGCGCTGGAGTGTACTAAATTATTACTTAGTGTATGAGTTATGTCGAACAAGTTCTCTGGTGATAGACATGACCTTACACCTCACAGCTGCCTTCATCATGAGATTGACTGTTGGCTTATACTCCATCTCTTTCAGCATGTAAATTCACTCACTCATATTCCTCATTCATCAGACACCATATTTATATGTGCATGGATGATCAATTCTCTCATCTATCAGACATCATTCATATGTGCATGGATGATCATACAGGAATCTTTCATCAAACATCATTCATACTTGCATGTAAGGTGAGTAATTATACTTATGTGATTTCCCAATGATAACTTAAAATGTTTAACATCATTGATATCACAATGAAATCTCTCATTTCACAATCATTCATCAGACACATCATATCTGTAGGAATGACAATTAGTATATGTCTGTGCTTTACACATGATAAATTCACAGATTTAACAACAATTACATTACATTAGCATCTTAATCACCCTCATCCTTCATCAGAAATTATAATAATTTCCTGGATGATAATCAAGCCTATTGAGGTGTTGTTACAAATATTACATTCACATCTGTTTACAATAATGAATCACACATGACACAAGCATGCTCTTCAATGACATAGACTTATGTGATCATTAGGCATACTTATGAAATTCACCAAGGATTTAGCAAAATTAAATCCATGAGTCACCACATGCTTTCATCAAATACATACAATTTATGTGATACACTCATCCGCATTCATTCATTATGAATCATAATCATTCTTGTATGGCGGTTGATTACGCACTATTATGTGGCACAAATATTATTAATTCCACATGTTTGACAACAATGAAAATATATTTGCCTTACCACATGTGTGCTTTAACATCACACAAATTATGATACCTATAGAAATCTATTGGGCTCCTATGTGTTCATGGAACAGAAAACTTACTTGACTTTGCATGTGCTCAAATCTACTTGACTATACACATTACACTAGTTTGACTTACCAGTGTTTACACATTTAAAATAGTTTCTTCTTACCAGTGTGGGCACATGGAAAATAGTGTCCTTACCACTGAACTAAGGATTCTGAGTTTTCTTAAATCTTAAGTTACTCACCACTCTAAATCACTACTGATTTACCTACTTAAGAAATAAATGTACAACTTGGACTAATGCTTATACATTAAATCAGTTGTTTACTTTGGGAGAAAAATAAAACTCACTATGGTTATTCTTAATGGACAGTTTACCCATAGGCTATGAGAACTGAATATATTATTTAGTTCTTACTAAATTAATTTCTTAAGAACTTACCACATGGTTTTACAATACTGACTTACCACTCTTCTTCTGGGAACAGACTCACAAACTAATCTAAGATTTAAAATAAATATCATATTCACCTTCATCCGAACAGGACGGCTTCACAACACATGTCAACAGTTGACAACACCAAGATGTCAGGTCCTCGATTTGGTTGATTCCAAATACTGGCTGCTGGTTTTCGTCCTTCTATTCTCTCTAGACTTTACTTTTCTAACGTGGTCGTAGCGAGTTGAGAAGCTACCATTTTCCGCAGGCACAGCCGGCCTTTCTCCTGGTTTGTGACAACGAGTTGTGGTTTGAGTTTGTACAATGAGGCCCGGAAACCGGTTATTGCTGTTTATATCTCAGCTATTTCCGTTCCGTGATTTGGCTTTCCCGTGGACCATGAGTCTGTCCTTGTAAAATATGGGATTGTAATAATATTAAACAAACTAGCATTGTTGCGGTGAACTCTGATTTGGTTGTCCTGGAAATATTTACCGCGATGTTACGCTTGTGAAAAATTATATTACATGGATCCCCTCTCAGACTGTTGTTCGCCTGAAAAACAGTAGCTTTGAGCAACGGTAACAAGCTTATATTTCCTATAATCCTTTCTACACCCATTCTTTCTTTACTTCTCTGATTCTTGTACAGGATCATCGATAGAATGTCTGCTGAGAAAGGCTGCTCCTATAGTTATCTATCCTGGGACATATTCTACTTGAAATGAATACGGTTGTAGAAGTAATGACCATCTCATTAGTCGAGCGTTTAAGTTTCTGGATGCTGCCAGGAACGTGAGAGATTGATGATTGCACTGTATTATGACGTGTTTCCCATACAGGTACGCCTGGAACTTCTCTACTGTCCAAACTAAAGCTAAACATTCTTTTTCTATTTTAGAATAATTGCGTTCGGCTGAATTCAATTTTCTACTGGCATAGGTAAATGGAAAAGTATTGATTGATCCTCATCCATTCCTTGTAATACGGTGGCACCAACTCCTGTGTTGCTTGCATCCGTCCTACGTATCCATGGACGTGTTAAATCTGGCAGGTGAAGAACATGTTTTGCTGTTAAAGCTTTCTTTAACTCCGTGTATGCTTTCTCGCAGTCAACAGACCAAACGACATTCACTGGTTCCCCTTTCCGAGTGAGATTTGTCAACGGAGATGCGAGGGAATTGAAGTTTGGGATGTATATTTGGTAAAATTCACAGAGGGATACAAAAGATCGAACATCCTTTTTGGTTCTGGACGGTGGTGCATTTCTTAGTTTCTCCACATTACCATCATGAGGTTGCATTTTGCCTTGAGATATTGTGTGTCTCAAAAAATCTAATTGCCAGAATCCACTCTGGAACTACTTTGGTGTTGCTGTCAACCCCACTTCTTTCAGGCGGTTGAACAGTATCTTCAATGTCTCAAGATGTTCCTCGAATGTTTCTGTAGCAATCAGGATGTCATCCATGAAGTTGCTAAGACGTGGATTTTCCCATGGTCCTAATAGTTTCCTCATCATGAGAGTGAAGACACTAGGCGTATTGCTTAATACGAAAGGAAGAACGTTAAATTCGTAGTGCGCGTCAGGAGTGCTGAAGGCTAACCACGTTCTTACTTCCCTTTTCACTGGGATTTGATAATATCCTTTGTTGAGATTTATCTTTGTGAAGTAGTTTGCTCTGTTGAGGCCGGTGAAAAGTTTATTATGATCTGGCAGTGGTTCTGGTTGAAACTATTTCACAGCTGTTAGCTGCCTATAATCAGTGCATAAACTATGTTCACCACTGGCTTTCCTCAATAGAAATACACATGCATTAAAAGCCGCTTCAGATGGTGATATTATCCCAGCTGAAAGCAGATGTTGAATTTCATATTTGAGAAGTTTGGTTTTTGCGTACGTAACGGGGTAAGTTTTGACACGCACAGGTGTTGTATCTTTCAACTTCATGTCGAATTCTTCAAGATTTGCCAGTCCTGGCTTGTCTGTTAGTATGTCTGCATAATTCTCTAAGCACTCTCGAATCTGCTGCTGCTGATCCGTCGTTAATGTTGGGCTAATGTCCACATCTCGATAAGTCTCGTTGAACTGCAGAGGATACTCCATTCCCATTGAGCTTCTATGTTCAAGCTCTGTTGCTACGGCTGTTGCTATCAAATGTGCTGTCTCGGTGGTGGGTCTCTCGTTGTACTTTCGTAACAGGTTGAGATGAAAGATTTTCTTTTTTCCCCTTTATGGAGATCTTGTAGCTTGTAGGTTGTTCTCAAATTTTGTCCTTTGCTACACAAGGTCCTTTCCAAGCGATCTGCAACTTGTTTTGACTTGTGAGAAGAAGTAATAATACTTTTTCTCCTACCGCTAACTCTCTATCTTTCGCTTACTTGTTGAAATTTTGGGCCATTCTACGCCGTGCTTTGTCGTAGATTGGTTGCGGCTAATTTCCAACCAAGTTGAAGTCGATGTTTTAACTCTTCCACATATGTGGATGCAGTTACAACAGATTCATAAACTGAATCATCAGTCCATGTACGCAGTAGAGCTTCTAATGGTCCCTTGAATTTTACGACGGAACAATAATGTTTCTGGTGCAATTCCCGTAGATTTGTGTGGTACTTCACAGTACACAAAAAGTGATGCCAGAATGTATGTATACTACGCGTCTGGTGTTTCTTGAGCTAGTTTCTTCAAGGACCCCATTATATCTTTCCACGGCTCCGTTTGAAGCAGGGTGATATGGAGAAATACATATCTGCCTACACTGGAACAGTCTCAAAACTTCCTCCATTAACTTTCCTTTGAATTGTGATCCGTTGCCAGTCAGGATCCGGATTGGACATCCTAATCTTGTAAAAATACTAAGTAGAGCTTCTGCTACATGCTTGGATTCACTCGATGGCATCGGCAGAGCTTCCGCCTTATCGGGCACGTGTCTACGAGGTATATTATGAATCGATTCCTTCTCTCTATCTTAGTGAGAGTCCCGACTATGTCCACAGCCACTTTCTCGAATGGTGTGCCAGTGATGGACATGTCCCCTATTGTCGCTGGTGGTGTCCACTGTTCGGGACTACTCTTTGACATTCTGGACATGATTTGAAATATCGTTGAATGTCCATGTTCATTACCGGCCAGTAGTAGTGGGTTGAGATTCGTTGCATTGTTGCGTTGATTTCCATATGTCCGCTAAACGGCATACTATGTCCCAACTCAAGTATTTGCGTTATGTAAGTAGTTAGTACAACAAGTTGAGAATACTCTTGTCCTAACATTCTTGCCTTATAGTGAAGAATTCCGGTGTTCATGTAACAATCACCTTTCCTAGGAGGTGTAAGTGATTGTGGCAACTTACGGAAGCACATCCCAAGTGAACTATCTGTTGCTTGAGCTTGTTTTAAATTTTCTGGTTGAAGATTTGCTGGTGTCGTTGTCAGAGTTGTATTAGCCTTGTTGGCGTGTAGTCACCGCTGATGCTATCATTGATCGTACTGGTTCTCCTAAAAAGATGCAGCGACATCCGAGCATGACAGGGTAGTTTGGGTCTTCCATGACCGCTGCTCTGATTTTTTCCGTAACATAGCGTGAAGTTATGCTGACCATTGGCAAGTGAAGGTTTCATAGGTACGGAACTTTTCATAAATCCCTGTATTTCGACGGTTTCATCTGTAACTTCCTCTAGGTTTAATTGCATCGAAAAATAACCCTGTATCATAGAGACACTGTACTGTCCATTCCGTTCAGGTTGACATATTCTGTGACTGGCAGTTTTGAGTTGGTGTTCCGTTGCGTGTCAATATTGGAACGAACATTACGGTTCATTCTCGCTGCTTTAGGTTTTCCAACACAAGCTGTGGTAAGAGGTTGAGGCTTCTTTCTGCAATCCTTTGTTTAATGAGTATCATTTTTACAATGGCTGCAGTAGGGCTTTTTCTCCCACTTGACCTGCTGGTTTTGAGTTGTATTGGTCTTATTTTATCCATTAGATCCATTTGGTTTGCTGGATTTCGGTTCTCCCTTATCTTTGGTCTTCTGTGGGAATTCGCGAGGAAGATTGTTACTGACACCAGTGCCTACTCTGGTTCACATTGGATCGCCCTATATTTCGATGGCCTAGATAGCTTTGAATATTTCGATTCATTTGGCTTGCCACCATTACACGATGACATTAGCCGTTTTATATGACGAAACTCCGACAGACCACCTGTATACAACACCCGTATGTTACAAGACATTAATAACGCCACTTGCGGCCTGTACGCCTTGTATTTTCTGCTGATGACATGCCGCGGCGCGAGCATGTCACGTATCCTGCAACCATTTGGAAACAGACAGCACGTCAACGACCGTCTCATGTTTCGATTGGTTACTCCGTTGTTAAAAAAAGACAAAACCAGACATTATTACCACCACTAGTTAACCTCACCCTTATAAAATGAGATGAACACTCGTGTTTCATGCCTACAACGATCAAGATGTCTACAACCAACTGGATATTCATGTTAAGAACTACCCATATGCCCAGACAGCTAGCCAATGATTTGAAAGGGGGGACAGTTTCTCAAGACAGAGGAACGACGAAATTCCATCTACGCCAGTATTATGATGATTCTGAGATGAAGTATCCTTCCAGGGTGGGAGCAGAGATTGAATCGCTCCTATCGATGAAGGATGACATTTTAGCTGTTTTTGATAACCAAACTTATGGTGGCCAAGCTACTTACAAGCCAGTCCAGTCTATTTGTACCGACAGTCAAGAAATGCCTTTGAAAGACCAGACATCTTTCTACAATAACCAAGTCCCTCGGATCTCTTTGGGTCGTACATGGAGCCAGCTTTAGCTGTAAATTGATGTTGTCTACCAATAAAAGCCATATGAAAATATAACTTTTTTGTTTGTTTTCTTTTTGTCTCTCTGTTCGATTGTGTCTATGTCTCTGTTCTTGTGTGTGTGTGTGTCTGTGTGTTTGTTTATGCGTTTGCGTGTCTGTGTGGTTGTGTCTGTCTGTAACTGTTGCTTTATGTACACAGCCGCCCGCCCGCCACCGTTGAATCATTTCTTCAAGCTACCGTCTGCTCACTTAATGACTTTTTCCTACGATGACGTAGGGACCCGCCAAACTATGGTAGGGATAGGAAGTTTTCTCAGACATCCGCGTTCGTTAACACGAAGGCTGTGCACCGTCTCTGTACCTTTGTGTGTATTAGTTCTTATGTGTGTCTTTCTGTGTGAGTGTGTGTGGATCATTGTTCTTGTGTGTACGTGTGTGTTTGGTTGTCTGTCTGTATGTATCAACCATACCCATTACAATCAATAATACCGGCCATCTTCAATTTTTTAAGGTTTTCATTTGTACCCCGGATAATGATAGTGAATAAGCCAATACGACCCTCTGCAGACCACTAATAACCGCCACCCACTCCTTCACAACTAATTTCACTAACCCATATCCACTACATTCAATACCACCGATCAAAATAAGTTTTTAAGCTTTTCATTTGTAACCCGTATGATGATAGTGTCTACACCAATGCGAAACTCTACACCTAATTAATAACCGCCACCCACCACTTACCATCTAATTTCACTAAGCCAATAATATCGGCCATATTTACTTTTTTTTAAGGTTTTCATTTGTAATCCGTATGATGATAGTGAATACACCACTACGACCTCTACAGACCACTAATAACCGCTACCCACCCCTTAACAACTAATTTCACTAAGCCATACCAACTACATACCAACTACATTCAATAATACTGGCTATTTTTTTTTTTTTTTTACGTTTTTACTTTTGATATGCACCAAAGAGGGGCAGCGTTCTGTTATTCGTTTTTTTTTTATTAGTGAAGGAATGAAACATCTAGAAATTTATCGACGAATGAAGGTCCAGTATAGAGATGCATGCCTGTCAGTCCAGTAAGTGTATAAGTGATGTGGGAAGTTTCAAAATAGTGTGCCTTCTGTGACAGACTTTTGGGTCTGATGAAGAGGTGCAGCACACGAGACCAAGACGATTTTTTTGTCTGCAGGAATCGAAGCATTTTATTGGCTCTGGAGGAATAGCATTGAACGCAATGGTGACTACATCGAAACATTATACATTTATGCTGTACTTTTTCAGAATATATTCACCAAAAGTAAAAGATTTAAGGTTTTTATTTTGATCCCCCTCGTTTGTTAAAAACTGCATAATCATGATGCTGTCTGTCCACTATGCCAAAATTGCCCTCAAATATGTAACAAATGGTTGTAGAAAGTTTCTGGAAATAGTGTTAGACATATATATATATATATATATATATATATATATATATATATATATATATATATATATATATATATATATATATATATATATATCGGTCAGTTGCACTGGATAGTGTCATTCCGTGTGGTTGTACAATATCTCTGATGTCGTCAATCCATTTTCTTCATGGACGTCCTCGTGGTCTCGTCGCAGATGATCTTTGATGTAATGCCAGTGATGGTAGTTGCTGATGATGCATTCTAACGACATGGCCAAACCACTTAATCTTCTGTCTTTCAATAAATATGGCACAAGGTGTTGATTCCACACTCTGTCTGATAGTAGCATTTCTTACTCGGTCTCGGATTGTTAAGTTGGCAGCTCTCCTCAGGCATCTCATTTCGCAGGTGTTGATTTTGCGAAGGTGTAATTTGGATAAAGTCCAGGTTTGAGATTGGTAGCATATGGTTGGTGTGAATATGCTGTTTATTATCTGTCGCTTTGCAGGCATGGGTATGTTTGGATGTTTCAGTAAGGGTGATAGTTGATATTAAGTGTACTCGCTTTTTGACATCTGATTTCAATTTCTCTGTCCAATCTGCCATCTTCTGTGATCATACTTCCAAGATATTTGAATTCTTTAATTTGTTTCAGAGTTGTGTTATGTATCTGTATACTTAGTGGGCCTGACGATCTGCTAACTTGCATTACTTCGGTTTTGGCTGTGTTTATACTCATATTGTATCTGCTGCAGGTTGAACTCAGATTAGTAATATGATTTTGTAGTCTGCCCTCATCGCTGTAAAACAGGCACTGATCATCTGCAAATAGAAGTTCATTTATTCCCTGTGGGTCAGTTGTTTCATTCTGGAGTAAAGAGTTCTAAATTTTCTGAATCTGTTCTGTCGAGACTTGCTTCTTTGGAAATTCTGTCCATGTAGATATTGAATAGCAGGGGAGAGAGCACACATCCCTGCCTCACTCCTGTATTGACTGTGAACATATCTGATATACCTTCTTGTGTTCTTACTAGCACTTTGGCTCGAGTGGTACATGGCTATGATGTTTTCTAGCAATTGTCCTTGAATCCCATAGTCTTCAAGGATGGTCCATAATTGAATATCGAAAACCTTTTCCTGATCTACAAACACAATACTCTACTAGTCACTATATTCAATGGTTTTTCCACATATTTGTCTAAGTGTCATATTTGTCTAATGCATCAGTGCAACTTTTACCTTTCCGAAAACCAAATTGTGCTTTATTTAACTGTTGTTCAACCACTGGTCTAACTCTTTGTTCCAATAGTGTTGCATACATTTTCCCTATGTGGCTCAGGAGTGATATACCTCTGTATGTTTCACACTCTCTCATATTGCCTTTCTTTTTCCATATTGGTACTATTATTGTCTGTTGCCAATCATCTTGGACTTTTCTTTCTTCCCATGCTATATTAAAAACTCTTGTTAGCCATTTAACTCCTGTTTCCCCACAGGCCTGAATAGCTTCTGTGGTTATTCCATCTGGACCAGGTGATTTGTTTCTATGACTTTTCTGTATAACTGCTTTGACTTCTGCAGGTATGAAATTTGGTTCTTGCTGTCCCTGGAATTTAGGCACAAAAGTGAGGTTTTCTATGTTATGTGTGGGGTTAAATAGTTCTTGAAAGTATTCTGCCCACCTTGCTAGTCTTTGTTGTGGATTAAATATTGGTATACCGCTTTTGTTGTTTGTGATGGTGGTTGGGTTGTAGCATGCATCTCTGTTTCTCATTGTGGTGAGACGTTTATAAAATTCTCTTAGGCAGTATTTGCTAAGGGTCGCCATCTGTTCACCGTATATTCTCCAGGATTCATCTTTAGATGCTCTAATAGTTCGTTTGGCATTACGTCGTATATATATATATATATATATATATATATATATATATATATATATATATATATATATATATATATATATATATATATATATATGAGTGTGTGTGTGTGTAAGAGAAGAGAGAGAGAGAGAGAGAGAGAGAGAGAGAGAGAGAGAGAGAGAGAGAGAGAGAGAGAGAGAGAGAGAGAGAGAGAGTTGAATTGCATCACTAAATTTGAAGTTACACAATGTATATGTACAATTTTTCTCCATTATCTTTACAATTTTGCGACAATGCTCACGACAATCGTCACTGTATGTGTGTGTAAAGTGTGGGAGTGTGATCATAATAGTAGATTGGGGGATGGGGGGATGTGTGTGTGGGTTGGCGGTGTGTGATTGTGTGGGTGGGTGGGGGATTTGTTTGTGGGTACGTGCGGGATGTATGGGTTGGCGGGGAGATGTGTGTGTGGGTGGGGATGCGTGTTTGGCTAGGTGGTTGTGGGTGAGTGGGTGAAGGAGGATATGTTGATGGATGATTGATAGTGGGTCATGGGATGGGTGGGGGATATGTGTGGGGATATGTGGTGGGTGGGAGATGTGTGCAGGTGGAGTGGTTGTGGGTTTGGGTATGTGTGTGTGGGTGAGGGATGTGTATGGGTGTGGGATGATTGGGTGGATGGATGGGGAATGTGTGTGTGTGGGTGAGAGATGTGTGGGTGAATGTGTGTTGGGATGTGTGTGGGTTGGGGGAGGGGTGCGTGATGGGTGTGGGTGATGGATTTGGGGATGTGTGTGTGTTGGTAGGGGATATGTCTGGCTGGGTGGGGGTGTGTGTGGCTAGATGGATGTGTGGGTAGTTAGGGTGATTGTAGTTGGGGGATGTGCGGATGGGTAGGAGATGTGTGGGGAGATGTGTGTGTGGGTGAGGGATGTGACTTTGGGATGTGTGTGGGTGTGGTGTTGCGTGGGAGTGGAGCTGGGTATGGAATAAAGGATGTATGTGTGGGTGGGTGGGGTGTGATTGGGTGGGTGGGTGAAGGATGTAGTGTGAGGGTGGATGATGTGTGTTTAGATGGGTGGTTAGGGTGTGTGAGTGTGGGTGGGTAGATAGGAGTTGTATGTTTTGATGAGTGAGTGAGGGATGTGTGGGTGTTAGTGGTTAAGGGATAAGTACGTGTGTCTAGGGATGTGTGAGGGGATGAGTGTATGGGTTGGGGATGTATGTGTGGGTTGTGTGTGCGTGGATGGGAGGTGTGTGTTTGTGAATAGGGGGATGTGTTGGTGGGTGGGGATGTGTGTGAGGGATGTGTGTATGGGCGGAGAGATTGTTCGTGGGTTGGGATGTTTGTGTATATGGGTAGGGGTGTGTGGTTAAGGGATGTGTGGCTGGGGAATGGGTGGGTGGAGGATGTGTGGTTGGGTAGAGTATGTGTGGGTGGGTGATTGTATATGAGTAAGGGTGTGTGGTTAAGGGATGTTTGGTTGGGGAGATGGGTGGGTAGAGGATGTGTGGGTGGGTAGAGGATATGTGGGTGGGTGAGTGTGTGTAGGTTAGGAGATGGTGGGGGATGTTTGTAGGGGTGGGCTCTGAGATCTGTGAGTGGGCTGGGGGAGATGGGAGATTATGTGGCTGGGTGCGGAATTTGTGTGTGGGTAGGTGCGGAATATGTGAGTTGACGGGGAGATGTGTGTGTGTGTGTGTGTGTGTGTGTGTGTCTGTGTGTCTGTGTGTGTGTGTGTGTGTGGAATGTGTGGCTGAGGAATGTGTGTTTGGCTAGCTGATTGGAGGTGTGTGAGTGGAGGAGGATATGTGGGTGAGTGATTGTTGGTGGGTAATGGGACGGGTAGTGGATATGTGTGTAGGTGGGTGGATATGTGTGGGTGGGGGATGTGTGGGTTGGGGAATGTATGTGTGCTTGGGGTGTAGGTGGATGGAGTGTGTGGTGGGTGAGAGGTGTGTGTGGGTGGGGAGATGTGTAGGTGTAGGGATGTGGTGTATGGGAATGGGCATGTATGTGTGTGTGGGTTATGTGTGTGGTTGGGTGGTGGAGTTGGAGTGAATGGGAGATGTGTGGGTGGGTGGTTGATGTGTCTCATAACATAGTAATATGCATTGTTTATGTTTACAAAATTCATGTGACAATGTTTTTTTCCTATGCACTGTTGATGAAAGAAAGATGAGTGATTGGAAGGGCCGAATGTAAGACGGGCCTTCGTGCCCAATTTGTTACCCTTTGAAAATAAAGTTTATTTCATAGGTTAGCAGCGCGCGGCTTATTTGCAGCCCCTGTAGATCGGGAAAATCGGGTTCAGGGAAGTGAGACTTCTAATTTGAGGTCACACATGGCCAACTTTATAACCTCGAGCGTTGGCGTGGCCAGCGTGGCCAAACAATTACCCGCAGCGCTAACGGAAGTAGATTAAGGAGTCGCTTCGGATATATCGAGTGACATATCGATGAACTCGGGTGAGTGCGACGAATTGAATGCACCGGTCGGCCGAAACCTCCGAGGTCATTTCAAGGTACCGGGAGTCGAACTTCGGATCACATGGTGGGGCGACCACTGGCTTTCTTCTTGTCTTTCTTCACATCTGCCTTTTAATTAGTTCCCTCGATGGAATACCAGCTTAATATATAGTGGATTCCTGAGAGAATGATAGAGGGAGAAGAGACCGTTGTGACAGAATTGTTCATATTGAGCATGACACCGTTCTAAATGCCCCGACCTGGGACCAGGGAGGGGAGGGGGTGAACGGGGTGTGGATTTCTGCTACATGGGGATCACCCTATATATTTATTTGGATTTACTGGATTGTGCCTACGGCATGGTACGAAATCAGCGTTGGCGGATAACAGGAAGGGGGGGAGGAAGTACTGCCATCGGCCCTCCTTTAGGGCCCTTCTAGCTATACGTACAACTAACTCACTAACCGTATGTGTTGTCTAGCTATGTTTCAGCAGAGACCCATATATCAGACACCAACCTTGGCCCAGCCCTCCGTTCATCTGGGAAAGAGGATGCAGGTGGACAGCTGCCGCGTTGGTTCTAGGTCCAGTGTGTCCTCGACTGTTCGAGAGGCCAATGAAAGAGTGCGGCCCTTAGGGGAAGGGTCCACACGTCTGAGTAAGGGGGACCTAAGTGTATCTGCTGTGGGTAAGTCTGATTCATGGTGCTCTCACTGAGTGTTATCCTCCACAGGTTCTATCTTGTTGAGAGCAGAGCGACGATCTGGGGACGAGTCCAGTGATCGGGACTAGGGCGAGAGCCGGTGTGAACAGCTAGGAAGTCCACCACCTCAGCGAGCAGTACTTACAATCAAGAGTACGTCTCAGGATGGGCTCAAGCTAACTCATCGCCCACTCCACGTCTGATAGCCCAGGTTGTTTGCCATGACAGCACCATATTGCCTTGTTCGTTACTTCAGCTGGGCAAGTATCTGGTTGATTATGTGGTTGCTTCGGGATTTGAAATTTAAATATTGAGCACAACCCACTACTGGCAACGCCGATCACATTCTGGTATGAACCTAAGGCCTATCCACGTCAATATGGAAGCACTATACTCGAGTTTCGCCCTCATTTGAGCTCGTCAGTAGTGCATATCCCTGACCGGATCCGGAAACAGTTCCGGATCACGCGTGTGAAGCGGGTGTGTAACCACGCGGCACACACTGGACACACCAAATTATCACAACAGAACATCACAACGCTACCCATCGTAGGCTATGTAGAATGTGATCGGCGTTGCCAGTAGTGGGTTGTGCTCAATATTTAAATTTCAAATCCCGAAGCAACCACATAATCAATTGATTATTGCTCACTGGATTTAGGAGGCCTGGTGTTCCTTGCCAGTGAGAAGTCCTGATCGTTCGGGTCCCATCGATTGACGGACGTCGGTCGCGGCGATTGGGCAGTCTTGAGCATAGCCTACGATGGGTAGCGTTGTGATGTTCTGTTGTGATAATTTGGTGTGTCCAGTGTGTGCCGCGTGGTTACACACCCGCTTCACACGCGTGATCCGGAACTGTTTCCGGATCCGGTCAGGGATATGCACTACTGACGAGCTCAAATGAGGGCGAAACTCGAGTATAGTGCTTCCATATTGACGTGGATAGGCCTTAGGTTCATACCAGAATGTGATCGGCGTTGCCAGTAGTGGGTTGTGCTCAATATTTAAGTTTCTGGTTGTTGATAGTGTCCCAGTTGTGAGCCTGACTGACTGCCTTCATGCCAACTAGTTATGATGTCTCCGCTACCAAGTGCCTGGTACCCTGTGGTGCCTGATATTGTGGAAGAACTTTTGTCTGTTTTTTAACTCTATCTACAGTGCTACGTTTCAGTGAGGGAGGTATCTGTGCTGTGATATCTGCGATATGGGTCGGATGATCTGCGCGGGTTGCATAGACAGTTGGGACTGCTACTACCATTGAGTGAGAGATCACCCTCTTGCTATACCCGCAGTACCATCGAGACTTCCAGACGCTTCAGAGGAGTGTCCTAGTTCCTCAGCCACCAGAGAGACAGTATTTATCCCTATACTAGGGTGGTCCAGACTTCAGGGACGTCATCCAACGGAGGTCCCAAGTAACAGTGAGTCGACTCGCCAGCCATCCTGTTTAAGTGGAGAAACCTATACCCGGAGGGAGGCCTGAGATACTTGGTGAGCGTGTCCGACTTACCCAATAGTGTGACTTGAGGCCCTGACGATGATGACACTTTCTCCAGGAGGCTACTCGATCCTTGCCACGTCTTATCTCTCATAGATACTGCAAGGCCTATCTCGGAATCATCATTATCATTCTCATTCATCTTGTGTAATACACCATATTGTTAACATAGTTAGCTGCCAGAGTTGTGTCATGAGTTCAGGACGAGGTTTGAAAGGGGTAACGTCCCTTGGTTGAGAGTGAGGGAGATAGTGATCCTAGGGTTGAAGGGGTATTGTGGACTGAGGTCACCTATGTCCCAGGGCTAAAGGTATCCCGTTGTTAAAGTGTGATAGCAGGTTCCCCTCACCCCAGGGAGTGCTGTGACACCCACAAACAATTACGGACACTATTATCTTCAGAGAAATGTGAAATTACCCACATACCATTACGGACACTATTATCTTCAGAGAAATGTGAAATTACCCACATACCATTACGGACACTATTATCTTCAAAGAAATGTGAAATTACTCACATACCATTTCGGACACTATTATCTTCAAAGAAATGTGAAAGTACCCACAAACCATTACGGACACTATTACCTTGAAAGAAATGCGAAATTAACTTTTTGTGCTCCGACTTCATCAAATTATCATGCCACTTGTATATTCAAAGTAATGAAAATTTATCTATAAATGCTCCTACCCTGCTTTAATCTCTCCAAACTCTTATGTGCACTATTATTTTAAATATGTGAATTAGTGCTCCACCTTCCTAAATTTTCCGGGGCACTGGCATTTCAAAATAATGATAAATTATCTAAAACCCTCATGGGCATTATTATCTTCAAAGAATGAGAAATTATCTATAAACCGTCAAGGACACTGGTGTCTTCAAAGTAATGAGAAATTATCTACAAACCGTCATGGGCACTACTTTTTTCAAAGTAATGAAAAATTATGAGCAAACCCTTATGGACACTGTCAACGACCTACTTGCACTCAAAACATATCTAACTCGATCCGTCCGACTCGATTCTGTACAGGCTCACCTGTTCTTGACCCCTTCGTGTCTGTCAACTGTCATTACCTGTCCCAGTACTTCTAATTCCTCAGGCTCAAAGACCCCTCTGCCATACACCGAAAGGTACTATATTGGCAGTAAATGAGTTTTTTTTATGAGATCTCTGACACACATTATTGTCTTCAATGAATGGTGAATTTACCCACAACCCTTACGGACACTATTATCTTCAAATAATGTGAATTAACTCCTTAGTGTCCACATTCCTACCCTCTCATGGAATAACAAAAGACGTGAACTTTTTCAATACAAAAAGAAAAATAAACTTAAAGGACCCTTTTCCACATCCAGACTGGGTGTATGATGCTAACTCCATGTTTGCACTCGTATAAGCCAATAAATCACTCGTCCGTACGATATCACGCCTGTAAAACTGAACGTGCCAGAACATTTCCCATTACCCTGTTTAGACAAAGAAACCAAGATAATTTTAAACATAATAAGCATCAATCCCAACCTCTAGGCGGATTCGAATATATGTCCACCGAGGGGTGGCAGACTAGCGTACCGGTGAATGTTACTACATTATTTGCATATGCTTTACAGGAAGTCGCTGTCAATCACAGCATATTTTTGGTGATTTCTTGACAAATTTATATTCAGTAGTGTTGCCATTGACTTTCTGAACGACAGGCATTCGTACATTGTATGAAATACCAAGGCAACGCCGTCTGCTGCCAAATGGCCCACATCTGCGTTTCGAACGCGGTATGCGGGATTGCGAAATACGCCTGGAACCCCTTCGCCACAAAGCAGGCTACCCTGTTAATAAGCTCGTTTAATTTCTCTTTTTTATCGTTACAATCATCAACTTCATCACTATCCTCTTTATGATCAGTATACATGCAACCGTCATTAATATCATTGATAACAGCTGCATAATTATAAATTATTACAATTCTCGTCGCCGAGGCCATTATGATAGATGATACATATCGTATTCGTCTTCTATGGACCACTGAGTAACACACATACACAACGCATACGCGCACACGCACACGTACACACACACACACACACACACACACACACACACACACATATATATATATATATATATATATATATATATATATATATATACACACACACACACACACACACACAAGACAGGAAATCACACATGAGACAGCATTGCAGTTTTAGACAAATTGCAAGCAAACGGGAAAAAAAGGAAAGAAAAATCTTGATCTTCGTCAATTTCTTCTGTGTTTACCTTTCTTTATTGTTAACATTACTTCCAGCTTTAAATCGTTTTCTCCGTATGCTCACTCTCCGGCGTAGCAATATTTCTATTATCTGATGCTCCAGATGATCCACCTGACGGGAGACGATCAAAATTAATATTAACATTGACTTGCTTCCACAGAAAACAAAGGGTCAGCTATTGTTTATAAACAAGAGTATATACAACTTAACCATAAGTGACCACTTTCTTTATATAAACGGCGTAACCGGTTACTATAAACTTTTTATCATAATGTGCCCTGCCCATAAGTGTGGGCGGTCATGTTTTGCCAACTCACGCGATCACTAGAATCGTGAATCAGCTCTGTGATTTTGTCTCGATTATGCTATGTGGCCGAGCCATCTCATCATTATCATAATCAAGTGCCATTCCGGCTGGCGTAGGCATTCATGACTTTCCACAGATCTCGGTCTTTGGTTTTCTGGATCAACTCTGCAGATGATATTCCTCCGAAACCACCGTCTCACCCCACCCAGCATTCATTTCTGTTGGTCTGCCTCTGACTCTTAAAAAAGAGAGTCGCTTAAAAATCGACAGGGTCGACTTCAGTGCACAGTTTTTTCTTTTTTTAAAATCCCATATGGCCCAGTCCCTTACCACAGTCGTCGCACAAAGCACGTAAAGCTCTCTTCTCCCTCTATCTTTCCAGTTGTCACGATGTTCTCCAATGCCTCCATTCTTATCAAATTATCAAAGAAAGCTGTTTGTCTCTTTCTTATTGTTGTATTTAGTGTTCTAGTGTCATTAGCCTCTTTCAGGCAGCCGTTGTAAGACACTTTGGCGGTCAAAGGAATTCGCAACATTCGTCATAGGAACCACATTTCTATTGCTTCCGTGTTCTTCCTAATTTGTTCATTTACATTCCAAGATTCACTATCACACAGTAAGGCAGGTTATATATAGCACTTTAGCATTCTCTTTCTTACATTCAATGATAGTGACTTATTGCCATCTAGATATTTATATCTCTGCCTTCCCCTTGTTCTTTTGCACTCACAGTCTTATCAGTTGTCATCAATTTTTGTCCCCAGTGTTTTCCTGTCATTTTGTGCCCATAAAATCGTGACATTCTACATCTAATTTCTATAATCAATTTACTATTTTCAATTGTTTCTTGTACGACTTGCTCATGATAGGGACTGTCTTGTAGGACTGTCCATGATATTCAAGCCCAATACCAGGTTCGTGTACTAGGTAATTTTACGTTCAGTAAAATTGCTTGTAATTGCTTTCTGAATGAGAAGTCAAAAGTTAAATCCTGCTGTATGTAGAATTCGCATTCTCTGTGAAGTATAGAACTCAACAATTATATTCCATGTCAGGTGTAATATTAAGTGATTCAGCGCCGAAGGATAATGTATTGCAAGATGTGATTTCCCATTTGGACTGATGGATGATATATCGCCATACTAGGCTCAACATGTTGTTTGTTTTGTTTCGTGGTATCTTCAGCCATTTCAAAGCCCAGTGAACGAACATTTACATTATAATAAATTGTTCATTTGATTGTGTACATGTTTAGTGTAAACCTACGTTTTATCTGGCACTGAATCAGTTAAGAGAATGTTTTAGTTGACAGAATATAACATTAACAGTTTTTGTTCGTTTTATGACAAAATACGCTAAGAGTTTGAATTTATTGTAAGATTTAAAAAGTATATTTTCGTTATTAAAATTGTGTATTCGTTATTAGGTATTGTGAGATATAATATACAGAGATTGTATTCATTGTGAGGTATACTATGTGGAGTTTGTTTTCGTTATGTGATATGTTGTATATAGTTTGTATTTGTTGTGAGGCATGTTCTACTCGTATGTAGGTTATATTCGTTGTGAGATATGTTGTATACAGTTTGTATTCTTTGTGAGGTACACTATCTCTCATCTCATCATGTTCCTCTTGCACCTTGCGGTGTCGAGGTGAAGTATAAACTTCGTGAGAGTGCCCGGTTATGGGCTTCGTATATCGACATTCCCATGGATTCTGTTATTCCCTCCGTCCAACGTTTACGTGGTCGGCCTCTTCCTCTGTTTCCATCTGGTCTGTACATCATTGCTTGTTGTGGCATGCTGTTGACTGGTAGCCTACTTGCATGGCCAAGCCATTTGACTTGCTGCTTTCTAATAAAATCTAGAGCAGCTTTAACTCCCACTTTAGTCCTGATTTCTTCATTTCTGATCTTATCTCTTCTTGATACGTTGAGTATTCTTCTCAGGAACCTCATTTCTGTTGTTGTGATTTTTCTTTTCTCTTTTTCTGTCATTGTCCAGGTTTGGCATTGGTAGCACAGAGTTGGTAGGAAGATTGTGTTGTAAAGTGCTTTCTTAGTAGTTATTGATACATGTTTGTTCTTTAGTATTGGTGCCATTTGTCCAATGAGTTGATTTGCCTTATTGCACCTATTTTCGATCTCGTCTTCTGATCTGCCATTTGATGATATTATACTTCCTAGGTACTTGAAGCTCTTTACTTATTTCAAGGGATGTTCGTTTAGGTGAATTGTTGCTGTTTGTTCTTCTTTAGTTATAGTCATTACCTCTGTTTTGCTTGTGCTAATTTTCATGTTATGTTCCCTACACATTTCGTTTAGACTATTCATGTGGTCTTGTAATTCAGCTTCTGATTTTGCTATTAGTGCTTGGTCGTCCGCAAACAGGAGTTCTCTAATGGTTAGATTTGCAGATGGTTCTTCTTCTGTGTTCTCGTCATGCGGTATTCTTGCTGTCTCTGCTTGGCTGGTTTCTTTACATATGTTGTCTATATATGTTATGAACAAGAGAGGGGACAGTACACAACCTTGTCGTACTCCAGATCTTATGGTGAAGGGTTCTGAGTGTCCTCCAGTTGCTCTCACTATGCATTCACTGTTGTTGTATAAACTTCTACATAGGTTTGTTAGATGTGTACTCACTCCATATTGTTTAAGGATTTCCCACAGCTTGTTTCTATCTACCCTATCAAATGCCTTTTCTTGGTCAACAAAGGCTAAGTAGAGTGTTTCATTGAATTCAATTGATTTTTCTATAAGTTGTCTAAGAGCAAAAATGGCGTCTGTGCATCCTTTGTTTTTCCTAAATCCAAGCTGCGTTTCGCTTAGCTGGGGTTCTAAAGTAGTTCGTAATCTTTTTTCAAGAATTTTGCAAAATATTTTCCCAGTATGACTTAACAGTGAAATGCCTCTGTATTGTGTGCAATCTCTTTTGCTGCCTTTGTTTTTCCAAATTGGGATAATTATGGCGTTTCCCCAGTCTCGTGGTGTCTGTTGTTCTACCCAAACATGGTTGAATAGTCTATGTAGCCAAGCTGTTCCTACTTCCCTTGCTGCTTTAATTAGTTCATTTGGTATTTCATCCTGTCCTTGTGATTTGTTCAATGGGGCTAATCTGATGGCTTCTATAATTTCTTCTTTTAGTATGTCTG
This sequence comes from Cepaea nemoralis, assembly GCA_014155875.1. Taxonomy (NCBI): domain Eukaryota; kingdom Metazoa; phylum Mollusca; class Gastropoda; order Stylommatophora; family Helicidae; genus Cepaea; species Cepaea nemoralis. The sequence goes on from JACEFZ010027953.1 coordinate 57,278, forward strand.
GTTCTAGTTCCTCGGTGACATCTGTGTAGGTCTCTTGAATTCCTGTGACATCTGATGGGATGTTGAGAAGTTGTTCGAAATACTGCTTCCATCTTATTAGGATCTGTTTTTGTTCACTTATTGGTGAGGTACACTATGTGCGTTTGTATTGGTTCTGAGATATTGTGTCGAGTTTATATTTATTTTGAGATATAATAATTACAGTTTGTATTATTTGTTGTAAGTCATATTATGTAGATTGTGTTCTAGTTGAATCTCAGCAGAATCTTACGATACACCTGTTTGCAACAGTGTCTAAAACTTATTGTGCCTGTTAATCATGTCTGTTATCATATATGTTTATCATGTCTGTTTACAATGTTTATTTATCATGCCGGCTTATCATGTTTGCTTATCATGTCTGTTTATCATGTCTGCTTATCATGTTTGCTTATCATGTCTGTTTATCATGTCTGTTTATCATGTCTGCTTATCATGTCTGCTTATCATCACCTGCATGTTTGTCCATCATGAGCTGTGTATGTGCTTATTATTTACCTGTCTTCTGTCTAAAAGTGTGGACCAAAGCTGACACGTATCTGTCATCGAACATAAGCCCATCACTACCACCATCTCTGCCAATGTGACGCACCTGTTTTGAGAATATATTGATCAACATAATTACCATATTTAGTGTTTGTTAAAAGCATCAAACTGGTAATTGGAAGAAAGTAAAGATCCCTGATGCAACTAACGGCGCGCTGGGCATATTTTCCCCGCCAGGCAGTTTACTGCTAAAGGTTTATGGTGTTATAGCGCCATCACATTTTCTAGTCCTAGAGCAAGGAAGAAAAGGTGGCCAGTCTTACCTCACTGTGGCAAGCGATGAGTCCAATCGTGAAAACCGCTTGCAATCGTGCTCCTGACATTACCAGCGGAGTTCGCTATCAACTTCGCCACTAATGTATTGCAAGACAGCGATATATGTAACTGCTTGTGATGTCTTGCCAAGTGTAGGTCCAGTAATCTGCATATCCTTTACAGCACGTCGCAGTCAACCTCCGTATTTTTGGCTAATTGTGATCTCTTGGCAAGTTTACGTTCAGTAGTTTGCCATTGCTGTCTGAACGACTGGAATCATACCATTTCTTTAAAAAAAAACAACGCAATGCGGTCTGCTGCCAAACAGCCAACAGCTGTGTTTCGAACGGGGCTATGCGGAATCATGAACTGCGTCCGTAAAACCTTCTCCACCGAGCGGGCGAGTGCCAAATGGTCTATACAAATATGAGCTAGAACCTTGTGTCCGATGTTCCGTAAGACTGAAGCGGTTTCTTGATCTTTTGTTTACCCTCAAAAAGTATCATCTTCTCGGGGATTGTGATGCAGAACTTCTCTTCAATTGTTAAAGCTCAGAAACCAGCAGGAAGTCCCAGACGTGTACTGGAACTTCCCAATTAGAACCGACCAATCATTTCTCTTCGTTAAATGTTTGTTATTATACTGGACACCGCATTTACGGCCCGAGTGTTTGTGTGTTTGTTATTTGACTTATGCTGGTTTAATATAAATTATGAGACCTATGGTACTATTTAAATGGTTTGATACGAATTCTGTTCGTATTCAATAGTTGTGGGTTCATGTGTATGATAGACATGACTAATAAGGACACTTTGTTTGGAGTGTCTAGTTGGTCATGCGTCGAAGTACACTTGTTCCTGCAGCGAGGCCCTGTCTCCATTTGGAGGTGACAGGTTCGAATCCCAGTCGGTAACTATAGCTTTCAGATTTTATGTTGTTTACTGCGTTCTCTAGTCTCTACTTCTTTCTCCTCCTTCTGTGAGCGCCAAACAATACTACGTGTGTTTATTTATGTAACTGTTTCAGTGGCCTCAACTGGTTCTCAAATTGTTAGGATTATTCAGGTTATGATTCAGTTCGACAAAAGAAGGATTGCTTTGGTTTATGCTGAAATTGATAATGTATCATTCAGGCTTAGGTTGATAATGTATTATTTAGTGTTAGTTTTCTAATGTATCATTTACGAAAAGGTTGAAAATGTATCATTTAGATTAAGTTTGATAATGTATCATTTAGCCATAATTGATCAAGTATCATTTAGGTGTTGGTTGAAAGTGTATCATTTAGTCTAAAATTTATAATGTATCATTTAGTCCTAGGATGATAATGTATCATTTGGTGTTGTGCTGATAATGTATCATTTAGGTTTAGGCTGCTATCATTTATTGCTAGGTTGATAATGTATCATTTAAGTTTAGTTTAATAATGTCTCATTTAGGTTTAAGTTGATAATGTATAATTTAGGCCGAGGTTGATAATGTATCATTTATACAAACGTTGATAACGTATCGTTTAGACATTAGGTTGATTATGTATCATTTATACAAACGTTGATAATGTAATAGTTAGACTTAGTTTGATAATGCATCATTTAGAAATTGTGTTCATCATGTATCATTTAGGCTTAGGTTGATAATATATCATTTAGACTTAGACTGATAATGTATCATTTAGACTTAGATTGATAACACAGCCCTACAAATCCAAACCATTTTTGGTGCCACGCATTTTTCACCTGAATTTCCATAAATGACGCCTGCGAAATTCAAATTTCACATTTATTTGTCTGTAGCAGCTCTAGTATTTCAGATACAGGCATTTGTGTATTTAATTAATATTATCAAATTATTTTATGTATAAGGCCCAGGAAATGAAAACTATTCCTATCCAGTCCCTTACAAAATGAAACTGCTTTTTTTACTTACAGTTTCAGTTTATTTAAACACGGGAATCGTCGCCGGAGCTACGGAGCACGTGCTCTGCGCTTGACACATCTTTCAGCGGCTAGCGAAGAGAGGGTGAGGAAGAGAAGGCGAGGAAATGGTGTGAGAAGAAGAGACGGACATATAATCAGATTGCTACTGGAACTATTAGTGTTGGAACTCTTCGCTGGCTGCTGAGGATGGAGACGGAGCGCTTATGGGAATGTCCCGAATTGATGTCGGTTCCTAGATCAATCAATCAATCAATCAATCAGTTTTCCAATAATCTTTCAAAATATGTCTTATTTAGATTTTAATCCACTGCATGCATGTTCGTATGCTAGTTATTTTCTTACACTTCTAACACAGAATGAGATCATCTTCAAGAAGAGCATGTTTTCTTTCACCAGAGATATTTGGTTATATTTGTGGAGAGTACATTTATGAAAGAAGAACACAAGAAGTTATTACTATTTTTATGAAAGAGCCATTCTTTTCTTACTTTAAAGTAAAACTATGTGACCAGGACAAGTCTTGGACTCCTCATAGTTTTTGCAAAACATGTGTTGAACACCTGCGACAGTGGACTTGTGGGAAAAGACAATGTTTAAAATTTGGAATTCCAATGATTTGGAGATAGCCAAAGAACCACTATTATGACTGTTATGTTTTGTCAATATTAAGAGAAGTAATGGGGTAAATCACACAAAATGGAAATATCCAGATTCAGATTCTACTAAACTACCTGTTCCACGGGAGATAACATACCAATTTCAAATTTCAATCAGATTTCGGATTTCCTGCTAGAAAATGAGACAGCAGTGGCATGTGAAAAGACAAGTGACAGTGATAGTGATTTCGATGATGATTTTCCAGCTGCTCAACGTTTTGACTAGCGTGAACTGAATAATCTAATCCGAGATCTATTTCGTTCCAACGAATCTTCAGAACATTCTTCAGTGCAGTAATGTCGGTTCTTAACTCAACTCAACTCAACTCAACTGAATCTTCAGAACATTTGGCTTCAAGATTGAAAGACAAACTATTGCTAACTGTTGAAACAAAGGTAACACTTGATTGCAGCAGAGAGCAAGATTTTCTTCCATTCTTTTGTAAAGAAAACAACTTTGTATTTTATATTAATGTTAGAGGTCTTATAAACGAAATTTGTGTAAGTTATACAGCAGATGACTGGAGACTTTTCATTCACAGCTCTAAAAAAAGGATTAAAGGTGTTACACAATGGTAACAAATATGGCTCAATTCCAATTGCTCATTTACTGATATGAAGGAAGAGTATATTATAATAAGCACAGTTATGGAAAAACTGAAGTATTTAGAACATAACTGGATGGTTTGTGTAGATCTTAAAATGAAGAAATTCTTACTTTGCTAGAAAAGGGGATTCATTAAATATTCATGTTTTATATGTGTGTGGGATAGCAGGGCAAAAGATACGCACTGGACAAAGTATCGGTGGCTTTTGAGGGATGAATTGATAGTTGGAGAAGAAAATATTGTCAGCAAGCCTCTCATTGATCGAAAACAAGTTCTACTGCCACCATTACGTATACAGCTTAGCTTGATGAAGCATTTTGTTAAGGCACTGAACAAAGATGGTACCTGTTTTAATTACTTATGCAGCAAGTTTCCGGAATTGAACAAAGAAAAATTTAAAGCTGGAATATTTGATGGACCTCAAATTAGAAAGTTAAGTAACGACTAAAATTTTATTGATTCGATGAGTCCGTTGCCTGGTCATCATTTTTTTAGTTGTGCAAAAATTTCTGGATATCTTTAAAGCTAACATTTATTCTTAATTAGTTGAAAACATGCTGTCGAGTTTTTGTTAGATTAGATGCAACTTGAAAATAACAATGCAATATCTCCATAACCATTTACATTTCTTTCCCGAGAATCTTGGTAACTTTAATGAGGAGCAAGGGGAAAGATTTCACCAAAATATAAAAGCAATGGAAAAGAGATACCAGGGACTTTGGGATGCCCACATAATGGCAGATTACTGTTGGATCCATAAGTGTGACTGTCCAGGCATATCACATTCCAGGAAGTTCTTGAAAAGAAGCTTTTTGTGTGTTGACTATAGATTTAAAAAAAATACTAGTGATAAAGTTTTAATACATTTTGTGTGTGTTTGATATGAAGGTAATAAATGTACAGTAATCACATATAATATGAATGCAGATTACAGTCAAAACGCCACTGGTGGCACCTAACACTCAGCATGTAATAACAACTGCCTAATTAAGAAGGTCATTCTTAGTTATCTCAAAAACTAGAGCTGATAGAAAAACTGATTACATTTTTGGAATCAGCAACACACAATTACCCAAGAATAGCTATATCATTTAAGACACCAAAATGTGTGTTAAGCAGTGTAATGTATCATTTACACTTACGCTGATAATGTATCATTTAGGTTTAAGCTGATAATGCATAATTTAGGCTTAAGTTGATAATACATCATTCACGGTCTTTAGGTGGTTCATTGCCAACAGGCTCGATCGCAATGCCTATGGGAATCTCCGTGGCGAAGTGGTCAAGCCGTGTGACTCGGACTTCGAAGGTTGTGAGTTCGATTCCGAGCCGCGTCCTTCGGTTTACAATTGCATTTTTTGATACTCCTGGTGGTCGTCGCTGGAGCTACGGAGTTCGTGCTTTGTGCAACGCTTTCCACGCTGCGAAAAGAGACTTAGGCATATGGGATAAAAACCCGGTGCAATGAAGTCGACTATGTCAACTTTTAAGCGACTTTAAGCCTATTAGAAACACCAGTACATGAGTTTGTCACATGTAGCGTAAATATATAATGTGTATTTGTTGTGAGATATGTCGTATATAGTTTGTATTTGTAGTGAGATATGTTGTATATAGTTTTAATTTGTTGTGTGTAATGTTGTATATAGTTTGCATTTGTTGTGAGATATGTTGTATATAGTTTGCATTTGTTGTGAGGTATATTGCATATAATTTGTATTTGTTGTGAGATATGATGTATATAGTTTGCATTTGTTATGAGGTATGTTGTTGTCAGGGTCTTAAACTCGGCTCGCTAACCTAACAGTGTGAGACAGTACAAGTACAACGTGATTTGACGTAAGACTCAACGACACACCGTTCTATGGATTTATTCACATATCAAATACAGAACGATGATCACAACAATATATACTCGATACTTCAATACACTTACATACAGCTCACAAGTCTCACTCAAGATGTCCAGACACTCGACTTTCAGTACAGATACCACACAACGCCTTTCTCTCTATTCTTGCGTCCGTCCAAGTCCGTGTCCCAGAGCTGTCTGCCGCTAGTTCGCCACTGGCCTCCCACCTCAGGTGGCTTCACGAGGCATGCGTGCGGTTAGCGTCGTCTAGGCCTGACCGCTGGTCGTTCGTCAGCCAGCAATCTTGCAGGCCGGTTACTACCACTCGCCTGGTGGCGTAACGAAGTTGCTGCCTCCCTGCTGGGAGCTAAGTCGCCTGGCGGGCGTACCGATGTCACTGCATCACCGTACCCTTTTGGGACTCTGACACGCTCCCCCGGCAAATTCATGAAAGATGTCATCTTTCATGTATAATATATGTACATGCAGGGTTAATATTCTAACCTTGTCAGAGCCTACCCTTCTATTGTTATATACATTAGTATCAAAATACACAAATACATATATGCCATAGAAATATATAAGAAATGGAAGTTGCATTCAACGACACGTGGTGTTCAAACTTTAACACATGTCAGGTTTCATCGTCTCGATGGCTGATTACCTCAATTGCATTAACGACCCAGTCAGATCGGTAGTACCAGCTTCACGCATCTACCTCGCAGCAAATAGAAAAAAAAACGCAATAATATGGTTCTTGAAACAAAAACCATCTAGCTAGACCGAAATGCGGCTGTTTATAAGTCGCATAAAACGCTCAAACCCTGACCTTACTTGGCCAGTAGCTCTTGTGTTGGTCTGCAATGTCGGCAACCCTCTGCCATGCTAGTAGATTGGTACCTGTTGTGTCAATAATCTGGCAACACTTGGCTATTTATACACAACACATTAGAATATATATTTCAAATTATGGCCCTTTGTGAATTGATGTAATAACAAATAAATGAAAGGGAAATAATTTTCACATTAATGAAATACAATAATTTACAATCATTATTCTATTTCTTAGCGTCATTGCTTGACGTTTCTCCATATTAACGAGAAAAAGTCGGTAATATGAATACATTAATCAAGATATGATTCTAAGATTACACTACATAAATATATAAATACACAATTCGTGTATTTAAGTTTGTTGATTCCTAAAGATTTTATAATCGTCATAGATTTTTACACTTTTATTTGTCGTCTGCTAATTTTACTCTAAATTCTAACTAATCCGGAAGTACACACGAATACTAAAATCAGCTGATGTTTAAGCTTGCAGAACACACTTGTTCCGGTCTGATGTAGTTACGGAAAATACCATGTTCTCACAGTTCATGTGTCGGATGTTTCATTACAAAACCTTCTGGATTACGATTGACTGTTCATGTGTTGGATGTTTCACTACCGAACATTATGGATTTCGGTTCACTGCAGTGGTGTAGCTGTCAATGTTCAGTTTACACGTTCACACTCGTCATTAAAATATCCCTGGAAAATTCCACACGGAGATGTCACTGTCAAATTGGATAATTCGCTTACGGTAAGTTCTTGAGCGAATGTGACACTGTTCTTGTTCTTGGTATATACAATTAATAAAGTTCGCTTTCTACCACACACTACACAATTATACACGACAATCACTACATGAATTAGTAAAATAAGAACACTATATATAACGGGAGTAATCCCTATCACAATATTGTAGACATTGCACAGCATTTTGTGAATGGAAAAAATTATTCACTTATAAATGGCTGTGTCGGTCTGAGTGTATTTGTACACACTGCACTCAGACATTGGTGCTTACTGGGTCGGTCGGACAACGGGACAAAAGATCGGCAATTGAATTGGATCTGCCTGGGATATGTCGAACCTCAAAGCTGTAATCTTGAAGTTTAAGAGACCAGCGCGCTACCATATGATTTGAGGGTACTCCTGAATTTATAAACCGTAACGGGCTGCTGTCAGATTCCACGATAAAGTGACGTCCTAAAAGAAATCTGGATAATTTTCGTTATACCCACCACTAAAGCTAGGGCTTCCAATTGAGGGATAGACCACGCCCGTTCTCTGGGCTTTAGTTTCCTGGATACAAAGTAAACTGGATGGAGTATGTTGTTGTATTCCTGCAACAAGACTGCTCCAATCGCCACGGAGCTAGCATCTGTACGCAATCTGAAAGGTAAACGGAGATTGGGCAATTTCAGGATGAGATTATTCAAACTATTATCAGAAAAATATGCAAGTACTTTGCGGAATGCAATTTGTAGGCATTCATTGTTTACAATTTTCTCTGGTTTGTCTTTGGTTAGTAAATTAGTAAACACTTCGGTCAGTTCAGAAAAATCAGGAATGAACTGCCTGTAATAATTTATTAATCCCAACAAACTTCTGACTTGTTTCTTAGTAGTCGGAAGTAAGAGTTTTAGTATTTTGGACACAATTTTATCGTCTGTCATGACAAAGCCATTGGATATTTTGTACCCCAAGAAAGTTATTTCCTGGTAGGCTATGTCTACTTTCGCAGGCTTCACTGTCAGTCCGTGCTGTCTAATACGTTCAAATGTCTGTTCTAACGTCTTAATGTGCTCTGTCATCGTCTCTGTGTGAACACAGATGTCGTCGATATAGCAGATTATGTTAGGAATGTCTACCAGAAGAAGTCGTGTCATACGTACGAATGTGGCAGGGGCATTGACTAGCCCAAATGGAAGTTTGCACCATTCGTACAGTCCCCAAGGTGTGGCAAATGCTTTCAGATGTCTGCTTGTTCGTCTACTGCTATTTGCCAATATCCTTTCGTCATGTCTAGCGTCGTAAAGAACCTAGAGTCTGTCAGTTCTGTCAGAAGATCGTCAGTGTTTGCCATTGGCTCCAAATATAGAACAGTTATTTTATTTAGCTTCCTATAGTCGATGCACAGTCTTATTGTATTGTCCTTTTTGCGAACAATCACCATTGGAGATGAGAAGTCTGACTGGGATCGTCTTATGATGTTGTTTTTCTCCAAGTTGATGATTTCCTGGTGTAAATGTTCTTTGTAATGTAATGGAATGGTGTATGGTCTGCATTTTATGGGTGTGTTTGATGTGAGTGTGATGTGATGCTGTACTAATTCTGTTTGTCCTGGGTTGTTGGAAAAGATGGTGTTGTATTGTTGTATAAGCTGTTTGCAACTGTTTGTCTCTGCTTGAGTCAACTTGGGGTTGATTTTGATCTCCTTCAAGCAGTTTTTCGTGTCTAATGCAGGCGTTGGAATCTCGTCACTAACATCGTCGTCTTCGTGATCTATTATCACTGTACAAGCTGTCGTATCGTCTTGTTCGTTGTCTCTGTTGTGGTATGGTCTTAGCATATTTATGTGAAATATTTTGTGTTTGTCTTTTATGAGGATTTCGTAGTCTACAGGCGAAATCTGTCTCGTCACTTTAAAAGGTCCCTGCCAAGAATCAGTCAATAAGTGTCTGTCACTAGGTAGTAGAAGAAGAACGTCCTGTCCAGGTGTCAAAGTTATCGTCCTGTTACCTTTGTCAGCATACTGTCTATAAGTAGCACCAGATAGTTTTAGTGCATTCTTTGCAATAACACAAGATTTGATGATTCTTTCACGCAATGATGTGACATATACGTATGATGATATGGGTTTAAGTACTGGAGTAGAGTCAGTTAACATTTGATGATAAATGGTCAATGGGCTGCGTGGTTTGGCACCATAGATAAGTTCAAAAGGAGAGAAACCGGTACTAGAATGTGGTACCTCGCGATAAGCAAAGAGAATAGCTGGTAGATATAAATCCCAGTTATTGGGGTGCTCTTGCGTTACTTTGGCAAGCATGTGCTTTAGATCCACGTTAAATTTTTCCACAATTCCACTACTTTGAGGATGGTAAGGGGAATTGAAACATTGCTTCACTCCCAACATTTTGGTGAAAGCTTGGGTAGATGCGGCAATAAACTGAGTGCCCCTATCAGATTGGATAGTATCTGGAAAACCTATCCGAGAAAATATATGGAAGAAAACTTCCATTATATCATTGGTAGTAATGTTTTTTAGCGGAATAGCTTCTGGCCAGCGACTACATTGATCAATGACAGTTAGAATATATTTATTCCCTCTAGTTGTTGTATGATTAAGAGGGCCCACTATGTCAATAGATAGTTTTTCAAAAGGTCGACTGGCTAAGTCAGTAACTTGTAACTTTGCCTGTGGGTTTTTACCTTTTTTTACCAGTTTCTGGCAGGTGTCACAACTTCTGCAATATTCTTTAATGTCATTGCAAAATTTGGGCCAATGAAACTGTGTCAATAACCTTGATCTGGTCTTAACGTATGCCATGTGCCCTGCAAGAGGTATATCGTGGGCAAGATGTAAGGCTTGCTTGCGATAATTTGTTGGCAAAACAGTTTGCTCTGTTGTATTGTCACCTTTGGTGTAATACCTGGTGAGTATATCATTTTTCATAGCAAAATGCCATTTTGCATTCTTTGTTACCTTTAGCTTTTGGCCGATCAGATTAAAGTATTTTGACAATGAAGGATCAGCTTTTTGCGCTGTTACAAATGTTTCCTTCATGGTGTTAGTAGGTAGTGATGCTGGGCTAAGCATTTGTATAGCCTCAGTTTGATTACTTTCATCTTGCACTCTAGCAGTAGATCTAGTTACTGCGTTCACACATTCAATGATATCAGATGATGATGGAACAATGTTATCAATGATGTCATGAGAACTTAGTGCTACATTAGCTACATTTACAATACAATCAATAGGTGTTGTGACATTTTCAATGATGACATTGGATGGTGATGTTATGTTATCATCAATACACATAGATGTTATGTCATGAGGTTTATCATTCACCTCTGGTAAATTTCCAATAATTACATCACACATTCTGTTTGTTAATGCAGCGCACTTTACTTTCCCAGTGAGGAAAGGTGTTTCAATATATGCCCATGCTAGTGGGTATCTCTCAATATTGCCTGAGAATGTTCTGCATGTTACGTGCCTGCCTGTATAGTCTGTAGGCATTATGAACGTTTTCTTCAGACCAATAAGTGAGCTGCCTGTGTCACGAAGGACTGTAGCTGACTTGCCATTCACATATCCGTGATGGATGATTATCTTGCCTTTTGAGTCTACTACCAAATTCGCTTCTTCATTGGCAATAGGGATGGCGTGACCGCATGTTAAGATACCATCTTCATAGAAGGTGTTACAAACAGAGCATTTATTTTCGCTAAATATGTCAAAAGCCTGTGCTGAGTTCACAGGATGTTTCTCTGGTTGTTCTTCATCTGACGACGAACCATCAAACAAGGCGGCATTTGCTTTGTTGTACATTTGTTTACCTTTACAATCTTTTCGATGGTGTCCGTGCGCCTTACAGAGGAAACATTTACGCAGAGTTCTGAAAGCTGTACGTTCATTATTTAGTCTGTTTACCATGTTTCGTAGGTAAGTCTGATACTCAGGATGTTTATCGCACATTTCATTCTGATGATGTGAAAATTTACAATGAATACAATGCTTAAACTTCTCAGAGGTAGGCCTTTGAGGTTTCTGCCTACTGTAGGGTTTGTCATAGTTAGCCGCTGCTACAAAGTTAATGTCAGTAGCTTCAATGGCAAAACAATGTTTGTTGGCTGTGTAGTACGCCGAACCCCGTCTCTCAATCTCATCCACACTAGTGCATTCATTCTCTTGCAGAAACTTTGAAAATGCTGATGGAATAGATGAAATAATTTTGTCTCGAATGATCAGATCTTCTAGTCTCTGATAATTTTTGTCAATTTTAGCTGCTGAAGTCCATTTGGTAAATATATCTCGGACTAAGCAGAGGTAATCAGAGAACGTTTGAGTCGGTTTTGGCCTCAATTTACTGAATTGTTCTCTGTAACCTGCCTCATCTAACATAAAATGTGCCATAATCTTAGATTTCAGATAATGGTAATCTTTTCTGAGGTCTTTGGGGATGGTTTCAATGACTTTAAGAGGTTCCCCTGACAAACTTCTCATGTAAACAATATTCCATTCAGACAGTGGAACCTGGTAATGTTCCATTAAAGTTTCAAAATTTTGGGTAAAGGCTGCGATGCAGTCACCCGAGGTATAATTACGTACAATACCTTGATATTTCTTGTACTGGTTTTCTTTCTCCAGTCTCTCAGATTTCTTAGACTCTTTGTTAATCGCAGTCTCAGTGTCAAGTTGTTTCATCTTTAACTGTAACTCCAGTTCTTCTCTCTTACTCTGAGCTGCTATTTCTGCCTTCTTCAGCTCACTATCTATCTCAGCTTGCTTTGTCTTTGCAGTCACTTCTGCCTGCTTTAAGGCTGTTTCTGCCTCTATTTGCTTGGCGGACATCTCTGCCTGCTTTAATGCTCTTTCAGCCGCTCTTTCATCACGTTCAGCAGCTTTCTCCTGTACTAGTAGGTATTCAGAGTATTTATTCTCACTCCATTTTGTCAATTCATCACCTGTTAAATGTAATTTTATCCCCATATCAATGAAATCAAATAATGAAGACATGATGAAAAATGTCAATGAAATACCAGCCACACAAAATATGTTATAAGTGGTTAGTAATAAACAATTTACACTTGACTTATTTTGACAATACGTGCCTAAAATTGCATTCTTAAAGTATAGGAAAAGAAAAATATACTCAAGTGCCCTGGATGCGGTGAAGAATGGTTCGAAATCGGGCTAGGAACTGTAGGGTCGCTACTTCGAAAATACAAATGACCTCTACGGCAAGGTTCGGATGGTATGGAAAAACCTGCTTTGTTTTTGGAGGAAAATGAATTAGCGTCTATTTGTTGGTGTGTGCCTGCTTGTCACTAAGTATTGATTAGGTTTGTATGGCGTTGAGTGTAGTTGTAGGTCGTAAGTTTGTCCGTCAACAATTTTTTTTTCCAATACAAGTTACTTTCTTTCCAAACTTTTTGCGTTCCACAAACTCAATGCACAAAGACAATCTACATGTATCACAACACTCTACAACATTGATGACACATCACTTACATCAAGATGACAATCAGTAAGGACACAGACATCAAGTTTACAAGATAGCGACAAGGTCAAAATGGCGACAAGATCACAATGTCGACAAGGTCAAAACGGTGACAAGTTTACAAATCACAAATGTTTTACACGATTACAAGAACAAACAATATGTATGCACTGTACGTTTACAAATAGTCTTACACATGTTTAAATAATGTAGTAATAAATCAAAATGAGCCTTCCCCGATCACATTTACATGTACTATAAAGTTTGACACAAATTCTAAGTACACAAACTCTAGTTTTGAATCGTTAATCACATAAACACGTTCATTTCAAAGCCGGACGAATGCCCCCACGTCCACACTTGTCAGGGTCTTAAACTCGGCTCGCTAACCTAACAGTGTGAGACAGTACAAGTACAACGTGATTTGACGTAAGACTCAACGACACACCGTTCTATGGATTTATTCACATATCAAATACAGAACGATGATCACAACAATATATACTCGATACTTCAATACACTTACATACAGCTCACAAGTCTCACTCAAGATGTCCAGACACTCGACTTTCAGTACAGATACCACACAACGCCTTTCTCTCTATTCTTGCGTCCGTCCAAGTCCGTGTCCCATAGCTGTCTGCCGCTAGTTCGCCACTGGCCTCCCACCTCAGGTGGCTTCACGAGGCATGCGTGCGGTTAGCGTCGTCCAGGCCTGACCGCTGGTCGTTCGTCAGCCAGCAATCTTGCAGGCCGGTTACTACCACTCGCCTGGCGGCGTAACGAAGTTGCTGCCTCCCTGCTGGGAGCTAAGTCGCCTGGCGGGCGTACCGATGTCACTGCATCACCGTACCCTTTTGGGACTCTGACAGTTGTGTATAGTTTGCATTTGTTGTATGTAATATTTATATAGTTTGTATTTGTTGTGAGACTTGTTGAATAATGTTATATATGTTATATATGTTGTAAACAGTTTGTATTTGTTGTGAGGTAGTTGGTATATAGTTTGCATTTGTTGCGAGGTATGTTGTATATGTGTTGTATTTGTTGTGATGTGTGTTGCATTTTTAATTTGTTGTTATTTCGTATTTGTTATGAGGTATATTGTATATAGTTTGTAATTGTTGTGATGTATATTGTATATAGTTTTTTATTTTTTTGTGAGGTATGTAATAGTGTATACCAGTACTTGAGATCGTCTCATTTCACGTTAAAAAATGTGACCGATCATATATGACAGTCACTCTCTAATCTCCATGATCTGCAGTAATAATATAATGGCGTTGACGTTAAAGCGAAATATTTAGAAAAAGAAACTTACCAGGAGGGAGTTGCTTGCCATACAGACAGCAAGGGCGGTGAAACTGACCACGTGAGCTATGTAAAAACTGTTCGGGCGGAAGGGTAAGTACAAGTTGACCAGCGTCCAAACTCCTGAGAAAATTGTTTACAGGGATTGAAATAATTAAACAAACATCGCAATAAAGCGAAATAAATAAACTTAGATAAAACTCAAAGTTTAGATAAAACTATACAATTAGATAAAACAATAAATTTAGAAAAAAGCTGTACACTTGGATAAAACTGTAAACGTAGATAAAACTATACAATTAGATGCAACTATAAACGTAGATGAAACTATAATCTTATATAAAACTGCAAACTAGAAAACATTATAAACTTAGATAAAACTATAAACTTAGATATAACTATAATCTTAGATACATCTGTAAACTGAGATAAAACTGTAAACTTAGATAAAACTGTAAATTTAGATAAAACTGTAACCTTAGATGAAACTATAACATAGATTAAACTATAAACACAGATCAACTATAAACACAGATCAAACTATAAACATAGATAAAACTATAAACACAGATCAAACTATAAACACAGATAAAACTATAAACATACATGAACATGTAAACCAAGATAAAGCTGTCAACCAAGATAAAACTGCACACCAAGATACAACTACAAACTACATGAGAAAAGAAACGAAAAGCTAGAATAAGATAAACGATTCTTGGAAAGAGAGATCAAAGAAACCCGTGAAAGAAGATTCTAGACGGTGTTTTGTCATGACAGATAAAGTGTCAGCAAACAAATTGATAAATAATGTTCGAGTTTGCAAGATGTCGCAATGCATGATCGCTCACACACACCAATAAGGCACATGATGATGATAGTGTATTAGAAAAGGCAAAGGGTGTATCACATATATCAACAAATCAGGTGCCGTCTCCACAATAAAGGTTGGCTGCAATGGAACTCCATTACTATTTGATTTGTCTCTCGCATTGACTGTACATTCTGTTAGACTTCTGTTCGTCCATCTCTTGATGTTATCTTCCCACTTCTATCGTAGTCTACCTCTTGCCATTAAACTTACCTTCCAGTATGGTTTTTGTAAGAGTGTTCATAGATATACAAATCCTTAATATTTTATAACGTTAAGACTACAAGTCACCGAATTACCTCTCCATATGGTTACACTGACTGTAGAATACAGCAGTGTCAAACAATCTTGACATACCAGCATTAAGAGCCAGTGCCTAGAATTTAAGTATGCATACAACGTCTTTATTGTTTTCTGCAGAATAGAAAGACAGACACACTTTTATTATAATGTTGTTGTTTTTTTTTTGCGTATTCTTTATAGGACATCGCAATGAACACCAGCATTTCTGCCGTTGTGATCGCTTGGCAAGTTTACGTTCAATAGCTTGCCTTTGATTTCTGAACGACCTGCACTGATACCAACGCAAAACCAGCGCAACGCGTTCTGCTGCCAAATCGCGTGCAGCAGTGTGGTTCAAACGCGGGTATACGGGATTACGAATGGCGTTCGTACATCCTTCGCCACGGAGACTGACATTATAAATGTTACAGAAAGAAGAATAAATAGAACTTATCCAACAAAAACTCAAAGTTGAAGAAGATTGGTTGGTTATAAATACAAAGAAAAGTGAGATATTATGGATATGTATAATTCAATCAGGTGCCATTTCCGCATTGAAGGTTGGCTGTAATAGATCTTCAACACTCTCTGTCTCTCGCCTTGATTGTAAATTCTTTCAGATTGCTCTTCATTCATCTCTACCCTCTTGTATCGTTGACTACCTCTTGCTCGATGCCTAAAATATTACCATCCAGTATGGTGTTTATTACAGTGTTATGTCTTTTAAAGTGGCGAACTATTTTTCTTGCTTCTTTTTTATTTCTTGCATCAACTCTCTTTTCATGACCAGTTTTTCTGGAACCTCTGTATGTGATTGTTTTTGTTTCCATGAAATACGACATATTCTTCTCCACATCTCCAGGGCATCTATTCGACTTTGAAATTGCATCTTTATTTTCCAGGCGTCCGCAACACATAATAGTGTTGAATACTCATAACATTTCAACATTGCGGACGGGCGGACGGATGTAAAAATCAGGTAATTATAATCATGGAGAGAAATGTACTAGGAATATGTAAAAGAAAGAAAAAATCGAAGATAGATTAATAGTCTCAAAGATAATTTACACATGCCTGCAACAGAAACAGGTATATAATAGTAAGAACTTTCAAAAGACGATAACCGGGACAAAGTTTTATACAAGTTATGACAGTCTCTCTCTCTCTCTCTCTCTCTCTCTCTCTCTCTCTCTCTCTCTCTCTCTCTCTCTTCTCTCTCTCTCTCTCTCCCTCCCTCTTTCTCTCTGTATCTGTCTGTCAGTAGTAAGGGACGTGGTAATGGATCCCTAAATAGGGTCCGCTGCGGGGGTCCACCGGTCGCATTTCCTTATAATATTCTTATACCGCCCCCAGAGGACCCCCTGAAAAACGGACCAAAAAATGACCCAGATATTTGAAAATGGCGGATATTTTTAGTTACTTCCAGTGTCACTTCCGGTTGACCACTTTCAATCCATGGGTACTCCTGCCCCGGGTGCCACACACCGCGCCAACGTCCGGTCCGGTTCGCGCCCCTCTGCCCGGATATTGAGTCGCCTCGGGTATAAAGCGAAGTCACTGAAAAATGACATTCGTCATTACCCGAGTTACCTCGAATAGGCCAAATAATGGACTCGTCAATAAACTCTCAAGGCTCAGAAGTCCCGTGACCAAAATGTCGCCGGTGTGCATAGTGGGTATCCAAGCTTCAACGATAGGTCAGATTATGCATAACAAATACTAATTAATAATTTAAATCTAACAACATATTAAATGGTTATATTTCTTGTAGGTATAACGTAGATCATTAATCTGAAAATAAAAATATTAATTTCAAATAATATAATTAATACCATTTTGCGATAATCTTTGAAAAAAGAAAAGAAAATAATAACAACGCGAGTTATGCCCATTTGCAAACCAAATCAAATAGTCTCCTTTTCCCCAAGTAATAAAATGTTACTTCCAACAGGTAGAAGTCACACAAAGTTCAACTATGTGAATTCAAGTCGAGTGATAAACAGTAAAAGTTGAAATTCTGTGCGCGCAGGGAGTCTTAAGATATACCACGCGGCCCTGTTGTGTTTCTATCTTTCTGTCTTTCTTTCGCTCTTTTCTCTTTCTGTCATTCTTTCTTTATTATCTTCTTTACTTCTTTATTTCATTATTTATTTATTTCTCTTTCTCTTCCTCTTCCTCTGTGTGCTGGTAAATAAAAACACAAAAGTATACTCGCAATATTTTTAGAACTGCTGGTCTTGAAAGACATGAAAAGACATAGTCGCGGGTGGTCTAGTATGTTTTCGGCACTCGGTGGCTGGGGTCATCTGTATCATACCAGTTGTCTTTACTTCCCAAGACATTGCATGGTACTTTCTCCCTCTCTCTCTCTTTCACACACACACACACACACACACACACACACACACACACAAACACACGCACGCACGCACGCACATATATTTATGGTGTAGTTTTAATGACTGTGGGGTTTATGAAAATATTGTAGTTCTAAGTTTTGTATTCACCCACTGTGAAGTTCATGCAACATAATAGGTAAATACAATATATATTATATTGGCACCTTGCCGTCTTGACAGACGATAGTTTGTGCTTTAAAAAGGCATAATAACTTTTACCTATGGCTATAGCGAGTGTGACTTATAAGGCCAATTTGCGCTGTAAATGTCCGTTCACAGTGGGTGCATGTGAACACGTGGTCATTTCCACCATCATGTACCATCTTACGTCTCAAACGCTCGGTGTGTGACTTATCTGCAATAATTTTCTCCTTTGTCTTTATTCCATTTCTGATGTTTGCCCTCCATGCAACACGTTCAGCGGCGACTTGCTCCCAATGTGCATTATCAATGCCTGTATCAATCATGTCCCGCTTACACACATCTTTGTATCGTAGTAGAGGCCGACCCTGAGATCTCTTACCCATCTGTAATTCACCAAAAAAGATATCCTTTGGTATTCTACCATCATACATCCTCCTAAGATGTCCTATCCATCTAAGTCTACGAAGACTGAGCATGGAATAAACTGTCACACAACCTGATCTTTCCAATACTTCAGTATTTGCGATTTTGTCTTGCCACTTAATATCAAGAATTCTTCGCAGACACCGCATATGAAAGCTGTTTAAATTTTTCTCTTGGTGTGAGTAAGTTGTCCAGGTTTCACTGCCACAGAGAAGAGTACTAAGGACACAGGCTTGATAGACAAAGACTTGTGTTTTGGCAGTAAGTTTCCTGTTCTCCCAGACTCTTTTTCTTAACCTGTTCATTGTTGTTGCTGCTTTACCAATCCGGATGTTGATTTCCTGATCTAGGGATAATTTGCTATTTACCACTGATCCTAGATATGTAAAATGGACTACTATCTCTAGTTTGGCGTCGTCAATAAAGATTGATGGTACCCAGTGTGCACCTTGTGACATAATCTGTGTCTTCTATTTGCTAATTGGTAAACCAAATTCAGAACAAGCATTGGAGAATGCAGATAGTAGACATTGCAATTCTTCCTCAGAGTGGGTCGTAACCGCAGCATCATCTGCAGCAACTCTCTGATCAGTACCCTCCTAATTTTGGTCTTAGCCTTCAATCTCTGAGCATTGTAGAGGCCGCCATCTGAGCGTGAGTGAATGTATATACCACCATCCTGATCACGAAAGGCATATTTCAGTAGAAGTGAAAATTATATTCCAAAGAGGGTGGGGGCTAGTACATAACCTTGCTTAACTCCACTCTTGATTTCAAATACTTCAGAAGTTGCACCATCAAACTTGAGTATACCCTTCATGCCTGTGTGGAACGATTCCACAATGGAAAGAAGAGTTGGTGGGCAGCCAATCTTCTTTAGTGCCTTGAACAGACCCTCATGACTGACCAAATCAAATGCCGTTGTGAGGTCGATGAAGGCAATAAACAGTGGTTGATTCTGTTCACGGCATTTTTCTTGAATTTGTCGCAATGAGAATATCAATCAGTGGTAGACCGGTTCTGTCGAAAGCCACACTGTGATTCGGGGTAGACTTGATCTCCTAGGACTTGAAGTCTGCGCAGAACAATTCTGGCAAATACTTTTCCAACTACACACAGAAGTGAGATACCCCTATAGTTGTTCCAGTCGCTCCGATCGCCCTTGTACAGTGTTATGATGCTTGAATCTTTGAAATCCTGTGGGACTTGTGTGTATATATATATATATATATATATATATATATATATATATATATATATATATATATATATATATATATATAAGACGATGTATGTATGTAGGGATGTATTTGATGCGTTCGATAACGGTCCATCCGATTGAGATGAAATTTTCTACATGTATTATTTTCATTCCCGTGCAGGCAATCTGTCATAGTATGTTAGTGTACAATCAGTTATTTACTTACTAAAATTTAATATTTTAATTTACATTATCATTTATATATAGCGAGGGGATTTAACTTAAGAAAAGTTATTTCAAGGGGCATAACTTTTAATAGCATTGCTATATATTTTATATATAGATTGTTGCATTGTTTTCAAAGATTTATAAACTCTTTGTCTACAGTTATTTACAGGCATCAATCAATCAATCATTGCCATGCCGGAAAGCGTGGGCGGTCATGACTCGCCATTTCACTCGATCACCAGTATCGTGGATCAGCTCAATATTCCTGTCTCGTCCATGCCATGTGGCCAAGCCATCCAGGTATTTTCCTCTCGGTCTTCCTCTTGGTCTGTTCCCTTCGATCTTGCCAGTTGTCACTAAGTTCTCCAATCCATTTCTTCTCATAACATGTCCAAATATTTTTGACTGTCGACTTCTAATTTCTCTAATCAGTTTACGATGTTCATTTGTCTCCTGTAGTACTTGGTCATTGGTTTTTCTGTCTGTCCATAGGTATTCTTTGCATTTTCCTCAGAAACCACATTTCTGCAGCCATCAGATGCTTTTCAGCTTGACTGCTCATTGTCCAAATTTCACATACATACAAAAGAACAGGCTCTATGTATCCCCTCAACACTCTTTTTCTCGTTTCAGTTGACATCTTTTTATTGGTCAGAATGTTTTTCATCTTGCTAAAGGCTACTTTCGCCATGGCGATTCTTGTTCTAATCTCTTCAAGGCATCTCCCATCAGATGTTATGACTGTTCCAAGATAATTGTACCGATTCACTTGTTGAAGAATATTTCCATTTACTTGTATATTACATTGTGGCACTTCTTTCTTCCTAGTGACGACCATAACCTGAGTCTTTTTACAATTTAATTCTAACCCCAGTTGCTCACTGTGTACAACAACCGCATCTACTAATTGTTGCAGGTCCTGCGCATTGTCTGCAATTAATACTGTATCATCTGCATATCTAATGTTATTGATGTTTCGTCCTCCAATGCTGATTCCATTTATATCCTCTACATTTCTGAAAATATTTTCACTGTATAGGGAAAAAAGATCTGGAGACATCACACATCCCTGCTTAACACCTCTCTTAATTGGCTGATATTGTCCCACTTCATTATCAATCCTTATTGCAGCTTGTTGTTTCCAATATATGTTGTTTATAAGTCTAATGTCTTTCCCATCAATTTGTAGATCTGCAAGCATATCCACCATGCTGACATGTCTAACTCTATCAAAAGCCTTTGTATAGTCAATAAAGCAAAGATGTATATCCTTGTTTACTTCTATAGCACATTCAATAGCTGTTCGCAGCATTTACACAGCATTTGTTATCTGAACCGGGGGCCTTGCCAGCTTTCATATGCTTAAGAACATTTCGAACCCCCATCTCCAAAATTGACGGTCCTTCATTATTAAATCTAATATCATACTGTTCGTCTCTGTTATCATCATAAAGGTGTTTCACATAATCTGTCCATACATGCAGAATCTGGTCTTTTTCTATTATGATTTTGCCATCTTCAGTTTTTAGACCCCCTGTTGATGTACTTGTTCTTTTATTAGTAAGTTCCTGAATTCTTTTGTGCACTAATTTGTTATTTTGACTGTTGTGTTGGTTTCCAATTTCTAAGCACGTTTCCTCAAGCCATTCTTCTTTTGCCTCCTTACATAATATTCTGACTTGTCTGTGAATGTCTTCATATTTGACAGAATTATTTTTGTTGAGTCTTCTTGTTTCCATGAGGTGTAAAATTTCTTCAGTCATCCATTTCTTAAGGCCCACCTTCTTTAATTTTTGAATGGTTGTTTCTGCAGCCACATTGATTGAATTCTTCAACGTTTCCCACTGATCATCCACATCCTGGAATAGGATCTCTAGATCAGACAAAATATCAAATCTGTTCTGTACTTCTATTTTGAATTTGTTTTGTATTTCCTTGTCATTACTCAATTTACACAAATCATATTTAGTGTTTCCTGTTATATACTTGACTTTCTTCAACTTTATCTCAATGTTCCTGTGGGTAATCTGTGGTCACTATAACAATCAGCACTGGGAACTGTTTTTGCTACTGTTAGCGCGTTTCTAAATCTTCTGCTAATGAGAATTTAGTCAATCTGGTTTCTAATCCTGCTATCAGGACTCCTCCATGTCCATAATCTTCTAGGGTGTTGCTTAAACCAGGTGTTTCCTACAATCATTTCCTGTTCTTTTGCCCACTCTACGAGTCTGTATCCTATTTTATTTCTCTCTCCTAAACCATAGTTTCCTACTGTGTATCTATCCCCTTGATTTCTTACTTTTGCATTGAAGTCCTCTATTATGATGTTTATTTCTGAATTTTTACATTTCTTTAAGGCAGACTCTATGTCATTATAAAATTCTTCTACACTATCTTCACAGGATTCTCCTGTTGGGACATATACTTGAATAATATTTATGCTAAAAGATCTGCCACTTAATTTAACTAGTAGAAATCTGTCCGACACGGCCCAATATCCTTGAACAGATTTTGATGTTTTCCGGTCCAAAATAATTGCCACTCCCTTATGACGATCTTCACCTCCAGAATAAATAATCTTGAAATCTTCTTCTATCTTTATGCCTGCTCCTGTCCATCTCGTTTCGCACATACCTAAAATATTAATTTTTTCTCTTTCAATTTCTTGTTTTATGTTCTCTAATTTTTCGTCGTCGTTTAACGTCCTAATGTTCCAAGGTGCTAATTTTAACGTCTCTTTCCTTGTCTTGCGATGATCAGTCTTTAAGCGAATCATGATATACTAGGCACTTTTAAAGAGGTAGTTTGCCGTTGCTTTCCTCTATGGCAGTGACCTTACTGGTCGGAGACCGCAGCCATTGACTCAAGAAGAGTTCCACTGCCTGCCGTCGTGAAACTCGAGGCCATGACCCACAAACATCTGTAGGCTGCCCTCAAAATTTCATCCACCACCTGCCTTACGTGACTTCTTTTGAAAACTTCCAATCAAAGAACACAAAATAACATCACATAATCCACAGGAAAACACTATTCACAGGAAATCCATAGGAAATCACACGAAATCCAAAGGAAAACAATAAATAGCGTCCCTCCGAAAAGTAACGCTTCATTTTGACGCCATTGTACGTATAGGCATATGAGTTATAATACATAATGATATAATCTTTAAGGCATTTTCAAAGTTTTCATAAAAATAATGCATCTATTTAAATAGTGAAAATTTTCTAACTCATCTTATTATGTTTAAAGAAGTTATCTACAGTCATGTAGGTGATTAAAAACAGTTTTCATTCAAAATGATGGATGGTGTGTGGAAGGACATTCTTAAGTTAATTTCTAATTGTTATATGAATTTAATGAGACTCTCCCCGCCAGGAGCTGGGCGAAGCCGCGCCGGGTCAGACAGACAGACAGACAGACAGACAGACAGACAGACAGACAGACAGACAGACAGACAGACAGACAGACAGACCCAAACGGGAGCTTATATGACTACTTATATGAATTAAATGAGATGCTCCCCACTAGAGGCTGGGCAAAGCCGGGCCGGGTCAGACAGACAGACAGACAGACAGACAGACAGACAGACAGACAGTCGGGAACGGGAGCTTATATGACTACTTATATGAATTAAATGAGATGCTCCGCACCAGGGACTGGGTGAAGCCGGTCCGGGTCAGACAGACAGACAGACAGACAGAGAGACAGATAGTCGGGAACGGGAGCTTATATGACTACTTATATGAATTAAATGAGATGCTCCCCACCAGAGGCTTGGCGAAGCCGGGCCGGGTCAGACAGACAGACTGACTATGTGTGTGTGTGTGTGTGAGCGTGTGTGCGTGTGTGCGCGTGTGTGCGTGTGCGTGTGTGCTTGTGCGTGTGCTTGTGTTCTTGTGTGCGTGCATGTGTGTGTGTGTGTGTGTGCGTGTGTGTGTGTGTGTGTGTGTGCTTAGCGTCTTCATGTTGTTATAACAGTAGCACGATTATTTTTAAAATGTTGGACAATTTATATTTAAAACGTTTTTCCGTAGTGAATTTGAATAACGATGACACACACAATAGATTGCACGATTTATTGCCTGGTATATTTCGCTGAATATGCTCGCTATAAATTTCAGCTTGAAACATGTATCTAATTAGCTTAGTTTAAGTTGTGTGATTACTACAGTATATACTTACGAGATGCACGGAAATATGCCTGGCAACAAATCACGCAATCTATCGTGCATGTTTTTGTTATTCAAATTTATATGAACACAACATTATTAATTATAATTTAAACATACAAATCTAACTTACGTGTAATGATAACAAGACGTACAAATCTAACTTACGTGTAATGATAACAAGACGCAACTGACAGAAACGCCGATCCCAATAGAGCAGAGGGCACTTAGAAGTAGATTGTCTGGCATGAGAGAAAGATCCAGGATTGCCCACAAGGCTCGCCAGTAAGTGCTGACTGCAACTTGCACCACAAACACAGTGATGATCATATCCAGAAGGCGCTTGGTAGCATGAGTCGGACCAACAGAGCGCTGCAAAAATGTAGTTTGCCCTTTAAAGGTCAGTCGTTAAGAATCCTTAAGGCTATTTATATTTCTATTTACCACCCAAACTGTAAACAATATAAAATAACACAAAGTAGTGCAGCTTTACATAACAGACTTATAACACATACAGGACGTTTCTGCGACTAGCCTTCATCAGCAAACAAATACAAACACAAAACACAACATATAGTCACGGAGAAGACCCCCCGATGACTACATTAAGGTGTGACGACAGGATGAGAAGAATAAAAAGATGAAAAAAATGAAAGTAATGAAGAGAAATAAATCTAAAACCCAGATAACAAGATATAACTATTAACAGAATGGTACATGTTCGGTTGCTTGATTTGCTAATTGTGTCCGTACATCAAACCAAACTGTATTGATCAGCCCAAGTGTGAGTGCCTAAGCAACTTACATTGGTGTAATGGAACGGCTATTGGCAAATCCAATATCAGAACATATACCACGTAGGATGAAACGTGGCGATCAATAAAAGATTGCTCAAATGTACCGAAGCATTAGCCACTAGGCGGTTCCAACCGATGAAAAACATGCTGACCAATAAAATGATATCAACTGAAATGAGAAAAAGAGTATTGAAGTGTTACATAGAACCTATACTTTTGTATGGATATGAAGCGTGGACAATAAGCAGACAAGCTGGAAAAAAAACACCATCTGATTGTTGTGGAAATATGGTTTCTGAAGAAAATGCAAAAAAATACCATGGACAGGCAGAAATACCAATGAACAAGTCCTTTGTTTGTTAAGAAACAAATGAAGATCGTAAACTGATTAGAGACATTGCACGTAGACAGTCAAATTTGTTGGGTATGTTATAAGAAGCAATGAATTGGAGAACTTAGTGACAACTGGCAAGATTGAAGCGAAGAGACCAATGGGAAGACCGAGAAGAAATACCTGGATGGCTTAGCCACGTGGCATTTTCTTTCTTGTTTTTAAGCCACGTGGCATGGTCGAGACAGAAACACAAAGCTGATCCACGACACTGAGTGAGATGGAAAAACATGACCCCCCCCCCCCTTTCCCTCTCACGCTTATCGGCGTAGCACATGATGGATGGATGATTCCAACCATTTCTGTGCGATCAGAAATACTTCTTTTTACATTTGCGATAACCGTGGGGTTAACAAATGCACCTCATTCGAATAATATCAGTGACTATGTGTGTTTAGTATTTCAGCCAAAGTATAATTCATTTATTCACTTCAGATGATATATAACTCTGTAGTATACAACTGATGAGATGTTGCGAAATTTGTCAGGCATCAAATTATGCAGCCTTTTGTTCATGGCTTCTGTGTCTAGTGACTTGAAATTTACATTCACATATATTACAATCTCACAATAACTAACAACTGTCAATCTGTCGTCTACTGCCTATAATACCTTGCGGTGTAGGGCATGGGGTCTTGAGCCTGAGAAATTAAGGCTATTTGACTAATGCAGTCTCCGCGAACTGTGCAGATTAGGGTTTTCTTGTTTGCCTCCCGACAGAAAAAAACAAAACAACATCCACACCTTACCGAGGATTCGAATCTCGGTCTCTCGAAGAAGAACCCGGCATTCGTTGCCGCACGACCAGCCGCTAATCTAACTAATAAAGAGACCAATGACAGTTGAGCATTATGTGCAACTATAATAAAGAGACAAACAATTTTATTCGGTATGTAATGAGGATAAAAATGCATTGAACAACATCGCGATGACTGGACAAATCAACCGTAAAAGATGCAGAAGCAAACCAAGAGAAATAATGCTGGATGGTCTGAGGGATATCATCAATAGCATTGAATAACAAAATCAAGGAAGCCTCGGTGGCGTAATGAATTGCACTGATTTGTCTGTTGTGGAGTGTCATGGGTTCGATTCACACCTGGGAGAATTCGGATATTAAAACACTGACCTAAGTTTTCAGGTTGAAACAGCCTAAAATGGGTACCAGGAATATCTTGAGAATTAAAGGCGACCGGCATGATACAGACCTAATCACTAGCCGAATACCGATTGGTCAATACATATATGGGTCTAGCACCGCATGCCCAATTAGACATATAAGGTGTGGACTTTATTTATTCATATTCCGCCTTGTAGTTCTCAACTATGCCACTCTATGCTTGATTGTTTACATTGCTCATCTTGAGAACATTATGAGTTGGTGTTTCCTTGCTTGCCAGATAATGGCACGGATACATGGACACTAAATGTGGATTAGTTTTTCTTGTTAATACAATTGTCCATGTTTCCAGCAGTATAAATAAATAATTGCCTGCGGATTTATTACTGGTCAGCAGCAGTTCGTGCAGATTGAGTTATAGATCATTATATACGTGATCAGAGAGTCTCCGTAGCAAAGGAGTTACGCTTTCGACTGTCTTCCAGTCCCTGCCCCTTCCACCCATCTGCCGAAAGAAACCGAGGTGCAATGAAGTCGATAAACTAGCCTTTTAAACCCTTGCCTTTTATCAATCACAGTTCACAGTGAAATCCTTCCTAAATATGATTCGAAATGTTTGACGGGAATGATCAATTCCTTCCTGTCTGTCAGTCCATTCTTTTTCTTAATTGTCATTGTCTTTCAGTCTGTCTAATTACCTAAACTACCTTCTGAAGCTTCTATCTCTTGTAAACACACTTACCTTATTTCCCCAAAACGTCGGAATTTTGTAATAGTCAACTTGCGAAACGTCCATTGATATAGCAACTGGTGGAGCAGTCACACTCACCAAACACCTCATGAGAATCAACACGAGCGATGCCGCCAGGAGACTAAGCCCCGAAGTCAGAAGAGTCCTACCAATGTAACAGTGAGCCACCATCCAAATGCTTCTCCATTGACTCACCACAGCCACACTGACCATGTAAGTGTACGCCCGCGATACGACAATCCGGACTAACCAGCTGCATCTGGAGGAGCAGCTTACAAGGGAGTCCTGAAGGAACGTAGCTGCTGCCATAACTGGGAAACCAATGGCTGCAGAAGTCCATGCAGACAGACGACAACTGTGGCTCAAAAGAATATGGTCGAAGAGAGCCCAGGTGGTGTTCCAGTAAATAACAACCAGAGGGCAAATCAGAATAAAGTTGGCGAGAACTCCCAGGCATGACATGGTTCTAGTAGCACCTACGGACTTTTCTGGTTGGGCTGCTGCAGGGTTGTGTTGCTGTATTTCTGCGGGTGTTGTTTCTAGGAGGCGATGGTCTTCATTACAGTGTGGAGTTATATTTTCATCAGGTTCGGAACATACTTTAACTTGGAAGCTCTGCTCTGACTTTATGTTCACTTCATTCATTTCACTAATTGTGTCGTGCGAATCCATGAGTTTGTTTTTGAGTAAGTCTTTGAATTTACGTTTGCCTGTATTGGTCTATGAAATTATGGGCCTAGCACCGGCTGCACAATGTGCCATAATGTGTGTAAAAGGATACAATACAATTTGACTATTGTCTATGCATCTTTGTTCGTAATATCCCTGTATATATCCTTGTTTTTCTTTGCATTATATTGTTATATTGTAATATTGTTGTAAATTGATCAGGCTCGTTATTTAAGGTTAAACGTCATTTCGTGTAATTAAACTGCAACTAAATATTCAAAGATTAACCCACATCTACAACCTACACATGACTAGTACACATGAACGCCGCTCCGACAGACAACTGCAGATTCAATCAGTCGTTTGCAAATCTCCAGTCAGCGCTAAAGATTTCTCACTCAACTGTCACTTGTCCCACGGCATGTTCAGTTTGTCTGCTTGATTGAGACTCGATCACTTATCTGACAGAAAACGTAATTCCCCCGATAGTCCAGGCCACTTGTTGCTGCAAGTATCATTCGTCTCAGCAACGACGGTGAGAATCTAGACTGTTCCTTGCCACCCGTCTGATGTAAGTCTGCATTAATTAAGCTCCGTGTCAGTTCGTGGACTCCAGGCTTTTTATTAAGACTCGTCTGTTCTAAACACGTAAACGAAGTTGACATATAATTCAATAATTTCAACTAACCAAAGAAAATTTATTTTAGTCTCGGTGGCTGTTTGTTTAAGTTAACGTTCACGTAGACGCTAAATATGTCACAACGAAAACACATCATTGCAATTTTTACTGCATGTTACATGTGTTTTTTGTGTGTGCAAGACACGCATATACAAGACTAGGTGTCATGTTACAATGTGACCTATGACGTCAAAATATGTCAGGTGCCGTCTGCCATATGTGAATTAACATATTTAAAGTTATTTGCATATTCTTTACAGGACGTCACTGTCAACCCCAACATCGATTTGGCTGTTCGTGATTTCATGACAACTTTTCGTTCAGTAGTTTGTCATTGCTTTCTGATGAACGGCACTCATATCATGGTATGAAAACCAGCGCAATGAGGTCTGCTTCCAAACCGCTCTCAGTTGTGTTTCGAACGTGGTATGCCGGATTGTGCAATGCGTTCGTAACCATCTTCGCCATAGAGCTACTCTCTAAGAAGGCAAAACGTGAAAGATGATGATTGCAAACATCCAAGTACCATTCTTCTTCCTCTTCTTGTTCTACTGCTGCCCTCAATTTCCATTCAGGAATAAGCCCTCAACCGAGCCATGCCAAGCCGTCTAATCCTTTGCTATTTACCTCAGTTAACTTTCTGATGTCCTCCCAGTAGCGCTCATCCCTGTCTGTAGTTCTCTCCGTGTCCTCCCAGTACCACTCATCCCTGTCTGTAGTTCTCTCCATGTCCTGCCAGTACCACTCATCCTTGTCAGTAGCTCTCTCCGTGTCCTCCCAGTACCACTCATCCCTTTCTGTAACTCTGTCCATGTCCTGCCAGTAGCACTCACCCCTGTCTGTAGCTCTCTACATGTCCTCCCAGTACCACTCTTCCTGTCTGTAGCCCCCGTAATGCCCTTCCAGTACCACTCACCCTGTCTGTAGCACTCGTAATGCCCTTCCAGTACCACTCACCCGGTCTGTAGCCCTCATAATGCCCGTCCAGTACCACTCATCCCTGTCTGTAAGACTCCTCCCCATGTGCCCTTACAGCTTTAACATTCCATGTGCCAATCGTGGAGATTTTTCTAGGTGAAAGGAACCTGATCAGCCCCCGTGACTTGCGGCTTTCTCTGTAGCGTGTAATGTTTTTTTCTAAACAGTATAAAATAACACGAAGTCATGCAGCTGTGTAAAACACATTTACGGAAAACATATGATGTTACGGCGACTAGCCTTCATCAGCAAACAAATACATAAAACACAGCATATAAACACGGGGAAGACATTACAGTGACTACATTAAGGTATTATAACCGAATGAGAAGAATGGATAGATGAAAACAATAATGAGAACAATGAACAGAAAATGATTAAAAACAATGAAACAAATTATTAATCTTAGAATCCCAAGCTGTGATAATGTTTATAAGTTGTTTATTTGTGTATTTGTTTGCTGATGAAGGCTAGGTGCCACAATATACTATGCTTTCCGTAAATGTGTTCTGTAAAGCTGCATCACTTCATCTTTTTTTTATATTATTTACATTTCCACAGTTTTACCAGTTTCACTAATTTTATTCACATTTCTTCTAGAAGAGCTGCCTTTCTTCTTGGTTGACTAATGTTCTTTATCTTAACGCGAACTGTTTATGGATGGTTGGATTTTGTGGCTAAATTTTTCTTCGTCAGCAAATTATTCGAACACTATCTCAATACAGATTATCTTCCCCCTTAATAATAGAGATAATAATAATAATAACAAAACCCTAGTATAACAGCCAGTCCCCTTTTTGTAGGCCAGTATATTCCACATGGCTAATAACAAATGTCAGACCATTATCTAATATTACTGTGTCGTATAGTTTTGATGTTCGCATTTTGCCCATACCTTTATAATGCATATCTTTTATATTGTTGCTGTTCTTTGTTAGCCTTGAATGATGTGTGAATGAAATAATGTATGAAAGAGAGTGATAGAAGGGCAGAATGTTAGACGGGCCTGCTTGCCCAATTCTTAACCCTTTGAAAATAAAGTTTGTTCGTTCATTCGTTCATTCGTTCGTTCGTGATGGGGCAGACCGCTCAATGGCCCAACCTTCCTTAGTTGCATCTGATGACAACATTTATATAGACTTCCGGCCCCCAGCATGGCGGTTAGGCATTGAACAGTTGCGGCCTCTGGAGTATTTATCTTTGTGGTGCGGTTTGCAGTTCCGTCGTCCTGCTACTGAGTGCGTGGTGGGACTCTGTGAGCTGTGGAATGCTTTTACGGGTCCGCTTTTGTTTGTACAGTGACCTGCATGTTCGGACAATGGCTACCGGTTGTTGCCGAATTCACTAATTTGCCTTTCCGGTTCACGAGTGCATTGTTCAGGAGACTCCTGGGAGTCGGCGCTGGAGCTACGGAGTTCGTGCTTAATGTGACGCATTCGGCGGGTCGCCCTGCGGATAGAGACAGAACCATGTGAGAAAACCCGGGTCAATGAGGTCTTTCTGGTTACTGCCGATTCCATCGATGATGAACTGTGGTTTTCGTGAAGGACTTTTGTGTTGGAATTCTGGCTGCGGCATTATGCACAGTGTAACTGTGCGGGCTGATGGATTTCAGAGACTCCTGTCTATTCCACTTTTCACATTGGACAATGGGGAGCATTTTGTGTGATATTCACTGGCACAGGAACGGAGCATAATGGGGACGACCCGTTGCAGTGAAGTTGGAACCTCGAATAACTAAATAACCAACTAATAACATTTATATAATGCAATTAGTGGAGAAAAAAGTTAGTAGCATATCCTTCGCAAGACATCGCAGTCAACATCAACACTGTATGCTGTTGTGATCTCTTGGCAAGTTTATGTTCAGTAGTTTGCTATTGCTTTCCGAATGACCGGCACCCATACCATTTCGTAAACAAAAACCCAACGCAAGGCGGTCTGCTGTCAAATCTCCCGCAGCTGTGCTTGAAACGCGGTACGTGGGATTTCTACTGCATCTGTAACACCTTCGCCTAGGATCTGAATGTAGGGTGCAGTGGATATGTTATATCCTACAACTATTACTATTTTTGTTAGCCTGGGTGCACAGAAAAATACGTGGTCGGTCTTTCCGTACCAACTCGAACAAGTACCTCAGAAAAAGGAGTGGGTTCGCCTGATGGCAAGGGGGATTAGTAATAAGAAAAGGTAAGTTACACGTAAAAATTAGTCCAGTGCACTAGAAGCAGTAGCCTTGAGTTCAAGGCGAGCGAACAAAAAAATAAATACATTTAAACAGATACCAAAAAAAACAACATAAATGCATTGTTGGTTTATTTCAAGAAATAATATATATATATATATAATTTCTTGAAATAAACCAACAATGCATTTATGTTTTTTTTTTGGTATCTGTTTACATATATATATATATATATATATATATATATATATATATATATATATATATATATATATATATATATATATATATATACATTTTTTAACCCAGCCTCCCGTTCTATACAAGTTTCCTACATAAATCTTTTCCTCTTCTTCTCCTTCCCTCTCCCATTTACGTCAGTGAAGTGAATAACTGCAGTATGCAAGTCCTATCATCTGCTAAACTTGGATTTTCCACCTTTTACAACGAGTAGCTTCCCTTTTCGTTTTGTTTCCTTTCTGCGAGCAAGTTTATTTTGTGGTCTCTGAGAAAACATATTTGTTCAGCATCATCATAACATCATCCAGTTTTTCCGTCACGCATTGTGGTTAGTTAGTTGCATATCCTTTACAGGACGTAGCAGTCAACACCTGCATTGTTTCCCTGTCCGTGATTCCTGAGGATATTTACGTTCAGTAGTTTGCCTTTGCTTTCTGAATGACCGACACCCAAACCATTTCATTAAAAAAAAAAAAAAACCAAAGGCGGTCTGCTGCTAAATTGCCCGCAGATGTGTTTCGATCGCAGTTTGCGGGATTACGAAATGCGTCCAAAACCCTTCGCCGCGAAGCAAACCGCGACGTGGTCGCGGTAAATATTCCAGTGAGCCGCAGTGGCATAGTAACGTAGCAGGAGGGGTAAATTCGTTTTCATTACATTATTCACTACATAGCCATCAATTGCAGCCGGTGTGTTACTCACTATATACTCATCAATTGCTGGTTTGTCTATATACACGTGGAGCTAGAACCAATTGCCAGATAAGCCTTCAGCCGTGTAAAACATAGCTATTTACTTAATTTTGGTAGATGTAGTTGTGGATAGACTGACTGAAAGACATACAGTCGGTAAAGCATTTAGACAGACAGGCGGTTATGCATATAGGCTGATAGTCAGACAGACAGACAGACAGACAGACGAACAGACAGCCATGGAGGAAGGCAGACAGAGACATTATGACATAGAGAACGACAGACGGAGATATATACATGCAGACAGACAGCCAGGTAGACAGCCAGGCAGACAGAGAGACAAGCAAGATAGGAGGCAGGCAGACAGAGAGGCAAACTGACAGAGAGAGAGAGAGAGAGTGAGTGAGACGGAGAGATACACCAGATGAAATATAGATGGATACACTGGCCAAAAGATAGACAGCTGATTATCTTTATAAATACAACAAATGTGTGTTTTAAACATGAAAGAAAGCACTTGGATAAATTTGGGGTAAATTTTATTAACAGAAACACATCTTTGGTGTAATATGTATATATATCACATTGAAATGTACCAGTCAAAAATATCTGTGAACAATCCAGGTATTGTCGTTTCAAGAATTAAATAAATCACCGTCATTCTTGAAACGCGTATTGTTCTTAAATGGCGCAAGAATGCAAACCGCATTGTGTATTTCAATATAAGACTCAATACATTAGAGTAATGACAGTTGGCAGTTCACACGCATTTCAGGTTACACAGAAGGAAAAACAATATCATATGAAGTTAATGAGTTTAGGATATAGGAATGACAATATTCATTTCAGACATATAACATAAACAACAGTTTTATATATATATATATATATATATATATATATATATATATATATATATATATATATATATATATATATATATATATATATATATATATATATATAATGTGCACATTGTAACATCGAAGGCGAGAATATTCAAGGGAAAATTAATGTATACAACATCCAGTTTTACCCCCGCCCTTTAAATATCCGTTATTGTTTTATAATTTCAGTTTCTTGGATAGTTAGTTTGTTGATTATTTAGTTGGTTGGTTCATTAGTTAGGTAGGTAGTTAGTTGGTTAATTAGTTAGTTAACTAGTAAGTTAGCTAGATTGTTTCTCAATTAGTTAGTTAGTTAATTAGTTAGTTAGCTAGCTAGTTAGTTAGTTAGCTAGCTAGTTAGTTAGTTAGTTAGTTAGTTAGCTAGCTAGTTAGTTAGTTAGTTAGTTAGTTAGTTAGTTAGTTAGTTAGTTAGTTAGTTAGTTAGTTAGTTAGCTAGCTAGTTAGTTAGTTAGTTAGTTAGTTAGTTAGTTAGTTAGTTAGTTAGTTAGTTAGTTAGTTAGTTAGTTAGTTAGCTAGCTAGTTAGTTAGTTAGTTAGTTAGTTAGTTAGTTAGTTAGTTAATTAGTTAGCTAGCTAGCTAGTTAGTTAGTTAGTTAGCTAGCTAGTTAGTTAGTTAGTTAGTTAGTTAGTTAGTTAGTTAGCTAGCTAGTTAGTTAGTTAGTTAGTTAGTTAGTTAGTTAGTTAGTTAGTTAGTTAGTTAGTTAGTTAGTTAGTTAGTTAGTTAGTTAGTTAGTTAGTTAGTTAGTTAATTAGTTAGCTAGCTAGCTAGTTAGTTAGTTAGTTAGCTAGCTAGTTAGTTAGTTAGTTAGTTAGTTAGTTAGTTAGCTAGCTAGCTAGTTAGTTAGTTAGTTAGTTAGTTAGTTAGTTAGTTAGTTAGTTAGTTAGTTAGTTAGTTAGCTAGTAGCTAGTTAGTTAGTTAGTTAGTTAGTTAGTTAGTTAGTTAGCTAGCTAGTTAGTTAGTTAGTTAGTTAGTTAGTTAGTTAGTTAGTTAGTTAGTTAGTTAGTTAGTTAGTTAGTTAGTTAGTTAGTTAGTTAGTTAGTTAGTTAGTTAGTTAGTTAGTTAGTTAGTTAGTTAGTTAGTTAGTTAGTTAGTTAGTTAGTTAGTTAGTTAGTTAGTTAGTTAGTTAGTTAGTTAGTTAGTTAGTTAGTTAGTTAGTATTGGTATTATTCTTCTTTCATGCCACAGAAGCTCAGTCACTCCCACCAACTTGTGAATCAGCCTCGAGCCTTTAACAGTGTCAATTCTGTGTTGGTTGACGAGACCCCTCATTCTCCCGACGAGCATCTCTTGTCTAGCCGTGCCAATTCTAACTCCCAAATCTCTCATTCTAGACAACAATATGGATTCACTGGTGTCAAGTCCTCCGCTCACCACATCTCTCTAAAGGCATTAATAATATCGGCACGATTCATGGACTGGCCATCTGCACGTCACTTATAGACAGTTACATAGGATGTTGGCAGCACAAGCCTAAAGGGGTAAACAACCAGGATGAAACATCATAAATACGCTACATCAAAGTGCCTAAATACCCACCAAATGTGGCCATTGGGAAGTCATATTTCTTTGGTATTACGATTATGCAGTGGCCTGCCTAGCGCACAATGTCTATCACATAACAGTCTATCAAAACGTGTCTCTAACATAAGCCGAACACCCTGCCCCTGCTGCTGTCAGATATAGGACACTGTTTATCACATCTTGAATCTTTTACTTTGTGGCCTTCCTTCCTCTTTCTCTCTGGTACACCTCTTCATAATTCTCTGTCACAGACTTGGATATCTTATCACACGTCCACAATGTTTTATGTTTGTGATTTATGTTTGTCTTGATAGATTCAATGCTAAAGAAAAAGTAGGTTTGGACTTAACAAAAATGGATGGCGGGAATATGGGAAGTAGGAGTGTGTCACAGGTATGATTTAAAACTTGTTAATATGATAGCACACATGTTATATTATTAGAAAAATTACAACATTTCGATATATGAGTCTATAGCAGATAGGGAAGTGGCTTAAGACGATTAATCATCCAATGAAACTTAATCAGTTAATAACCAGTCTACGTCAGTACTGAGTTCTTGCTGCACAGATCTGCTTGTTCTCCTTTCCGTACAATAAATTTTCAATACACTGGCAACCATATTTGTATTCCAGACGGGATTTTCCTTTCATCCTCATGAGAAGAGAGGCATTGGAAAACATCTTGACAAATGGAAAGCTACGCTGGAGGAGATGAAGAGGGAGACCAGGAGAAATGATACTGGTTAAACCGAGAGGGGAACATGGAGAAACATCACAGCAGAGTTAATCTAGAGCACCAAGGACCGAAATCTGTAGAGATATGGACCTCTACGATAGTTGGCAGGGCACATGATGACCGAGCCTACACGGCCACAAAACAATGTTATGTGCAGTAAATGTAGCCACGTGTTATTGACCACATTACTCATAGAGTGTTCATTGATCTATAAAACTTTTACCTTCCTGAAACAATCTCTGTTAAATATTAATCTGAGGCTGGAAGGACCATAATTATAACTTCTTTTCTGAGGTTGAACAAGGTAGAGCCAACGGAAAATTGACTGACTGACGGACCCTAATTATACCTTCTTTTCTGAGGTTGAACAATGTATAGGCAATAGAAAACTGACTGACTGACGGACCCTAATTATAACTTCTTTTCTGAGGTTGAACAATGTAGAGGCAATGAAACATTGACTGAAAGACCTAAAATCCATACGCCCGATGGCCTGGTTAAAAAAAAAAAATATTACTTGCATATCCTTTACAGGACGTAGCAGTCAACACCAGAATTTTTTCGCTGTTCCTGATTTCTTGGCAATTTTATCTTTCGGTATTTTGCCATTGCTTTCTGAACGACCGGCACTCATACCTTTGTATGGGAAACCAACGCAAAGCGGTCTGCTGCCAAATCGTTCACAGCTGTATTTCAAACGAGGAATGCGGGATTACAAATAGCGTCCGAGCCACTTGGACAAAGAGCCGGCTTGGTGCAATTACCTTTACTTACTGTTTCAATATACATATATAATAAATGTAACAGGGAAACAAAGAACCCGCTAAGGAAATATCAAGTATCGTGTCATTTGAAAGCAAGTTATGGTACATATGTCAGAATACAGATACGAAATAGCGACATGTCTTAACAGAGGAAAATAAGTCAATGAAAAATATATAAAATACAGAATTCCGCAAATAGATGTCTTCATTATAATTGCATGTAACTTCATTCTAGATTTCCACTCTTGTTTAACGCTCGCATTAATTTTAAATATCCCATTCATATAACGGCATGTCCATCACCACAAGTCTAAGCGTAATTCAGAAAGCGGATTGTATTGTGTGCATTAGTTTGGAATATTGAACAAAATATAAAAGCCAGTTATTTTTATGGCAGATGGTTTGTTCGCTGTACACATTGGACTTCAATATCGAATACCCAATTAAAAGCCCTGGGAATGCCATAGTTGAGTGAGTTATAAATAAATTATAACTCAAATGGTTATATATTCCTTCACATTTGTATATGGTACGTTAGCTTTAGATTCATGTTCTGTTTCGTGATAACGGTTTATGTCGTTGAACGCCGTCGTCGTCGAAGTTGTCATCATCTTCTTCGTCATTATCGTCATTTTAAACATCGTCAACATTGATCATAACCATCGTCAGCAAAATCATCAATATCATGATCAGAGTCACGATAATCGTCGTCCATCTCATCATCATCATCATCATCATCATCATCATCATCATATCATCATCATCATCATCATCATCATCATCATCATCATCATCATCATCATCATCATCATCATCATCATCATCATCATCATCATCATCATCATCATCATCATCATCATCATCATCATCATCATCATCATATTCTTCTACTTAATCTTTCTCCTACTCCTCGTCCTTTTTTTTTTTATCTCTTTGTTGTTATATTATGTTGTTATTGTTATTGTTGTTGTTGTCCTCCTCCTCTTCCTCTTCTTCTCCTCCTCCTCCGCTTTTTCATCTTCTGTCCGTTATCCTAGTTGAGGCATAGCCTATCAACAAACTCACACCAAGTCTATACATATTTTAGTGTCTCCTACAGCTCTTTATATGCCCCTCATGCCGTATCATTTATCTCAAATGAAGCACACTAAAGATTAATGGTGACTTGTTTAAATCTCGAGTTAATGTTAGTCATTATGTAGTTGTATCTGGTGTTTCTTCTTAATTCTTCTACTGTTCCTTGTTTCAGTGGCAACAGATCACAGCTTGTAATTATAGATTTCGTGCACTGAATACAACATTACTTAATATCTCCAGATAGGAATAATTAATGTAAACAATATTTTCGTTTGAAAATCCTCTCCATATTATCGATTTCAAATTGGAGCGGATTGAAGTGATATGTGATAAGCGACGAATAGAAACAATATCATGATTCACGATTCACATACAAAACAAAATTACATATGGTATGAGAGTTTATAAACATAATATTCATATTATTGAAATACGTGCAGTATGAATGAGTTGAGTTGAATCAAGAACCGATGTTATCTCATTCGGAACTTTTCAATGCACACTACGTCATCATCTTCAATAGTCAGCGAAGAGTCTCAAAACTAAGGGTGCCAGTTGCAACCTAATTTTTTGTCTGTCTGGCCTTTCCTCGAATGTGCCGCATGAAATCATATACTACATTTTGATGAAACATAAACAAAAACACAAACAAAAAGGGAAGTTCTGCATCATAACATGATACCACACGCCCACCACCACACCCGCCCCGTATATTTTGGAGATTGTTTCATCCAGTAATATTGTTGAGATTCAAACATGAAGCTTATCTGGAAATGGACTCTAAACCACCAATAGTGATCTAGTAGTTAAGTTTCCACACACAGCAGCGGCCGGGGTTCGATTCCCCGCTTGGGAAATTCAATCCCTGGTCTGGTTGAGATATTATTGCGTTCTTGAAGCATAATGTAATAAACTATCGTTCGTCAAGACGGCAAGTTGCCAGTGTATTTCAGGATTACTTATTCCAATTTTTATTCACGTATTCCTTAGCAACACAGCTCTTGTCGGCGTACCAATCCCCATTGGAAAATTTGAAGACGATGAATCTGCCACTTTATGCTCATTAGATCTATATGTTAGAAATCTCCATGAACCTTGCGGGTAACAATAGTGTGGGATGTAACACACGACATGATGCAACAATAAACAATCATAACAGCAATTATATTTACATTAATATACATTTTGTCTTAAAACAATGTATTAATCAAACAGTGCAATAAAATTCACAGTCACATCTATTAAAAATACACACAATATGCAAATATAAATTAGAGATGTGACAGGTAGGAAAAAAAAGAAGATTAATCACGGATTAAAAATAAAAATAATTAAAGACAAAAGACGTATTAACTGATTCAGTGCCGAAGGATAGTATATCGCTAAATGGTCATAAGGGCAATATATCGCCGTACTAGGATAATATTGTTATCTGTTCCGTTTCGCGGTATCTTCCGCAATGTTAATAATGCTTAGTGAATGGAAATTCTCAGTATAATGCTTGTTCATTGAGTTGATTAAGTTGAGTGGAGCTAAGAACCAATATCAATGCACTCATGACATCCCCATACGTGCTCCGTCCCCTCGTTCAACAGCCAGCGAAAAGTCATATTACTAATCGTTCCCACCGCTATCTGATTGAATGTTCTCCTGGTCTTCCATATCAGTTTTGAGATTCCTCCAGAACCGCTGCCGAATCTCTGCAATCTTATTCTTTCCACATACGGGTTCTCAGTCTATTCCCCCGCCTTCTCCACCTGGCCTCACAGGCGCACGACCACCCACCTCTCTCTTTCTATAAGTAATCTACCACCATGAGGTGCATTCTCTGCCAGCCTATGAGCCTGTTCATTTCCCTGCGCTCCCGCATGTCTTAGTTAGTCTTTCCTCTTGAGCCTAAGGGGGCGCATAGGGCAGAAGTCCTGTCTCTCCATGCTTGGCGGTTCGCTGCTACCTGTTGTAGATCTTGGATATTTACTTGGCCATTGAATTAGCCTTCTCTAATGATGGTTCTACGCAGGGTCTCTCTTGGTCTTCCCCGTTTTCTTTTCCCTACTGGTGACCATATGAGGGCTTGGTAGGGGAGTCTTGACTTGTCCATTCTGAGTACATGGCCGATGTAGTTCCAACGGCGTCTTCTTATGAAATTGGATACTGTATCTAGCTTAGTCTCTTGTCTTATTTGCGAATTGGTTCTGAAGTCTGTCCAGTGGATGTTTAGAAGCCTTCTAAGACATTTGTTCTCAAAATTGTCTAATTTTTTTTTTTTTTAGCTACCGTTGATTTCCAACTTTCACATCCATACGTTAACACTGGAATCACACAAGAGTTGAAGATTTTAAGTTTTGTGTGTTTGCTGAGTGTCTTTGACTTCCAGATGTTTGACCGTTTATTGAAGGCATTAGATGCCAGTGCGATTCTATATGATATTTCTGGTGTTGAGTCCCCTGTAGATGTCATTTTGCTTCCTAGGTATGTGAAGCTGTTGACTTTTTCAAGAACATAGCTGTTCAATTTGGTGTCATCTGAACTGTTGGTAAGATCAATAGTTTTTGTTTTTGTGGTGTTAATTTGGAGACCAATTTGCCCTGAAACATTTTAGAGGTGGTTTATTTTCTCTTGGGCATCCGGGTGTGTTGAACTCAAAAGCACTATGCCGTCGGCAAAGTCCAGGTCTTCTAGAATTTTGTCAACCCAATGGATACTCCTATTTGTGTTGTTTGTGCATTTGCGCATGACCCAATCGATAGCTATTCCAAAAAGCATCGGTGATAAGACACAACCCTGTTTCACTCCTGTTTCGACTGAGAACCAGTCAGAGTTGCTTGTTTCTGTTCTTACGCAGCAACGTGTTTCTTTGTAGAAAGATTTTATGACGTTGGTATATTTGGTAGGAAAACCATAGATGTTAAGTAGATTCCAAAGTGAAGGACGGTGGATACTGTCGAAGACTTTTTGAAAGTCGACAAAGTTGGTGATTAATTTCGACTGGAATTCTACGGAGTCTTCAATGATTATTCTGAGGGTGAAAATGTGGTCTATGCATGACCGTTTTGGTCTGAAGCCTGCTTGTTCCTCTCTGAGCCTTTCATCTATCGCCTTTTTCAATCTCTCAAGTAACATGCTACAAAAAAGTTTTCCTTCTGCATGGCCAGGGCGAAAATATCTATACAATTCTCAAAGTCTGTGTGTGACCTCTGAAGAGAGGATATCCATTCCAACGAAAAATTCTTTTCTCCACCTTACTAAGCATACGCCTTGAGTACA
Organism: Cepaea nemoralis; assembly: GCA_014155875.1. Classification (NCBI taxonomy): domain Eukaryota; kingdom Metazoa; phylum Mollusca; class Gastropoda; order Stylommatophora; family Helicidae; genus Cepaea; species Cepaea nemoralis. The sequence goes on from JACEFZ010027953.1 coordinate 98,035, forward strand.
CTTATTTATTTGATTGTGCACACAATTTGATCCGTATCTACTTTTTTTTTCCTTTTGGCAATGAATCAGTTAATAGAAGAAGATGATATGAGAAAGAGATGAAATGAATACATAAGAGAGTTACATGGTCGCAAAAGAACAGACTTCGGAACGTGAATATGAACTAAACGTTTGCAAGATATTTAAATCAGGGGACACATAGCTTGCAAAATGTTGAAACCTGTTTTTATAGCCTTACTGGCGAGACCAGGAACAACTGAAGGGGAGATATTCTCTGTCTTCCCTGTTTTCTTCTCTCGACAATAAGAACACAACAAAAGTACTGCATTTCTGGGCTCTGTGTAAATAATTGCAATGAACAACTATGACATATATATGAATAAAACCGAACAAATTAAATACACAAAATACATGCAGGCAACGTTACACTGACACCATCTGAAGAATGTAAAGCAAATAACATAATGAAACGTTCAGTAGTGAACAACAATAAACAACACTAAACAAATACAATTCGATACTAATACAGCTACATCTGCATGTAACAACGCCACGCTGTATTGTTAGTTAGTCATGGTTCCAATCTTCACGGCATCGGGACGCCCCATTATGCTCTATTCCTGTGCCAGTGAATATCACACAAAATGTTCCTCACTGCCCCATGTGAAAAGTGGAACTGACAGGAGTCTCGACAAACCAACAGCCGGCACAGGTATACTATGCATAATGCCGCTGCCAGAATGCCAACACAAAAGTCCTCCACACAAAAAAATACAGTTCATCCTCGATGGAAACGGCAGTCCCTATAAAACCAGCAGCCACATGCTTTACTATATAACTAATGTTTAAAAAGTGACTTGCGTGTCCTTATTCAGGACGTTCCATCCACCTCAACATTTATTGGCTGTTTGTAATTTACTAGGTGAAATTACGTTCAGTACTTTTCTATTGCTTTCTGACCTGCCGAGGTCCATCGAAATCAACGCAAACCATCTGCATCCATACTGTTGGCAGCTGATTCCGAACCCTAGAATCGGTATGTCAGGGAATTTGTGAAACTGCTTTCCTTTACCCCATAAGCCCACATAACTAATATACACATCTGGAAAAAAAAATAACAACAAAGCAGAAAACTACAACAATATACATTAAAGCTAAAGGAATGCATGTCCACGAGATCAAATGCGATGACGACGGGGTAGTGGAATCGTTTTCATCACCGGTCATTGGACGTCAACGCTAACTTCTCGTTTATAAAGCAATGGCAAACTACCGAGCGTAAAATTGCCTAGTAAATCAAACTAGCGTTGGGATTGATCGCCCACGTCCTGCAAAGGACACGCAATATTTTCTTGTAAAGGAATGTCCTTGGCAGTTAACAACACTGACAGTCATTCATAAGAGAAACCCCTGACTATATAACTGACGGCAAGTGTTCAGTTATGCATTGAATAACAATTCCAATTACATAGTTAGTTAGTTAGTTAGTCGACAGATCATCCTCGTTGCACATCGAACCATTCAGTCCATAAGTGCTCGGATCCCCTCCTCAGCAAATCCCGCAGCGTGTAGCGGCTAACGACGCCAGTTCTGTGTTGGTTTATCAATCTTCTTTGGCTTCCTGCGTAGTGTTCTTGTTTGGCCACCCCTCTTTTAATTTGCTGCTCTCGCAGTCTGGCCATTGTTGTAGATTCACAGTCATCACTTGGTTCTCGCAAAAGTCTCACTTCTCGTAGAGCATTCAGAATGTCAGCCTGGTCCATGGCGCGTCCGCCCTCCACAGTAGCCTCACCTGCGAGCTTGTCAGCCCGCTCATTTCCTTGTACTCCCGCATGACCTGGCACGAAGATGAAACTAACCTTTGCCAGCCGAGACCGCTTCAGAGGCAGCAACCACTCTCTTCGGATCGACCCCTCCTCTATCCTCTTGATCATGTTCATTGAGTCGCTAAGGAAACAAGCCCTAGTGAATGTCTGTGTCTCGAGCCATGTTATTGCTTTACTTACTGCCATGACTTCCATGGTCAGGCTACTTGTGGTTTCAGTGAAAGCACCAGAGTCCTCCTTCACAATTCTCCCTCCGGCCCGAGCTGTAAAGGCCCATGAGCTTCTCACATGTCGGACGACCGACCCATCTGTGTAGATGACCGCGTCACCGTCTAGCGAATTCTCGAAAATCAACGCTTGTACTTCAGCCTCAACAGCAGCCGGATTTTCTTGTCTGCATTTTCTATCTAGTTGGATGCAAACTGAAAAGGATGTGCAGAAGTCTGTTGGCACTTGCACCCACTCCTCGCCAGGTTCTAAGTCCTCAAGTGAACACACCTGTTGAAGAATGTCTTCGGCTTGACCCATCCACGACCGTCCTCTTTTTAACCTGCTGCCCTTCACCTTCCTAATTTCACTATGCAGTGGATGTTGTGTGTTTGCGTTAATTTTGAGGTAGGCGCGTGCCCTGCAAACTTGTATTCTCTCTTCAATGGTTGGAAAATCAAGAAGGTAGCGCATCGCCCTGCATGCTGTATCTCTTGTACATCCAAGAATAATGCGCATTGCTTCATTCTGTATCCTTTCCATGCTTTCTATCTGAATATGGCTGAGAGTCAGGATGGCCATAGCATACTCCAAAACAGACATGACCAGCCCCTCGTACAGAAGACATAGATGGCGCTGCTCCAATTACATAATTATTCCTTATATGACAAGACAAATGAGATGTACTTGACTAATTCATCAGCACATCATCATGATTATCATGTGCCCTGCCAGCTGGCGTAGGCGTTCATGTCTCTCCACAGATCTCTATCTTTCGTGTTCTAGACCAACTGTGCTGATGATATTCCTCCGTGCCATAGTCTCAGTCCATCCAGTATAAATTTTTTTGGTCTGCCTCTGCCTCCTTTCCTATTGATCTCTCCAGCCGTCTCGATATTCTCCAATGTCTCTTTTCTCATCGCAGACCAAAGAAAGCTGTTTGTCTGTTTCTTATTGTTGCATATAATTTCCTAGTATCATTAACCAATTTCAAACAATCGTTGTTAGATACTCTGGCAGTCCAAGGAATTCGCAACATTCGTCTCAGGAACCACATCTCTATTGTTTCCAAGGTCTTTATAGTTCTCCATTTATATTACAAGATTCACTGCCATACAGAAAAACAGGTTCTGTATAAAACTTCAGCACTCTCCTTCGTACATTCAATGATACTTATTGAAGGAAAAAAAAAGATACCCTTTACTTTATGCCAATTTATCAAGCAATAATTGCTTGGAAGATGCTAACGCATGTTGAACATAATACACAAATATAAGAAAGTGGCAAACAGTACTCTCTGATCTCATAATGAAAAGAGAGACAATGACAACATTGTGATGGCTGAAAAGATGAGCAGCAGAAACGGACGATGCAGCTTGATACAAATGATGTTGATGATCTAAGATGGTGGTTTGTCTCTTTCTTATTGTACCATATAATGTTCTATTTTCATTAGCCTCATACGGCACACACGTCATGGTAAGATGATTGAATATTTGATCTTCAACGTAGCAATAAACATTTCGAATCGTCTTGTCGAGCCTTATCTACTTCTTACTTCCGACTTCCACAAAAGCCAGTCAATACATTGAAATTTTTTTTTTTTGTTGGTGCGGTCTCTCGCTTTGAACTCAAACTTAGTCCATATACGTGCTACTTCTTTATGGCGCAATTGACTTGTTTTTGCGCGTGGATTAACTTTACCTATTAACAGTGTTCCTCGCCATCAGGCAAATCCACTCCGATTTCTGAGGTAATTTACTTCATCAAGCCAAGGACGACAAGTCAATATTTTAGTCCAACTGACCGGTGTAGGGTTGAACCCGCTACCTCGCCATCAGCATACCTTAAGTTTAAGAGCTAGCACTCTTATCCATTCGGCCGTGCTGATCACGGCAAGGCACATGATGATGATGATGATGATGATGATGATGATGATGATGATGATGATGGTGATGATGATGATGATGATGATGATGATGATGATGATGATGAACATGAACATGGTAATGGTTAGGTTGATAGTGATTTTAAAAACGGCCTCACAAACTCTCTTACATGTTTTACCGGAAAGTCTAATTTATTATTTAAAACCAAATCGCTGACAAGAAGACATTTTTAGTTAATTATAGATTCCTGAAAAGATATTAAGAGGAAAGCCAAAGAGAAGACGGGTGCAGGATGTAGTGGATGATCTCCAGATGGGTGTATTGGACGTGGGACATCTTGCTTATGATCGAGCAGTTTTCCGGAAGGTTGTTATGTGAGCGAGGTTCTGCAAAGGGCATGCTACTGAATGATGATGAATGATTGATTCCTATTATCGGCATTTTGAGATTGTCATTCTCTTATTACTCGAAGTTATGTTGTCAGTAGTTCTGTGGGAGACAGTGCTTGCATGTACAAGCCCGTATATATGTTTTTTTTTTAACATATCGTATACACAAGCCATACCACGTTCCAAATTCACTGCTATACAGCCGAAACGGCTCGATATACCAGGTGTTTGTAAAGTCTCAGTACACTTTATATGTAGAACACATTTGAAAAATGAAATGCATGATGTCATTAAAAATGTCAAAACAATGTTTTCCTGTAGTGAATCTGAATACCGAAGACACAAACAATAGATTGCACGATTTATTGCCTGGCATATTTCGCTGCATCTCGTCAGGTACATACTGAAGCATTCACACAACATAAAGTAAAATAACTAGATAAACCCTTCAAGCTGAAATAAATTACCGTGGTAGACAATTGACATTAACTGTGCGAACATGTGTATACAACTTGTAATTCAGCTTAAATGATTTATCTCGTTATTTTACTTTATGTTGTGTGAATTCTGCAGCGAAATATGCCAGGCAATAAATCGTGAAATCTATTGTTTGTGTCTTCGTTATTCAAAGTAACAAAAAAATGTGCTAAAATTCATTAAATTAGTGTCAATAGTCACTGCTATGCTTTGACGCTGTTTTAGGGAACCTGGAAAGTACCAATGAAGTCTTGATTATAACTGGTGTTGGAATTGTCCAACAGGGATTTTAAGACATTACTGTGCACGTCTCAACATATTGTCAAATACCTTCTGCATCGTGTCTGTTGTCATTTCTTGAATGGTAATTCTGATTGTTTCTTTCATGTTCTCAATTGGGTGTACATTATTTTCGTAAACATTTCCTTTCAAAAAACCGTAATGCGATGGGGAGGTTGTATGCTATAAATCTTTGAACAACTATCCGTGTGTATGGACCGCTATTTAGAAACACTTGTTCAACAAAAAAATAAAAATAATTCTTTCTTCCGTTGATAACATAATTCTGTTTGGAGTGTAAAGAATTACCCCAGCAGACTACAGCCATTTCCAGAATATTGCTTCACGATGGACTGTGGAGGACATTTTTTATGACGTCATGTACTTCATTATTCAAATTTGTTCTACATTCAATGTGAGTGAGACTTTACAGCCACCCGGTATTATTTCTTGCTTTATCTGTTCGTAATTGTCCACTTTCTCATTTCAATTGATGATACTTGTTTCCAGCGACTATATGTTAATATTGTGTGATTGTTCTCGTGATTTTAATACACTCCAACATATTGGTAGTTACATCATGTTCTTCTCCATCAAATCATTTGGCGTAAAATATTTACTATTAATATTTTCTTTAACTGCTAGCTATATAACCATTACATATGTTTTCGTTAATTACAAAATACATGCGGTTAAACATTATGCATGTTTCCTTAATTACACGGTTCATATGATTAAATATTATACACGTTTTCTTCAGCTACAAGCTACATGAACTTAAATATTATATACGACACCATAATAATAAGCTGCCTAAGATTAACTATTATAACTGTTTTCCATAATTACTAGCTTCATATGCTTAAACATTTTACACGTTTTCAATTACTACAAAGTAAAATTGGTTTAAATAGTATACATACGTAGGTTACATGTTTGACCATTTATTCTAAATTAGAAGCTACATACGTCAAAAATTATACATGCTGTCTTTAATTACAAGCTACATTGGGTTAACATTATACACGTTTTCTTACATTACAAGCTAGACAGGTTTAAACATTATACATTTTTTCCTTAGTTAGTTAGTTAGTCGACAGATCATCCTCGTTGCACATCGGACCATTCAGTCCATACGTGCTCGGATCCCCTCCTCAGCAAATCCCGCAGCGTGTAGCGGCTAACGACGCCAGTTCTGTGTTGGTTTATCAATCTTCTTTGGCTTCCTGCGTAGTGTTCTTGTTTGGCCACCCCTCTTTTAATTTGCTGCTCTCGCAGTCTGGCCATTGTTGTAGATTCACAGTCATCACTTGGTTCTTGCAAAAGTCTCACTTCTCGTAGAGCATTCAGAATGTCAGCCTGGTCCATGGCGCATCCGCCCTCCACAGTAGCCTCACCTGCGAGCTTGTCAGCCCGCTCATTTCCTTGTACTCCCGCATGACCTGGCACGAACATGAAACTAATCTTTGCCAGCCGAGACCACTCCAGAGGCAGCAACCATTCTCTTCGGATCGACCCCTCCTCTATCCTCTTGATCATGTTCATTGAGTCGCAATTACAAGCTAAATATGATAAACATTATACACGTTTTCCTAAATTACAAAGCACATACACTAAACGTTATATGTGATTTCCTGAATGACAAGTTACATACGTTAAACGTTATATATGTTTTCATTAATTAAAATGCACATAGGAATAAACATGATACAAATTTGCTTAAATTACAAGTTACAAACGCTAAACGTTATATATGTTTTCTTTAATTAAAAGGTGCATAAGGGTAAAAAGTATACACCTTTTCCTAAATTACAAGCTAACAGGTTAAACAGTAAACAGCTTGTCATAAATTACAAGCTACATAGATTGGTCATGCTGTGGCTCTCGCTTGTGCAGATCTGCTCGGATCCACAATGTAGACTGGTTTTATGTTTACAATATAAGATAAGTGTGCTATATACTCCTCTCCCCGTGATGTGATGGCAGTATATCGAAAGTATAGCCTTATCAGACAAGGGACTATTACTCCAAGAGACCAGTGTGCACAATAGACAGGTTCAATAATCCTCGGGAGTTACCACATCGACGAGAGCAGAACGATTACACCAAAGCCCTGGCTGAATCATAAATGGGAAAATATTTCCTTGTCTTATTCGTTGGTTTATCTGTTCGTAACTGTCCACTTTGTTTCTCACTTCAATTGCTGCTACTAAGTCGTTAGTTAGTCGCAATTCCAACTTTACGGCAAAGGGTCGAGGCATAATGCTCCGTTCCTGTGCCAGTGAATATTACACAAAATGCTCCTCACTTTTCCATGGGAAAAATGTCGCAGACTGTAATCCCGAAAAACCAACAGCATGCACAAGGTATTTACGTTAAGACCGCTGTCATAATGCCAACCCAACAGTGCACTACTAAAATTACAGTTCATCGTCGATTAGAGGGGCAGTCACTAGAAAAAAACAGCAGTTTCACACACATTTCGGCATAAGGCAGAACTAGCTAGTTCAGCAACGGGCCGTCCACCATTTTTCCGAACATGCAGTTCACAATACAAACAGAGGCCAGACAGAGGTAAAACCATCACACACGAAATCCACAGCTCACAGTATCACTCCATGCACTTAACTGAAGTAGCTGGGCGACGGAACAATGTATTACTTGTCCAACACGAGGAAAATGCGTAAGCATATCGTAGCCAGAAGCCAAAACACTCCAGAGGCCTTAGCAGCTCAACAGCTTATCCGCCATATACACCGCTTCCCTGCTTCTTGTCGCCAGAGAATGTATGTTATTATTTTGAGATTTTTCTCATGATATTAATATACTCCAACATTTCGATACTTTCGTCATATACCTGTGTGATTCTGATATACACATATTAAATTTTCGCAATTGTTACGGAGTTCGCGCGCTGTAATGAGATTCTCGTTGTATGATTATGAGAGGAGATAGGACAACTTAATTCTAGTAGAGTATAAGTGCTCCAATATCAAGACAGAGGAGATCGATAACGACTATTGATCACTGAGTCTGTCATTGCCTTATTATCGCATTTGTATTGATGTTAGATACGGTAATTACTTTCTGTTTGCTTGCCTGTTTGCTGTCGTCCAGATAATCAGACCACTCAGTTTTCATTTTTTTCTTTTTATGGCGCATCATCATCATCATCATCATCATCATCATCATCATCATCATCATCATCATCATCATCATCATCATCATCATCATCATCATCATCATCATCATCATCATCATCATCATCATCATCATCATCATCATCATCATCATCGTCGTCGTCGTCGTCGTCGTTATCATCATCATCATCATCATCATCATCATCATCATCATCATCATCATCATCATCGTCGTCGTCGTCGTCGTCGTCATCATCATCATCATCATCATCATCATCATCATCATCATCATCACCATCCCCATTATCATGATCATCACCATCATCATCATTATTATCATCATCATTAACATGATTATCATCATCTTTATCATATAACAAGTCCTTTGCAGAACGACCCCTTAGTCACACCCTCCCCTCCCAATTGAAAGACTCTTGATCCTTCGCCAGGAAACTCGCCTTTCCTTGCACGGGGCGTCGTGAATGTTATATTGGTCATCCAGTGCCTCTTCTTCCGGTAACCATGCTTTCCACAATTGGTTTTTCTAAATCTCTGTAACGTTCGTTTCATCATCATCATAATCATCGTCATCATCATCATCATCATCATCATTGGGACGCAGAGGTGTTTCAAAGGCACCAGGGCCGGGTTATATACTGGCCAAGACCTATTGACGCGTCCTCGTCGAGCGTCCTGGGCAACAGGTCCTTTCGGGGTCCTGGCTAAAGTCAGTAGGATCGCCGATTCCTCCGAAGTCGGAGAGTGTCTGCCTGTACGGCGAGGAACCACCAGTCTGCACACCAATAAGCCAGACATGAGACAACGGATACTCACGCAAAACTCAGGTCCTGTATGACATCACACTGATGTTGGACAACAGGATGCCTTCATCCGACATACAGGACTTCGCGTTGGAGCTCAAGCCAACGAACACAAGCAAGCAAGCAAGCATCATCATCATCATCATCATCATCATCATCATCATCATCATCCTCATCATCATCATCATCATCATCATCATCATCATCATCATCATCATCATCATCATCATCTTCTTCTTCTACCTGCTCATCCTCTTCTTCTTCTAGTGACGCGTGGCGTTGGTGATCTTGTCCCGCTGTTTATGATCACCTGGACATCGCAAGCTACAAGAGGATCAAGATGAGATGAGATCATGAAGAGCAAATGGTTCGGCCATCTCGTCAGAAAGCAACACCATCAACTACCAACAATGGCGCTACATTACAGAATATCTGTTGCGAGAACAACAGTACGTCCAAGAAGAAAATGGATTGATGACACAAAACACGAACAATCACATGGAATGACACTCTCCAGCACCACCCAGTATGGTTAGAACGTTAACTATTTCTCCCCACGACTCTTAAATGCAAAGCTGAAGATAATGATGATAATAATCCAGTAAGAATTTTAAGAAAATATTTTTATAGCATTTAAGCTCAAACGCCTGGATATTTTTCATTAGTGATTATGACAGGTCGATAACTCATATCTGTTTGTTGCAGCGGCTAAGTTCCATGGTCAGAGAATGTTTACTTTTAGTTGTTTGCAGGACTTGCGCAATGAGCTTTTAATGGTGTTTACACTTCGCGTAGCAAAGGTCAGTCTGGTCCTTTATGGAGTGGTGGGAGAAATTTGTCGTGTCTCCGACTGATCACATCCGATCACAAATTATTTCAGCCATGGGAGCCGGGGCTGTGAAGAAGGGGTTGCGAACGAAATTCGTAATCCCGAAAGCCGCGTTCTAAACACAGCTGTGGGAATTTTGGAAGTAGACCGCATTCCGTTGGTATTCATAAAATTGTATCAGTGCCCGTCGTTCAGAACTCAAAGGCAAACTACTGGACATAAACTTACTAAGAAATCATAAACAACCATTTCACTCCTGGGGAATATTTTAATGCACAGGAGGCGGTCTTGTGCCCATCTTTCCAATTCAATGTAGACGAAGAAGAAGAAGAAGAAGAAGAAGAAGAAGAAGAAGAAGAAGAAGAAGAAGAAGAAGAAGAAGAAGAAGAAGAAGAAGAAGAAGAAGGATGAAGAAGAAGAAGAAGAAGAAGAAGAAGAAGAAGAAGAAGAAGAAGAAGAAGAAGAAGAAGAAGAAGAAGAAGAAGAAGAAGAAGAAGAAGAAGAAGAAGAAGAAGAAGAAGAAGAAGAAGAAGAAGAAGAAGAAGAAGAAGAAGAAGAAGAAGAAGAAGAAGAAGAAGAAGAAGAAGAAGAAGAAGAAGAAGAAGAAGAAGAAGAAGAAGAAGAAGAAGAAGAAGAAGAATGGGATGCCAGTTTTAAACAAGAAAAAGAAAAAGAATATCAAATTACCCTTAAAAGATTATAACTGGGGTGGTTAGGTAATTGTTTCTTGTTTGTCCAAAATTTTATCCGTTGCTTCTCTTCTTACGAATGTTGTTACACGACATTTATAAGGTAACGGTGAGAGAAAATTCACATACTCACATACAAAGAGAAAGTTGTGCCGACCTTTTCAAAATTAACATCTGTAACACCCACAACATACAGAAATGAGGATCATTTACATGCAATCATAACAGTTGGGGGAGGGGGAGGTGGGAACTTTACAACAATATGTATGGTTCAGGTATGTTACAACATACGCCTGCGAGGGGGAAATTAGTCAAAATGTGACCATTGTTCAGTCTGCAAATATAAACAGTTTACAACATACAACAAAATGGTTTATGAATCATTTTTGCAGGATTGTGATCATCAGTAACAAAGGGGAAATTTACACAATTCACAGTGGACCAGCTTAGCAAATAACTAAATTCGAGGCTATTTACACCAGTTCAAATATGACGGAGCTGCAGTAACTGTAACATTGTAATGGTGCTTCTTTGTTCTGTTTTGTTAGCTCTATTGTGTAAACGTGTAACTTCTTGAAACACAGTAATGAAACTAAAGTGAATATAGGGGAAACTACAAACATATTTTGTGTTGACTCAGTAAAATGTTGGTCTTTTTTGGTGTAGGATTCTTCTGTCTCATTGAACTGTCATATCCATGAAGTATAAATTTAGTTATTTCCTCGATGTTTAAGTCTTAGTCAGCTGTCATATATATCTGAAGTATAAAATTAATTATTTCCATAGTGTTTCTGACTCTTGAGTTGTCATATATTGTTGTAGTATACAGTTAGTTAATCTCACAATGTTTCTGTCTGAATGTGTTGTCATGCATAGTTGAATTATAAAATTGGTTATTTCCACAATATTTCTGATTCATTGAAGTTGTCGTACTGTTGAAGTATAGAGTTAGTTATCGCCACGACGTTTCTTTATCAATGAGAGGTCATATATAGTTGAAGTATAAAGTTAGTTATTTCCATAATGTTTATGTCTCAATGAGTTGTCATATAGAGGTATAAAGTGTGTTTATTTCCATGATTTTCTGTCTTACTGAGATGCCATACGTAGTTGAAGTATATACTTGTTTATTTTCACAATGTTTCTATCTCAGTGAGTTGTGGTAAATAGTTGAAGTATACACTTGTTTATTTTCACAATGTTTCTATCTCAGTGAGTTGTGGTAAATAGTTGAAGTATACACTTGTTTATTTTCACAATGTTTCTATCTCAGTGAGTTGTGGTAAATAGTTGAAGAATACATTTATGCGATGCTTCTGTCCAACTGAATGTATATTTATAGCTGAGCTATAAAGTCAGTTGTTTCCACGATGTTTCTGTCTCAATGCTGTCAAATAGGTGACGAAGACAGTTAGTTATGTTCACGATGTTTGTCTCAATGTCTTGTCATATAAGTGACGTATAAAGTTACCTGTTTCCATAATGTGTCTCGTTTGATTCGTTAAATATACTTGACATATAAAGTTATTTATTTTATATATTATTTATCTTTCTTTGTTTTGTAAAATGCAGTTGAAGTATAAATTTGGTTATTTCTACGATTTTTCTGTATCGTTATAAAGTTAGCTATTTTTCGATGTTTCTTGTCTCAATAATGTGTTATATAAAACTGGAGTATCAAGTTTGTTATTTCCATAATTTTGTTTCAATCATGTAACACGCAGTTACAAAGTTGACATTAAAAAGAGTATAACTTTAGGAAAACTAAACAAAGAATGTATAAAAGTATCTACCCAAGACTGCTGTCTATCCATTACCAACCCCAAATAATGGTTCTTCGTCTGTATGGGTTATGTGCTTCCTTAAAGGACCATTATATCTGTTGCTAAACTATTACAGCTTGCCTTGTAAAATTAAATGTCATATTTCGTAAATAAATCAATGGACAGATTATGTATTGTAACCTCTTCACAAATATTCCAATAACAATCAATAATTTCATCCATGTTTTTATTTTTTTTTTTTTTTTGAACCACAAAACAACAATTTCCCTCAAGTGCCGGAGTTAGATAGAGATCGCTGGTTGCCTCTAATGAACCCTGGTTCTCTCATATGCCGCAGGGGCGCCGCTGAGGCCCCAGGTTGAGTCTCAGGCTGACCCTCATACTCCGGCTCCTCCTCTGCATCGCCGAGGTTACCACTGTTGTATTCGTAGGCTGCGAAGTTGAAGAGGTTTTCTTGTGACTGCCTCCCTTCGTCTGAGCCGCCCTCTTCCTCTGGGACAGGGATCAATCGTCTCTGTGTCTCGACCTGCCCTTGGGGCCCAAACCTCCGCGGTGGCAGCGGGGCAAACGGCCTAAATACAAAGGTCAAAACACTATTAGTGCCGTTAGTAAAAGATTATCAGTACAATGAGATCATTAAACGACATATGTCGGATATAGAGCTATATCTTGATATATGAAGCCCATAACGGACACTCTCCCACTGTTTATGCTTCACCTCGACACAGCAAGGTACAAGAGGAACGAGATTAGATGAGATAATGAGATATAGCTAGAGAATAGCCAAGAAAACGATCGATAAGCAGACCCAGTGGCACACAAACCGCATAGAAAACGCGCATGGCAGCACATCAGGCCTTAGAGCGCAAGCTTATTTCTCTTTCACTCTTTATCACTCAATTGGGTATCATCCCTGGACCAACACCAACTATAAAACCCCCTAACAATATCTATCACATCCATGTCCGTCAATGTCATCCATGAATTATTCATTTCTTTTTCTATTTCTCTTCTCCGTGTGTTTTTCTGTCTTCCACCAATTCTTGTGCCCCGCGGACTCCAGACAAAGTCCCCTACAGTTATACTATTCTCAGGTTTTCTCAGTGTTTGTCCTATCCCGCGCTAGCATTGTCTTCACCTCCTAGTTTACTGATGTTTCTCTAGTTCAGTGGTTCTCAATCAGTGAGGAATTCCCCCCCAAGGAGGAATTTTAGGGTTTCCAAGAGGTGGGGGGGGGGGGGGGGGGGAATTAAGACCAAAGTTTGGCAGACTCAAAATGGCTTCAGGCACAATATTCTCGTTTTCTATTGAGCATTTTGTTTGATGAAGCAATCGTTTCTGGCATTCTGGTTTCATTTTTTTCTTCATATCCCTTACAGGACGCTGCGGTCAACATCAGCATTTTTCAGCTGCTGTTGATGTACTAGGCAAGATTACGCTCAGTAGTTTGCAATTGCTTTCTGAGCGACCGGCTCATATACCCCTAAGTTACAAACGCGGCGAGAACCGCTATCGATCCTCGCGCAGGTTACGTTACTCACGAGAATATACTGGATTACGGAGATTGTTTATTGTAATATGATTAATTTGGCATGTTAATAAAATATTGTGAATATGAAAAATGCACATTTAAGGCTGACAGTTTTGGAAAAAAGGGGGGAGGGGGAATTATCTTTCTTTCATTCGCTCGAAAGGGGGAGAATGTCAACCTGACATATGGTGAAAGGGTACATGGGCCAAACAAGGTTGAGAACCACTGATCTAGTTCTTTCCAAGATTTTCATCTACGTTGGTGGTTCTTTAACACAATTTAGCAGAATCACTATTTAATGAATGTAGTTTATTTATAATCGTTTTAGCTGTTTTCCGTATTTCTGATTCATCATCATCATCATCATCATCATCATCATCATCATCATCATCATCATCACCATCATCATCATCATCATCATCATCATCATCATCATCATCATCATCATCATCATCATCATCATCATCATCATCATCATCATCATCATCATCCAGTGCCTTACCGGCAGGTGTGGGTAATCATGCCTCTCCAAAATTTGCGATCTCCGACGTCATGAATCAATTCGTGTGCTGACTCCCTTCCGTGCCATGACACAAGACTGTCAAGAATCTTCTCGCGCTGTCTTCCGCTATCCATCTTTCCACAAATCATTCCGGTTGTCATTACATGTTCCAGTTTTTGTCTTCTCATAACGAGGCCATAAAAAAAAAAAAAAACTATGACTGCCTTTTTCTGATGTTAGTGATAAGTTGTCTGATTCCAGCAGTGTTATTAATTTGACTATAATTACATATTCTTATTTTGGTGCTAAGTTTAATTTCTTTAGCCTTACACATATTGTTTAGTGCTATATACGCTCCTCTACTAGTGTTTATTCTTATTCTTATATCTTTACCTGCTGCACTTTCCTTGTATGCATTGCTACCTAAACAGCAAACATATTTACGACTCACACAGGACGTTGCGGTGATTAGCCTTCATCAACAAACAAACACATTCATAAATACAACATGTGGTCAAGGAGATCTCATGTGACTTCATCAAAAGACCTCCTTGACCATGACTATATGTTGTGTTTGTGAATGTGTTTGTTTGCTGATGTGTCGTAAATCTGTTATGTAAAGCTGCACTACTTTGTTGCATTTTATATTGTTTACATTTTCACAGCTTTACCGCAGTTCCACTCAATTTTAATCATATTTACCTAAAAAGCAGTATGATTCGGGCTCTTGAAGTGAGGTTTCTCAGAAACAGATCAGGTTATCATTTATGGAGCAAAAGCTTACGTACGGATAAAGACAATCGTGGCTTAGGGAACAAGGCGTTGTAACCATGGGGTTGCAATTATCTCGAGACAGTCATAACATCTGATGGGAGATGCCTTAAAGAGATTAGAACAAGAATCGCCATGGCGGGTGTGGCCGTTTGCAAGATGAAAAAAGACATACTGACCAATAGAAAGATAGATATCATTTGCAACGAGAAAAAGAGTGTTGAAGTGCTACATAGAACATGCACTTTTGTACGGATGTGAAGCGTGGACAATGGGTAGACTAGCCGAAGAAACATCTGATGGCTATGGAAATGTGGTTTCTGAGGAAAATACAAAGAATACCACGGACATAGAGAAAAACCAATGACCAAGTCCTACGAATGAAAATCGTAAACTGATTATAGAAAGTAGACGTTGACAGTCGACGTTTTAAAGTCACGTTATGAGAAGAAATAAATTGGAGAACTTGGTGACAATTGGTAAGATCAAGGGGAAGAGAAGAAGGGGAAGAGAAAGAAATAAATACATGGATGGCTTGACCAAGTGGTAAAGTCGATACAAGTATACCGTGCTGATCCACGACTCTGGTGATCGAGTGAGATGGCGAAACATGGCTGCCTACGCTTATCGGTATGGCACATGATGAATAAACCATGGGGGAGAGACAATAGAGAGTTGACTACAATACAAATATTAACTCTTGGTAAACAAACTAACATGTTGTACTCTTCCAAGCTAATTTAATAGAACTATCATGTTGGTGACATTTGCCTTGTTACATCAGAAGCCAAGAGAAATTAGACCAAAAGAAATGATGCTGGATGGATTGAGACGGTGGCATGGAGGAGTATCAGCAGCAGAGTTGATCCAGAAAACCAAAGACCGAGATCTGTGGAGAGCCATTAACGCCTACGCCAGCTGGCAGGGCACTTGATGATGATGATGACATCAGAAGAATGGTGAAAAATATTTTTCACACGTTTGTATATGGTGGGTATATGGTGCAAGGTTCACATCTGTATAAACGAATTGGAAATCAGGGTGTGGGGGGGGGGGTGTGTGATCAATATCACGCTGTCCACGCTCACTTCCCAAGACATTCTTTGATACCATGGTACATGATATAAATATACACATAAATACAGACAGACAGACAGACAGACAGACAGACAGACAGACAGACAGACAGACAGACAGACAGACAGACAGACAGACAGACAGACAGACAGACAGACAGACAGACAGACAGACAGGCAGGCAGGCAGACAGACAGACAGACAGACAGACAGACAGACAGACAGACAGACAGACAGACAGGCAGGCAGGCAGGCAGGCAGGCAGGCAGGCAGGCAGGCAGGCAGACAGACAGACAGACAGACAGACAGGCAGGCAGGCAGGCAGGCAGGCAGGCAGGCAGGCAGGCAGGCAGACATGTAACAATATATACAGATAGATAACACATACATACAGACAGACATACCGATATATTGGCAAGACATTAGACAGAAAGATAGACAGACAGATCTACAGACAGAAAGACATGTAGATATAGAGACATATATAACTACAAATAGATAACATGCAGACAGTTCAGATCTGCTCATTGAATCCTTATCCGCATTTCGCCTACTAGTAGTCTATCAGAACAGGATTATTTCCCTGTACAGGTATTGATGTCCATTTCCCCACTTGCAACTTGCCATGTTCCTTGAAAGCCCACCCCTTGTTCTTCCCATTATTGTAGTGTATTTTAACAACGGGATGTGTGTGAACACAAAGTGCTTAATTGCTAGCTGTTAATCACCTCCATTTACGCGTGCCTCATTCGTGGAGGGGAAGGAGAGGTAGTAATCCAGTGAAATCCATAAAGAGCCTGAGAATGTGTTATTCTTTGCACTGGGCTCTTAGAGCTACCTAGTCTAAAATGCACACCACGAAATCGCGTGAGAAGTAAAGTCTTCGGCAAGATACTTGACCGCGGCACTAATCTAAGTGCTTCTTTGACTAAAATATGAACCTGGCATAATAAGCCCATTTCACCTCAGATGGGACGCAGAGGTGTTTGCACGGCACCAGGTCCGGGTTATATACTGGCCAAGACTTATTGACGCGTCCTCGTCGAGCGTACTGGGCAACAGGTCCCTTCGGGGTCCTGGCTAAAGTCAGTAGGATCGCCGATTCCTCCGAAGTCGGAGAGTGTCTGACTGTACCGCGAGGAACCACCAGTCTGCACACCAATAAGCCAGACATGGACAACGGATACTCACGCAAACCTCAGGTCCTGTATGACATCACACTGATGTTGGACAACAGGATGCCTTCATCCGACATACAGGACTTCGCGTTGGAGCTCAAGCCAACGAACACAAGCAAGCAAGCAAGCACCTCATATAACAAGGATTACTTTACTGTACAGTTATGAACCGGTTACCTAGTTTTATGGACCAGCAATGCAGTAAGATTTCTATATCAATTAGGAAACTCTTTGAGGCCAGTAAGTCTTCTTCTTCAGCGCTCCGAGCCATTGAAGTTCTTTGTTGCAGATACAGTCCGTCTCTATTCGTCTCTCTGGTTGACCTTCTCTTGCCAGTCGTTGATTCCAAGTGCTTGTAGGTCTGTATATATATTATCTCTCAACCGTCTTCTTGGTCTACCTCGGGGTCCACGATCATTTATTTCCTGAGTGTAAGCGAGTTTTGTTTCCCTCTTGTCTTCCATTCTTTCTATATGCCCCAGCCATTGTAGTCTATTAGCCTGAGGCCACTAAGACAATTCATAAATAAACACACATGTATTGTTGGTGCTCATAGAAATAGAAGAAAGAAGTAGAGTAACTTTACCTTTCAATGTTTATGTATTTTTGAGCGTCCTCTATTTAGTCTCTACTTCGTTATTTTCCTTCAATGGGCGCCACACAATACACACGTGTCTTTATTTATGAATATGATTTGTACGTGGTATTTGTTTCTTTTCGTCTACTTCAGTTCTTCTTTACTTCTAATTCTGCTTTCGTTGTTCATCATGTGCCATGTCGATAAGCGTGGGCAGTCATTACTTACTCATTATTTACATCTCTGCTTCCCCCTTGTTCTCTTCCCCTCGATCTTGCCAGTTGTCATCAAGTTCTCCAATTTATTTCTTCGCATAACGTGACTAAAAATGTTGACTGTCTACGTCTAATTTATCTATTCAATTTACGATGTTCATTTGTTTCTTGTAGGACTTGGTCATTGGTATTTCAGTTTGCCCTTAGCATGCTTTGCATTTTCCTCAGAAACCACATTTCCACAGTCATCAGATAGTTTTCAGCTTGTCTGCTCATTGTCAACGCTTCATATCCATAAACAAGTACAGATTCTATGTAGCACCCCAACAATCTTTATTCTCGTTGAAATTGACATCTTTTTATTGGTCAATATGTTTTTCATCTTGCAAAAGGATACCTTCGCCATGGCGATTCTTGTTCTAATCTCTTCAAGGCATCTCCCATCAGATGTTATGACTGTTCCGAGATAGCTGTACCGATTCACTTGTTTAAGAATATGCTCATTTACTTGGTGGTATTTTCTTCCTCCTAGTGATGATCATAATCTGTGTATTCTTACAATAATTTCAGTGTACATGTGTCTTGTTTTAACACCAGTCACCTCCAGAGAGGCCTCTCCTATCGATGACATTACTGCATCATGTTATCAAACCCGTTTGGAGAATGCAGCGATATCATTGTTGCCTAGACGCGCCGCGGGTAATTTGAAGTCATGTGAGCTATAAATGATACATGAACCCAACCGGGTGGGGAGGACGTGGGCGGGCTCTGGTGGACAGGGTTGGTTTACAGCATTCAGTGCTGGATGTAGGAGTTTGTGGTCATGAGAGTGGGGAGGTGCAGGGAGTGCAGATAGCAATTGGCCCATACATCTGGAACCTGATAGATGTGAGTGTGGGTGGGGAATCTTGCAAGGGCAGAAGGGGGGGGGGGGGGAGAGAGAGAGAGAGAGAGAGAGAGAGAGAGAGAGAGAGAGAGAGTTGGGGTTGGTTGAAAGGTTTAGCGAATGCACCTGTTGGCAGGTACGGTATTTGATGGCTCACGTGCTTGGCTGATAAGCCAATGGTGCGCGGCTACCATCTGAGGTATTATGGCTGAACGCCTCTAAGTCAGAATCCCTCCCGGATGGGTGACGATATTCTTATTCACGTGATTGGCTGGTGGGCCGGTGGTGCGAGGCTGCCATCGGAGGGTTTGCAGAGTTTTCGGCTTGGGTCAGGATGGCGGGACGTGTTTTCTTCTAGCTTGACTTAAGTCAGTTGATCGGCGGCTTGACAATCCGCCATCATAAAACTCGCCGTTGTTAAAGAATCAGATTTCTGGCTCTAAATGTTAGCGCTACGCACAAACATGGAGAGCCACGACATCTGCCCTATGCGCCGCCTTAGGCCCAAGAGGAAAGACTAGACATGTGTTTTAGTGATGTTTCGTCATGTCCGGTGAGATAGTGTCGCACCTAGTTACGCGCTTCCCACACGTCAGTGTCTCAGACCTCGGTATGCTTTTATATACAGGGTGTTTGTAATGTCTCACTACACTTTGTATGTAGAACAAATTTTAAATACGAAGGACATGATATCATCCAAAAAATGTGCTCCACAGTCCATCGTGAAGCAATATGCAGCGAATAACTGTCGTCTGCTGGAATAATTCTTTGCACTCCAAACAGAATGGTGGTATCAACGGAAGAAATATTTTTTTGTTCAAATGTGTTCTACACAAAAAGTGTAGTGATACTTTAAAAACACCCGGTATATAAGGTTATAATATGTGCTTCTTGTGTACCGATTCCATCCAAGACAACGGCTCAATCCTTTGATTGGAACGCTGGATATGTGACTTTTGACAATGAACTAAACCAACAACTTTGGTAGGCTCTGTGGACGAAGGGTATTACGGACGCAATTCATTAATCCCGCATACCGCGTTCGAAACACGACTGCAGGCGATTTGGCAGCAGACCACCTTGCGTTGGTTTTCGTATAATGGTATGAGTGCCAGTCTTTCAGAAAGCAATGGCAAACTACAGAAAGTAAACTTGCCAAGAAATATCAAACAGCCAAAAGATGTTGGGGTTGAATGGTTTGGCCTTATCCTCGAAGTCCTGAGTTTGTGTGGCTAAATTTGAATAAACCAAAAATCTACACAAACCAGAATATGTGTAGTATGCATGATTCCTGAGATATGCACATTAGCTTCCTTTGGAGTTCCTGCGCATAACTAAAATTCTCGTCGCGTTACCTCAGAAAAGATGACACCAGAAGACGAATGGGTAATGTCAAGTTCATTGAATCCTAGCAATGCTTGTTCAACCAAGCATTCAACATTCATGTCAAGTAACATTTACCACAAGAATAAAGTATCCTATGCTCGATCGCTGCAGACGTACACATATGGACTTACATGAAAGCCCTGGGATCTCCTCTTGGCTCCAATGATCTCATATCCGGCTGGACTTCCATGGCGGTCAGTCCAGGCTTGGCTAAATCATCGTAGCTAATGGCTGTATCCTCCAGGGAGTCCTGCCGCCTGCTGATGATCAGATAGGAAGGCAAACGTGGATCAGAATGCGGAAGACTTTCGGCGCCCCATTAAAATTAAAACCATGACATGTGTGTGTGGGCATGTGTGTAAATGTGTTTCACACACACACACATATACACACACACACACACACACACACATGTATATATATGTATATATTGGTAGACAATGAGCAGCCAATCTTATTTTGGCTCTTTTGGTAGGCAAATGAGCAGCCAATCTAGATTTGTCTCTGTTGGTAGACAATGAAAAACCGTTCTATTTTCCCAAATGAATATCGTTGATATTATGTAACTTCCGCTGCCTGCCACTCTCCCAGCGAGTATCACACAAGTGTTTGTTAGTGATTATAACATTTTAGCAAAATATACTTAAACATCTTTTCTTTTAATAAGTTGAGTTTAAAAAATATTTTCTAACAAATAAATAATCACAAGATGTGAGGGGAAAACATACAGGCCATTTTCATAAGCACAAAAAAAAAAATAATAAAATACAATAGAAACAAAAGAAACACAAACAAACAAAAAAATTTAAAAAATAACGGATCGATTTTCTGCAGCTGAAATTCGCCATATTTTAGGTGTTCTTGTCGCTGGATTGTGTTGTGTTACTTCCTTGCCGGCGGTGGTCATGGGTTTGGATCCGCATAGAAGTGGACAGTTAAAGTAGGCCAGAGCTTTCAGGATATTTTCTTCCGCTTCTTATCCACCACTAGGACATAGACTCGCATCTATCTCTTTACACACCATTAAGGCGTAGACTCTCATCTTCTCTGTATCTGCCATTAGAGCATAGACATTCACCTTCTATCTATTCAACGCTAGAGCATAGACTTGCATCTTCTCTTTACACACCGTTAAGAGCAGACTCTCATCTTCTCTTTATCTGCCATTAGGGTATACTCTCAGCCATCTCACTCCCAGCTTCAATTTATATCCTCTCTATATCGTTCACTAATTAGTTATCTGTTAGGATATCATTCTTGCACTCCGGACATGTCCATAAGTTCTCAGATATTCCCCCTTCCCCCTACCCCCACGTATGCACCAGCATCCCGCGGCTGATAGTACCAGGTCTGTGATGGTTGACGAAAACGCCTATTCTCCCGATGTGCCTCGCGTCTGGCGTTGCTCATTCTCCCACATTATTCATTTCTGCCTCTACTTCTCTTCTACATGTGTTTGAAGGTGTTTCTCTATTTCTGTTGTTCCTTGGATTCCAGACAATCGGCTTTCTAATTATATAATTCACATGTGTCCTCGGTGTATGGTCTATCAACTGCCAGCGTGCTTTCTCCACTTCATCAATTGCTCAAGCAATGATATACGTTCTAATGAATACGATGTTGCATGAACCCTTTTTGTGTAGTACTAGCAGCAATCTCAGCAGCCGCAGCAACAGTAGTAGTAGTAGTAGTAGTAGTAGTAGTAGTAGTAGTAGTAGTAGTAGTAGTAGTAGTAGTAGTAGTAGTAATAGGTAATAGTAGAGCAGCAGCAGTAGCAGTAGTAGCAGTAGTAGTAGTAGTAGAAGTGGCGGCACTTGCAGTAGTAGTTGTTGTAGCAGCAACAGCAGCAACAGCAGCAGCAGCTGTAGTAGTAATAGTTGTAGTAGTAGTAGTAGTAGTAGTAGTAGTAGTAGTAGTAGTAGTAGTAGTAGTAGTGTAGTAGTAGTAGTAGTAGTAGTAGTAGTAGTAGTAGTAGTAGTAGTAGTAGTAGTAGCAGTAGTAGCAGCATTCGTAGTAGTAGTAGTAGTAGTAGTAGTAGTAGTAGTAGTAGTAGTAGTAGTAGTAGTAGTAGTGGTAGTAGTAGTAGTAGGAGTAGTAGCAGCATTCGTAGTAGTAGTAGTAGTTGTAGTACTAGTAGTAGTAGTAGTAGTAGTAGTAGTAGTAGTAGTAGTAGTAGTAGTAGTAGTAGTAGTAGTAGCAGTAGTACTAGTAGCGGTAGCATTAGGAATAGTAGTAGGTGTAAATTATTTCTAATCAACTCCAATAACTACTCTATCTGTGAAAGGGCCTTTGTCACTGTACACTAAATACAATGTATTGATCAATCCGAGTGTACGCACAAAACCACTTTAATGGTAGAACAGACCTACAATTGGCAAATTGAATATTTAACACATGCTGTGGACAGACATGATCACCAACGATACATGGCATAGACTATATGATGAAAAATAACACACACTGGTATGGGATGAAAAGAATGAACAATTTGTTCTGAAATCGTCACGTAGACGATAGGCCATTAAAACACATATTCGTTCATCGTCCAATATCTGTTCAATGATTATCAGTAAAGAAACCCCGTTTAATGTATTCGGCTGGCAACAAATGAACACTCAGATTGCACGAAATCTTCGTCATTTGGCGTTTAAAACCAGTGTTATGCAAACGTCAAGACTCAGTAGTGATTCTAATATTATCGTGGGGATAAGAAATGCTCCACTTTCGAACAGTATCAGCGACTATTTGAGTTGTGTGTTTCAGCCGCAATACTGAAAATGAATTCATCTGTTCACGTCAGATGATATATAACTGCAGGACATAAATAACCCTTAGCCTCTGTTGTTGTTGTTGTTGTTGTTGTTGTTGTTGTTGTTGTTGTTGTTGTTGTCTTCCACGTATGCCATTAGGCGTCGTTGGGGAGGAGTTACTGAAGATCCAGTTCGTGTGACTACCATCTCATCTAATCTCATCTCATCTCATCTCATCTCATCTCATCTCATCATGTTCCTCTTGTACCTTGCGGTGTTGAGGTGAAGTATAAACAGCGAGAGAGTGCCCGCTTATGGGCTTCATGTATCGAGATTCCCAGGGACTCTGTTATTCTCCGTGTTCATCGTTTACGTGGTCGGCCTCTTCCTCTGCTTCCCTCTGGTCTGTACATTATTGCTTATTGTGGTACTACTGTTAGTTGATAACCTACTTGCATGGCCAAACCATATGACTTGCTGCTTTCTAATAAAATCTAGAGTAGCTATAACCCCCACTTTAGTCCTGATTTCTTCATTTCTGATCTTATCTCTTCTTGATACATTGAGTATTCTTCTCAGGAATCTCATTTCTGTTGTTGTGATGATTCTGTTCTCTTTTTCTGTCATTGTCCAGGTTTGGCATTGATAACATAGAGTTGGTAGGAAGATTGCTGTTAAGTGTTTTCTCAGTAGTTATTGATTCATGTTTGTTCTTCAGTTTTGGTGTCATTTGTCCAATGAGTTGGTTTGCCTTATTGCATCTATTTTCGATCTCGTCTTCTGATTTGCCAGTTGATGATATTATACTTCCAAGGTACTTGAAACTCTTTACTTGTTTTAAGGGATGTTCGTTTAGGTGAATCGTGACTAACATCTTTCCTTCAATTTCCCTCAAAGCCCACGAGCATAAGTTTTCTATGATCAAGGTATTAAAACTCAGAGAGAAAAATCCGAAACGTCGCGTTCTTAGAGAACTATTATATATGAAAGTTTATCACTTTACGCCTCTACAACTATATTCGTATCTAATTTACTTCTGTCGTTACTTGTATAAACATCAGCGAAACCGCTAAAGTATTCACACACAAACATGTATTTAAACGAAATAATCAATGAAATCCGAAGACCCGGAAGAGGACGAAGACCCACAAGTGATCAACATGAAAGGAAAGTTACACAAACACGAAGGCTGACACAGAAACTTACAGGCTTCTCCCGGACAAACGGACGATTTAAATTGTCCAGGCGTTTAGATCTACGGATTTGTAATGATTCCTTCTTTCCTATCTGTCTGTCTGTCTGCCTGCCTGCCTGCCTGCCTGTCTGTCTGTCTGTCTGTCTTTCTGTCCGTCCGTCCGTCCGTCCGTCCGTCCATCCTTCTCTCCGTTCGTCAGACTGCTGTAGTGCTAGTTAGGACCTATATTGCTTTATGCATGTGAAACATGTAGAGAAAGCACATAAGCCGAGAAACAATTAGTGGCAGCGGAGATGCTGTTTCTGAGAAAATTTCCAAGATTACTATGTTCAGACAGAAAAGTGAATGAGAGACATCTACAGAAAGACATGACAACCGCAAATTGAATATAGAAATTTACGCGGACAATAAAGATTCTAAAATAATTAGCATATTTTGTTTATTAAAAAAATGTTTCTTGTCATCAGTATCATTTGTTTTTCCATCTTTTTGTTCTTGTCATCGGTTATTATGCCGTAATGTAATCACTGTATTGTCTTTCACGTGTTTATATGTTGTGTTTTGTGTATTAGTTTGCCGATGAAGACTAGTCACTGCAACATCCAACATGTTCCGTAATTGTGGTCTGTAAAGCTGCATTACTGCGTGTCATTATACTTGTCAAGGTCCTGTAGGGGACAGGAGAGGACAGACGTTAGAGGTAGGGACATGGGGTGAGTACGGGGGAAAAGAGAACAGTCTAGATGCTGAAGACAGGACTGTACCCGTAAAGGACAGGGTCACCCTGAATAGAACTACGCAGTACGCATAGCCTCAACCAGGAGTATGCGAGACATGACTTCCCACGGGTTGCACGAGGGGCAAACACCTCGTGACCACCGGGCAGTCAAGGAGAAGCCAGACGGACTTTGGACATGACAGAGAGAGGATACATGGCTGAGAGTGTGACAGGATAGACTATACATAGGTCTTCAGGGCCATTAGATATTTGAGCCGTTTGACTTGTGCTTGTGTGTGTGGCTGTGATACGAGAGCGTATTGGGTTGTATAGTAACGTATTGCATTGCTACATTGTTGCTATATCTTGAATTAGTGCGAGAACGAACGCTGTGACGATGGATGAGACATTATTATGTGATTATATCCTAGAGTAATAAATTATATCTTATTGACTCATGTGTTTATGTCTCATCTATGCTCGTACTATCTACCTGTCTTGAACCCTTCACTTTCTAATACCCCGAGACGCTGCCAATACTTATTACTTCGTGGCTTATTGTTGACAAGAAATTTTGGGCACGTTTTGAGGAGAAATAAGTTCGAAAACTTAGAGAATGACAACAGGCAAAACTGATGTGGAAAGAACAATAGGAATGTAGAGAGATAAATACCTAGATGGCTTGGCCACATGGCTTCATCGGAACCAGAAGACCAACTCTATGGTGAAATGTGGGTTGTGGCGAATCATAATCGCCCACGCTTATCGGTCTGGCACATGACCATGATGATACAGCTGCTGATCTCATATATTTATAGACCAATTGGACTCATCCGTTGTTTTAGTCAATGTCACAGGGGCCGCCTTTACTTTCCAAGATATATCCTGCTGCCCATTTTAGGCCGTAGTTCAAAGATATGCCTATCGGGTTGTCAGGCAACTAACTACAATAAGATCTGCGTTATCATTCCCGTTTATTTATAAACTGTCTTAGAGGCCTCAAACGGTTCTCCCAATTGCTATTTCTGTGTAATACGTGTACACCATTGGAACCCACAAATCATTTTTCTTCTTTAAATGTTCCCGTTTATGTAAAATCTGTCTTAGAGGCCTCAAAAGGTTCCCCCAATTGATGTTTCTGTGCAATACGTGTACACCATTGGAACCGACCGATCATTTCTCTTGTTTAAATGTTCGTTGATATACTTGACACAGCATTACGGATCGATGTGTTTGTGTGTTTGATACTTGACCTACTGGTTTAATGTAACATTCTGAGACCTATGGTGCTATCTCAAAGGTTAGATTGGCACCTTTCCGTCTTGACAGACGATAGTTTGGTACATTGTGCTTCAAAAAGGCTTAATAACTACGATCCATGGCGGTGGCGAGTGTGGCTGATAAGGCCAATTCTTGCTGCAAATGTTTGCCCACAGTAGGTGCATGTGAAAACATGGTCACTTCCACCATTTTGCACCATCTTACGTCTCTCACGCTCTATGTGTGCTTTATCTGCAATCATTTTCTCCTTTGTCTTTATTCCATTTCTGATAGTTGCCCTCCATGCAACACGTTCAGCGGCGACGTGCTCCCAATGTGCATTATCAATGCCTGTATCAATCATGTCCCGCTTACACACATCTTTGTATCGCAGTAGAGGCCGACCCTGAGATCTCCTACCCGTCTGTAATTCCCCAAAAAAGATGTCCTTTGGTATTCTACCATCATCCATCCTCCTAACGTGTCCTATCCATCTAAGTCTACGAAGACTGAGCATGGAATACACCGTCACACAACCTGATCTTTCCAATACTTCAGTATTTGTGATTTTGTCTTGCCACTTAATACCAAGTATTCTTCGCAGACACCGCATATGAAAGCTGTTTAAACGTTTCTCTTGGCGTGAGTAAGTTGTCCAGGTTTCACTGCCATAAAGAAGAGTACTAAGGACACAGGCTTGGTAGACGAGGACTTTTGTTTTGGCAGTAAGCTTCCTGTTCTCCCAGACTCTTTTTGCTAACATGTTCATTGTTGTTGCTGCCTTGCCAATCCTGATGTTGATTTCCTGATCGAGGGATAATTTGCTATTTACCTCTGATCCTAGATATGTAAAATGGTCTACTATCTCCAGTTCGGCGTCGTCAATAAAGATTGATGGTACACCATGTGCACCTTGTGACATAATCTGTGTCTTCTTTTTGTTAATTGTTAAACCAAATTCAGAACAAGCATTGGAGAATGCAGATAGTAGATGTTGTAATTCTTCCTCAGAGTGGGTCGTAATCGCAGCATCATCCGCAAAAAGCAACTCTCTGATTAGTACCCTGCTAATTTTGGTCTTGGCCTTCAATCTCTGAGCATTATAGAGGCCACCATCTGATCGTGAGTGAATGTATATACCGTCATCCTGATCACGAAAGGCATATTTCAGTAGAAGTGAAAAGTATATCCCAAAGAGGGTGGGGGCTAGTACACAACCTTGCTTAACTCCACTCTTGATTTCAAACTCTTCTGAAGTTGAGCCATCAAACTTGATTATACCCTTCATGCCTGTGTGGAACGATTCCACAATGGACAGAAGAGTTGGTGGGCAGCCAATCTTCTTTAGTGCTTTGAACAGACCCTCACGACTGACCAAATCGAATGCCTTTGTGAGGTCGATGAAGGCAATAAACAGTGGCTGATTTTGTTCCCGGCATTTTTCTTGCATCTGTCGCAATGAGAATATCATATCAATGGTAGACCGGTTCTGACGGAAGCCGCACTGTGATTCAGGGTAGACTTGATCTCCCAGGACTTGAAGTCTGTGCAGGACAATTCTGGCAAATACTTTCCCAACAATACACAGTAGTGAGATACCCCTATAGTTGTTACAGTCGCTCCGATCTCCCTTGTTCTTGTACAGCGTTATGATGTTTGAATCTTTGAAATCCTGTGGGACTTGTCCTTCTCGCCAGCATAGCTCTATTAGCTGGTGGATCTGTAGAGCGAGTGTGTCTTGCCCACTCCTGATCACCTCTATTGGAATCCCATCCTTACCTGGAGCCTTGCCAGATGCAAGCTCATTTATAGCACACTTAACTTCTGTTATAGTGGGAAGTGTGTCCAGGTGGTCAAGAGTTGGCAGGGCCTCTATGGCGTTGAGGGCATCATCCGCCAGCTTGGTCTCACTTGAGTAAAGCTCTAAATAGTGCTCGACCCATCTATCCATCTGCTGTTTCTTATCAGTGATGATTTCTCCAGTCAAGGTTTTCAGCGGTGCACTTATTTTGATCATTGGACCACAGGCTTTCTTTATCCCTTCATACATGCTTCTGATGTTTCCCTTATCACTTGCGATTTGAATGGACTCACATAACTTGATCCAATAGTCATTCGCACACTGCCTGGCAGCCTTTTGTACATCCTTCCTCGCTTGCTTCAGCTCACTCAGAGTGTTACGCGTTGGTCTTTCCTTGTTTCTTAAGAGAGCTATCTTCTTTTTATCAATCAAGGGCTGCAGTATCTGGCTGTTTGCCGCAAACCAGTCCTGCCTCTTATGATCCACAGTGCCGTAAACCCCTACCGCTGTTTTATAAATAGTTTCCTTAAGTTTACTCCATTTATCATTTACTATACAATTTTCTGATGTATCATTGAAAGCGTCTTCAAGTTGCTGTTGAAATTCAAAGCACTTTCCAGGATCGTGAGTGTTAGTAATATTAATCCTGGGGCTAGACTTGTGTTTAGCTGTGTAGATTCTCTTTGGTCTCAGTCTAACCCTTGCAACAACCAAAGAATGATCTGTATCACAGTCAGCACTGTGGTAACTTCGAGTTAATGATGTATGGTTCAGATGTTGTCTCCGTGTGATAATGAAGTCCAGCTGATGCCAATGGCCGGATCTTGGATGTTTCCATGTGACCTTATGCATCTCTTTTGTTTTAAAAAAGGAGTTTGTAATACATAGGTCATTTCTAGTGCAATGCTCCAGCAGCCTTTACCCATTATCATTCATGCGACCGATGTTGTATTTTCCAAGGCACACTGGCCATGAACTCGAGTCCTTGCCCACACGAGCATTGAAATCACCGAGCATATAAATGTAGTCGGATTTTGGAACTGCCTTGATCGCAGAGTCTAGCTGCTCATAGAACGTATCCTTCACATCATCAGAGGAAGCGAGTGTCGGTGCATATGCAGTGAGAATGGTGGCAAATCCACAAGAGGTTGCCAAGCGCAGTGATAATAATCTTTCATTACCTCCAGCTGGGATATCAATCATTCCCAGTAGCGAATTCTTCACTGCAAAGCCCACACCATGTTGCGTTTTTTCTGCCTGCCCTCTTCCCTTCCAGAAAAAGGTGTAATTGTTTTCCCTGAGTGACCCTTCCTCAGCGAGGCGAGTCTCCTGCAGGCCAGCAATATCAATGTTAAGACTGATTGAGTTCAGCATCAATCACAGCCGTTTTTCTCACATCGTCAATATTTGTCAAGTCAGTGGAAAATCCTGGACACATGGTTCTCACGTTCCAGGTTGCAAGCCGTAGCTTGAGGTTTCTATTCTTTTTATTAGTACCTGGTGCATTGGTTTTACAGCCTGCGATTCAGATTTTGTCCTAGCCCCAAGCACCCATTGAAGCAGGCAGGCTGTGGCGGATCAGCACCCAATTGGCTGGGGGCTGCCCAGCTTGAGGCGGGCGGTAGCTGATCAGTGACACCTGTAGGTGTCTCCCACCGTCAGAGGCAACGCGTGGCGCCCCATGTCTACGCCAACTGACAAGGACTTATAACCCGTAACAGTTGCCTCTCGCTTTGATTCCGAGACCGGTTAAGACCAGGGATGGAGTTATTGCCTCTCCATAGCACAAAGCCTGGGCTAAAATATAGAGATCATGTGTTGCCCATGCAGCATGATCCCTCTCTCGGCCTGCCTAGTTCACTCCAGAGGAAAGTTGACACCTATAATCTGGAACAAGACAAGCTGCAGAAGCTGCCGGATCAGCAAAGCAATGCTCTAACTGTCCGCCTGTCGGAGCTTCGATCCTAGACCAGCTGCCAACCAAGGCTTAGGGCCTGGTCTGCCCTGCCATGACTTATTTTGTCTTTGGGTTGCATTTCCTCGCACCAGGATAAGGCTAGTACCCTCCCAATTGCGCTCTTCCGCCCGAAGCCATTGGCACAATGTGGGGTGTCGGGTTTGGTAAGCGCCGCCCAACATTCGGCGCTGACAGAAAGCAGGTAGTACCGTCTACTGTCATACGGTAGCTCAGTCATATCTGACTAAGACCTGACTAACAAAGGTTAGATATATTGTTCGTATTCCATAGAGGTGTGTTCTTGTGGATTATAGACTAAGCAAATGAAGACACCGTTTTGGATGGGGTGGAAAGGAGGGGGGGGGGGGGGGTCTCTTCGCGGTCATGCGTCGAAGTACACTTGTTCCTGCAGCGAGGAGCTGTGGTCATTTGGCTGTTACAAGTTCGAATCTCAGTCGGTAACTATAGCTTTAAATTGTTATGTTGTCTAGTGCATGCTCTATTATCTATTGCTCCTTCTCCTTCCTGTGAGCGCCAATCGGTCGGTAACTATAGCTTTCAATGTTTATGCTGCCTACTGCGTCCTCTATTATCTAAAGCTTTTTCTCTTTTCTATGACCTCCAAGCAAGACATGCATGTTTATTTATGAACTGTCTTATTGACCTAAAACTGTTCCCCCAATTGATATATCTCTGTAATACGTTCCCAACACGTGTACTTTACGATATGTTCTGTATCTGTCTTGCGCAATACATCACTCTCACAGATTGTGAAGTTCTGCACAATTTTCACAAAAGCCCAATCTTTTTGTCTCCAAGCTATCTCCAAGCATTAACGTTTTCCATTCTTTCCTTCCAACTACGACAATACGGGTATTAGGACAGACTGAATGCGACTTTTGTGCTTTCTTCTAAAGCACTTTTTTGTGAGCTAATTTGAAAGCAAACTTTCTGATACGAGTGGGCGTTGTTGTTGAAAATGAATTAAGAAGTGACGGGGAACCTGCCGTTGAATGAACTTTAAGCGGACGCAGCAATTATGCTTGAAAATGATATTGCTTGCTTTTGTTGTTGTTGTTTTAAAATTCAGATTCTGGTTAAACTATGGGGACGGAATGGCTGAGACAACTGTGAGGGAGGAGTGGCTGAGACAACTGTGAGGGAGGAATGGCTGAGACAACTGTGAGGGAGGAATGGCTGAGACAACTGTGAGGGAGGAATAGCTGAGACAATTGTGAGGGAGGAATGGCTGAGACAATTGTGAGGGAGGAATGGCTGAGACAATTGTGAGGGAGGAATGGCTGAGACAATTGTGAGGGAGGAATGGCTGAGACAGTTGTTGGGAAAGAGTGGCTAAGACAACTGTGGGGAGGAGTGGCTGAGACAATTGTGAGGGAGGAATGGCTGAGACAACTGTGAGGGAGGAGTGGCTGAGACAACTGTGAGGGATGAATGGCTGAGACAATTGTGGGGAAGAAGTGGCGTAGACAACTGTGAAGGAGGAGTGGCTGAGACAACTGTGGGGAAAAAGTGGCGTAGACAACTGTGGGGAAGAATTGGCTTAGACAATTGTTGGGGAGGAATGGGTTAGACAATTGTGAGAAAGGAGTGACTTAGACAATTGTGAGATAGGAATTGATTGGACAACTGTGGGGAAGATTGGTTAGGGTTGGCTGGTTTAGACAATTATTGGGGAGGCGTGACTTAGACAACTGCGGATTGGAGTGGCTTAGACAGTTATGAGGGAGAGATGACTTAGAAAGTTATGGGGAAGGTATAGCTTTGACAGTTATGGGGGAGGAGTGGCTTAAACAATATTTGGGAGGAGTGGCTTAGACAGTTACGGGGAGGAATGACTTAGAGAAATGTGGCGCAGGAGTGGCTTTGACATGTATCGCGGTGGAGTGGCTTAGATGGTTATGGACGAGAAGTGGCTTAGACAACTATGGGAAAGAGTGGTTTGGAAATTTATGGGAGTGGGGTGGTTTAGACACCTATGGAGGAGGCGTAACTTAGACAACTGTGGGGAGGAGTGGCTTAGACAATTATGGGGGAAGGAGTGGCTTAGACAGTTATGTGGGAGGAGTGGCTTAGACAATTATGAGGGGAGAAGTGGTTTAGACAACTGTGGAAGAGTAGTGGCTTTGACAGATATGGGGGTGGAGTGGCTTAGATAGTTATGGAGGAGGAGTGGCTTAGACAATTATGAGGGAGGATTGGCTTAGACAACTGTGGAGGAGGAGTGGCTTAGACAGTTATGAGGGAGGATTGGCTTAGACAACTGCGGAGGAGTAGTGGCTTTTACAGATATATGGGTGGAGTGGCTTAGATAGTTATGAAAGGGGAGTGACTTAGACAGTTATGAGGGTGGAGTGGCTTAGACAACTGTGGAGGAGGAGTGGCTTAGACAATTATGAATGGGATGACAGAATCATCAACGTGGAGTTCAAGACAAATACGAATGAACAAAGAGGTGAAGAAAAGACGCAGACGTTGTATGGAATATACATGAAGAAAAACTGAAAATAGTATAACAAGAGGGGCATTTGTCTCATATCCACAGTGTAAAAGAAACAGGGGAAGACATAAAAATGCACGTAGAAGAGAAGTAGAAATAGAAATGAACAAAATGGTATGTACATGGACAGAGCTACATATCATTGCTAAGAATATGAGGGCTTGAAGTGAGCTGGTTGAGGACCTATGGTTCAGTCGGAGATAAAGGTACAAGAAAAAGACAGATGAAAACCGGCAGGTAGTTAACTTTTTTCCCATCAAGTTTGCCCAAAACATTTTGACTGCATATGTCTAATTTCTCCGATCACATTACGATTTACATCTAATAATGAAAAGACTGGATAATAGGAATTTTTTGGGTCCGACCATGGTCTTCTATGCGGCTTGTCTACTTTTTGTCCATGTTTCACATACATACAAGAGTACAGAATTTATAAAGCACTTTAAAATTATTTTCCTCATTGCAGGTAACAGCTTTCTGTTGGTGAGTATGTTTTCCATCTTGTAATGGCGACTCTTGTTCTGATCTCAACAAGGCAACTTCCATAATATCTTATGAATGTTCCAAAAAATAGTTGCACCATTTCATCAGTTCGAGAATGTTTCCAGTTACTTATTGTGGTATATATTTCTTCTGAGAGACAACAATAGAAAACTATGTGTTACATCGTGGTATTTCTTTCTTCTCGGAGACAACCATAGAAAAATATATCTTATATTCATATGTGCAAGCTCTGACGTCTGAGTGGTTTCGTCTGACGGCAAGGGACACTGGTAATAGGGAAGGTTAATTCACACGCAAAAATCAGTCCAGCGCACTAGGAGTAGCATAACAAGTATGGACTACGGTGTAGTTCAAAGCGAACTAACGCAAAAACAAAAATATGGCATAAATAAATGGATTGACAGAAAAATGAATGATTCAGTTCTTCAAGACGCAGATAAAAACCGTAAACTGATTACAGCAATTTGGTGTTGGCAGTCAAAACTGTATATGTTATGAGGAAAAAATAGACTGGGGAAAACAGTGACAAATGACATATTTGATGGAACAATTGCAAGACGAAGAGACAGACTTAAATGTCAAGAAGGCATTGCTTCATGGCATAATTAGGAGTGGCTACATGGCATAATTAGGAGTGGCTACAGGGCATAATTGGGAGTGGCTACATGGCATAATTAGGAACGGCTACAGGGCATAATTAGGAGTGGCTACATGGCATAATTAGGAGTGGCTACATGGCATAATTAGGAGTGGCTACATGGCATAAATAGGAGTGGATACATTCAATAATTAGGAGTGGCTACATAACATAATTATGAGTGGCTACAGCGCATAATTAGGTGTCGCTACATGGCATAATTAGGAGTGGCTTTATGGCATAATTAGGAGTGGCTACATGGCATAATTAGGAGTGGCTACATGGCATAAATAGGAGTGGATACATGCAATAATTAGGAGTGGCTACAGGGCATAATTAGGAGTGGCTACATGGCATAATTAGGAGTGGCTACACGGCATAATTAGGAGTGGCTACATGGCATAA
This sequence comes from Cepaea nemoralis, assembly GCA_014155875.1. Taxonomy (NCBI): domain Eukaryota; kingdom Metazoa; phylum Mollusca; class Gastropoda; order Stylommatophora; family Helicidae; genus Cepaea; species Cepaea nemoralis. The sequence goes on from JACEFZ010027953.1 coordinate 132,232, forward strand.
TTAGGAGTGGCTACACGGCATAATTAGGAGTACTTCATGGCATAATTAGGAGTGGCTACATGGCATAATTAGGAGTGGCTACATAACATAATTATGAGTGGCTACAGCGCATAATTAGGTGTCGCTACATGGCATAATTAGGAGTGGCGTTATGGCATAATTAGGAGTGGCTACATGACATAATTAGGAGTGGCTACATGTCATAATTAGGAGTGGCTACAGGGCATAATTAGGAGTGGCTACAGGGCATAATTAGGAGTGACTACACGGCATAATTAGGAGTGGCTACATGCATAATTAGGAGTGGCTACATGGCATAGTTAGGAGTGGCTACAGGGCATAATTAGGAGTGGCTACAGGGCATAATTAGGAGTGGCTACATGGCATAATTAGGAGTGGCTACAGGGCATAATTAGGAGTGGCTACAGGGTATAATTGGGAGTGGCTACATGGCATAATTAGGAGTGGCTACAGCGCATAATTAGGTGTCGCTACATGGCATAATTAGGAGTGGCTTTATGGCATTATTAGGAGTGGCTACATGGCATAATTAGGAGTGGCTACATGGCATAATTAGGAGTTGCTACAGGGCATAATTAGGAGTGGCTACAGGGCATAATTGTGAGTGGCTACAGGGCATAATTGGGAGTGGCTACATGGCATAATTAGGAGTGGCTATATGACATAATTAGGAGTGGCTACATGGCATAATTAGGAGTGGCTACATGTCATAATTAGGAGTGGCTACATGGCATAATTAGGAGTGGCTACAGGGAATAATTAGGAGTGGCTACAGGGCATAATTAGGAGTGGCTACACGGCATAATTAGGAGTGGCTACATACATAAATAGGAGTGGCTACATGGCATAATTAGGAGTGGCTACAGGACATAATTAGGAGTGGCTACAGGGCATAATTAGGAGTGGCTACATGGCATAATTAGGAGTGGCTACAGGGCATAATTGGGAGTGACCACAGGGCATAATTGGGAGTGGCTACAGGGCATAATTGAGAGTGGCTACATGGCATAATTAGGAGTGGCTACAGCGCACAATTAAGAGTGGCTACAGGGCATAATTAGGAGTGGCTACATGGCATAATTAGGAGTGGCTACATGGCATAATTAGGAGTGGCTACATGGCATAATTAGGAGTGGCTACAGGGCATAATTAGGAGTGGCTACATGGCATAATTAGGAGTGGCTACAGGGCATAATTAGGAGTGGCTACAGGGCATGATTAGGAGTGGCTACATTGCATAATTATGAGTGGCTACAGGGCATAATTGGGAGAAGAACACAGACTTGATTCACGAATGTTGATCGCGTGGGATGGTAAACCAAGAGGGCTCACGTATACTGACATTGCTCGTGTTGATGATAATAAAGTATTTCTTGGTAGGTTTAAATAATATAAATTCCACTGTAGAACAAGCACGATAGGAGGCTTATGATAGCCAGACGTAGTTCAACCTCGGCAAGTGTTTCGATATTTGTAATTTTCTCATGCTCTCTGGGAGTGGAGGGGGGGGGGGGGGGAGAGGTGTCTTTCTCCTGTCGTGAAATATCATATTTGTTGTCAGCTTCAGTTATACATTTTTCCGTATAATTTCACATAAAACCTAACAACAACAACAACAACAACAACAACAACAACAACAACAACAACAACAACAACAAACAACAACAACAGCAGCAGCAGCAACACCAACTAAAAGTTGCTTAACAGTCGACAGAGTCGACTTCATTGCACCGGGTTTTATCGCATATGGCTCGGTCTCTTTCCGCAGCGCGGAAAGCGTCGCACAAAGCACGAACTCCAGTAGCTCTAGCGACGACCCACAGAATCTCCGAAAAATTTAACTCGTGAACCGAAGGACGCGGCCCGAAATCGAACCCACAACCTTCGGAGCCCGAGTTAAATGGCTTGACCACTTCGCCACGAAGACTCCCGCAACAACAACAACAACAACAACAACAACAACAACAACAACAACAACAACAACAACAACAACAACAGAAACCTCACCAACAGCAACAACTGTCTTCTATCCCACAAAACACGATACTAGCAATCATTCTACCCCGGTCTGTAATCTATTCTCATCAGTTCATTGTGTTATCAGTCTTACCTGTTTACGCCTGCCTCAGTGACGGTTACTAGGGGTTCGAGTCACAATATAATGGATTCGAATTGTCAAAACTATCTCTGGGCTCCTATTACGACCCGGCCTAAATATGACCCCTGGAAATGTCTCGGGGAGTTACGGCAGCCGGTGAGATACCGACAACATCATCCACAGCTGCCAAATGGTTTATACAAATACGGGTCCATCTACACATGCCCTCTCTATGTTAGGGCTTGTTATAGGGACTGACTGACTTGACTGACTTATATGTTATGTTAGTTACATATTCTTTACAGGACGTCGCAGTAAACCACAGCATTTTTAGCTGTTTGTATTTCTTGGCCAGTTACCATCAAGTAGTTTGCCATTGCATTTTGAACGACCGAAACCCATAGCATTCTTTGAAAACAAACACTAGGCGGTTTGCTGCTAAATCATCCGCAGCTGTGTTTCGAACACGGTATGAGGGATTACGAAATGCGTTCGTAACTCCTTTGCCACGGAGCTGGTACTTTTATGTATCCCACAGTGTAATTCTTTCAGACCAATACAAAGTTGACGCAGTTAAGTGTGTGTGACTCCTGCGAATAGTGAAAGATGTTAAACACAGGCATACTCAGGGGGGCTGAGTGGTCAGGGGTATGGTGGCCGCCTCGATTGCTGGAGGTCCCGGGTTCAATTCCCGGTGAGGGAGGGATTTTTTCACGTGGACTTCTAGTAACAAAATTTCCCCTGATCTCTAGGTAGTGAGATCAGATGCCCGTGTGCATTGTTACGGACGTAAAACAACCCTTGGCAGTTGGAAATCGAAAAAGAGTAGCCTAACGGCGCTGCCCGGGCAATATTTAAAGTTAAAAATCTACCCAAAGTATCCCAGGATGCTTGCCGGTGCTACGCAGTTCGTGCACTGAGCTGAGTTTCTCCGGACTCAGTCTTGAGTTAGGAGCAGAACGGAGCACTTATTAGTTACACCCGTGTGCCGTGATGTTGATCCGCCGACTTACCTAAACTAAACTAAACACAGGCGTAGTGTACATTCTATTTTCGTTATTTTGGGGCAAGTGCAGACATTCAGATATATGGGCACATGGGTATCTTCAGGTGGATTAAGATCCACAGAGATGCAGAACTGAATAGGACAAGCAAACACTGCATTCTATCAAATGAAGAACATTTTGTGCAATAAGTCTTTGTTCTTGAAAGTTAGAAAAAGAGTTCTTACATGGTACATAATACCAATTCTAACATATGGTTGCGAATCCTGGACAATTAGTAAACGGACGAAAAATCCATGAAAGCCTTGGTGATGTCGTTTTATAGAAGATTGCTGAAAATTAATAAGACATCCAAAATTAGCAATCTCGACAGTTTTGAGGGTAGCTAAGTCACAAAGACACCTTATCATAAATATCAGAAAGAAGCATTCATTATTTTATGGCTATATTATGAGATTTTACAAACTGGAGCATGTTGTGACAATCGGAGAGATTTATGGAATGTGAGATAGAGGAAAACAACATGAGAAAATTCTTGAGAATCTTGTGTCGTCTCACGGAAGGCAGTCAACACACGAATTTTAATCCATGCCGTCGGAGATCGCAATTTCTGGAGGGTTGTCATCGCTCACACCAGTCGAAAAGCACAGTATGATGATGATAGTGTACACAATTACAACGAGCGCTGATGCGGCGTCACACACACCCTTTTTCATGTTGCTTTGTTATATCTTGCAGCAGCTGTCACCTCCCTTATCTTTCAGACAAAGCCAGCCGTTAGCTCTTCGCAACAGGTGTTTAAAACAGAACATGCTAATTTTCGTACATCTTTGGACCCGCACCAGTCAAACACTTACCTTCTCTTCTGTCTTGTGACAACCACGATGATGATGAGTGCAATGGTCGCCAGCAAAATGGAACATAACACCAGGGTGATTATTAGGATTAAGTATGGTAGACCGTCTGAAACACATTCACAATTATATGTATATACATGTACATTAATCGATAATTATACAAAATTATTTTATGTAGTAGTTGTTAGATCACCATTAGTTGCATCTTTTTGCTTCAGATCTACTTAGAAAGCTTAACATTTAGCCACATAGAACGCACAGATTACAACAAAATGGACCATTACAAAAAAGTTATTCAAAACAACGTTTTCCCGTAGTGAATTTGAATAAAGAAGACGCAAACCATAGATTATACTATCTACTGCCTGGCATATTTCGCTGCATCTCGTCAGGTACATACTGTCGTTTCATACATAAAATATTCGTTTGTTAAAGCTTGCAGAAGCGATAATAATTAATCTACATAGGCCAGTTTTGTGCAAACAGAAAGACATGATAGTCAGTTTAAAATTACCATTATAAACAATTGACATTACTGTGCGAACATGTGTATATTTAAGCTTGAAAGATGTATCTAATTATGTTACTCTGTATAGTGATAATTCGGTAGTATGTACTTGACGAGATCCAGCGAAATATGTCAGGCAATAAATCGTACAATCTATGGTTTGTGTCTTCATTATACAAGTGTTATTATTATGATTAGGTATGGTAAGCCGTCTAAAACAAATTTACAGTTATACGTATATACATGAATGTTGTCTTTTAACAAGATTATATTATGATGTAATTTTTTGATCACTATTAATAAAAGAGCCGGCTTCGTGGCTTAGAGGTTAGCGACTTCTCTCCGTAATCTCGTATACTCTCGTAGGTAACGTGATGACGGTGAGAATCAGTACTGGTTCGAATCGCATCGGTAACTTACGGGGTATGTGAGCCGGCCGCTCAGAAACAATGGCAAACTACTGAGCGTAATCTTGCCAAGAAATCAACATACACCTGAAAGATGCTGGTGTTGACAGCGATGTCCTGTAAAGGATATGCAAAACATTTTATTAGTAAAAGTGGTCTATACCTTATTGCATTACACCGATCCTTTAACTTCTTTTTTTCCGCTGGCTTGCAATAAATTGTCTATATCTGCAAACGTTGTTTCTTGTATAAATTGCACTGACTTTGTTTACTTTACTTAGAGGTCCCTAGTGTTTATCTTTCACTGTTTTTTGTTTTTTCTCTAAAATGTGCCAAAATATGGTGTATTCGGGATAGTCTTCAAATATGTGGTCTGCTGTCTGCCGCATCAATCCACATGTGCACAATGTTGGATTGACAGTATTGAATTTTGTAGACACATGGTTACATAATAGGTTGTGTTCTGTATACATAATAGGTTGTGTTCTGTATACATAATAGGTTGTGTTCTGTATACATAATAGGTTGTGTTCTGTATACATAATAGGTTGTGTTCTGTATACATAATAGGTTGTGTTCTGTATACATAATAGGTTGTGTTCTGTATACATAATAGGTTGTGTTCTGTATACATAATAGGTTGTGTTCTGTATACATAATAGGTTGTGTTCTGTATACATAATAGGTTGTGTTCTGTATACATAATAGGTTGTGTTCTGTATACATAATAGGTTGTGTTCTGTATACATAATAGGTTGTGTTCTGTATACATAATAGGTTGTGTTCTGTATACATAATAGGTTGTGTTCTGTATACATAATAGGTTGTGTTCTGTATACATAATAGGTTGTGTTCTGTATACATAATAGGTTGTGTTCTATATACATAATAGGTTGTGTTCTGTATACATAATAGGTTGTGTTCTGTATACATAATAGGTTGTGTTCTGTATACATAATAGGTTGTGTTCTATATACATAATAGGTTGTGTTCTGTATACATAATAGGTTGTGTTCTGTATACATAATAGGTTGTGTTCTGTATACATAATAGGTTGTGTTCTGTATACATAATAGGTTGTGTTCTGTATACATAATAGGTTGTGTTCTGTATACATAATAGGTTGTGTTCTGTATACATAATAGGTTGTGTTCTGTATACATAATAGGTTGTGTTCTGTATACATAATAGGTTGTGTTCTGTATACATAATAGGTTGTGTTCTGTATACATAATATGTTGTGTTCTGTATACATAATAGGTTGTGTTCTGTATACATAATAGGTTGTGTTCTGTATACATAATAGGTTGTGTTCTGTATACATAATAGGTTGTGTTCTGTATACATAATAGGTTGTGTTCTGTATACATAATAGGTTGTGTTCTGTATACATAATAGGTTGTGTTCTGTATACATAATAGGTTGTGTTCTGTATACATAATAGGTTGTGTTCTGTATACATAATAGGTTGTGTTCTGTATACATAATAGGTTGTGTTCTGTACTGAGGCACAGAATAATGATTCGGTCTATTCTGACCATAAAGTGGTATCCATCTTGTGCTGGTGTTGGGGGTTTTCTGGTTAGTTTAATGATTCTGTTATTTTTGTGGACCGACTTATACCGACCATTCAACATTGTCAACCCAAAGATTACCAGAAATGATTTATAGATATACAACGAATGTGAACAGGGAGAAAGTAGATAGATAAAATATATAGATAGTTTGGCTAATCGGCATAACCTGGACAGGAACACATGTTTGATCCTCGACTTCTGATCTGATGTGTTCGGCTATCAATTCTACGTCATACGTATACTCTAGGTTGTTTATACTATAATCTCGAAACATTATTTCTGGATTATCTTTGATCTCTCCAATTATTGTTTTGTTAGAAAAGAAAAGAGATTTAAGGACAAAACATATCCTTCCTTGCGTTTTGCTTTGCTTTTTCTGTTTATAATTACCAATTATAATTCCTATTTTATTTCTGTTACTTGTTAAGTACTTTCAACAACAACAAAAATATTATTCCGAGAACTTCGACTTCGATTTTAATATTCTTCAACACTGCTATAATTTCATTACGTTTTACGATTCCGAATGCTCTGGCGACACCTCTTTTAACTTGCTGTTCTCGCAGTATGACCATGGATGCAGATTCACAGTCATCACTTGCTTCTCGCAAACGACTGACTTTTCGTAGAGCATTCAGAATATCAGCCTGGTCCATGACTCGTCCGCCCTCAACAGTAGTCTTACCTGCAAGTCTGTCTTCCTGCTCATTTCCATGTATACCCGCATGCCCAGGCATGAAAATGAAACTAATCATAGCCAGCCATGACCACTACAGAGACAACAACTACTGTTTTCGGACCTAACCCATCTCTATCTTCCTGAGCATACCCATTGAGTCACTATGGAAACATGTCCGAATTAAGGTCTGTATCTCGAGCCATGTAATTGCTTTACTTACTTCCATGACTTCCATAGTCAGACTACTTGTGGCTAAGGCAAATACCAGAATCTTTCTTCACAATTCTTCTTTCATACTGAGCCATAAAAGTAATACATGCTATAGTCAGTAAGCATACAAACGTTGTCAAAAAGAATCCCCTGTCGCACTCTTGTTTATATTTTAAATGTATCTGTTAGTTATTCCCCCCGAAGAACTCTACACACTAAATGTTAATTCAAAATTGCGCTTTTCCGACTCATATTCGCTCAGCTGTCAACAGGCGTCGTCAGCACACCAGAACTCGTTATACTGTAAGTTTAGTTGGCTATAGAATTACAATGTTGTGGTTGTTCTATTGATTACTCCATAGATTTTATCATTATGTTGTGCAAGAAATAATGTGATGAAATAACCGATTGTTAGCTTCATGTCTCCCAAATATCTTTACCCTGTTTTTGTGTCACATGTCCTTTGTGTCATATATTATGGCGTGTTTCTATAGAATGTGGGGTGTCTACGTGACTTCACGGCAGATGGTACTGCAATGAGAATTAAGGTTCAAGTCCTCTAAAGCACATCGGTTGCCTTTATATAACATATTTATAGAGTATGCAAGGTCTGTAAAGTAAAGTACTGTTGCAAAGTGGAAGAAGCTGGACACAGCTGAGATGTGGTCTCTGAGAAGAATTTTTAGATCATAAATAGCCAAGGACGTAGCATGGCGGAATAGATAAGAGCGGCTCTTAAACTACGGTGTGCTGATGCCGAGGTAGAGGGTTCAAACCCTACACCGGTCAGCTGGACTAAAATGTTGACTTCTTGTCCTTGACTCGGGGGTGTACATTACAAGTACATCAGGGGTCGGAGTGGGTTAATCTGATGGCGAAGGAGCACTGGTATTTGAGAAAGCTAATCCCTACGCAAAAATTAGTTCAGTACACTAGACGTACTAGTATGTGTAATGACCACTCTTGATTTCAAACCGAACGAACGTAAAAGAATGGATTGAGGAGAAAAACGAGGAGGAATTGACATCTGCAAGTGTTACAAGATCATTAGTCAAAACTATAAGGAAAAAGACTGACATGATGAGAGAATTAAAAAACTGTATATCAACAAAAGAGGTTGAAAACAGATGTTATCCTTTCTTGGGAAAATGCTTGGTGGCTAGGCTGAGACAAAGGGAAATCAAGACTCATGTTCTTCTTCTTCTTCTTCTTCTTCTTCTTCTTCTTCAGCGTTCCGAGCCATTGAGGTTCTTTGCTGCAGATACAATCCGTCTCCATTCGTCTCTTTTGTTGACATTCTCTTGTCAGTCGTTGATTCCAAGTGCTTGTAGGTTTGTATATATATATATTATCTCTCCACCGTCTTCTTGGTTACCTCGGGGTCTACGGTCATTAATTTCCTGAGTGTAAGTGAGGTTTGTTTTCCAATTGTCTTCCATTCTTTCTATATGTCCCAGCCATTGTAGTATATTAGCCTTCATGATACAAGTGATTAACGGGGACTTAAACAGATCATAAATGTCTTTGTTACTTCTTCTTTTCCATTCTCCACTTTGTGTATCTCTAATGGGTCCAAAGATGCGTCTTAAAACTTTGTTCTCAAAGGTTTGTAACAAGGCTTCGTCTCCTTTCGTTGTACTCCAGGTTTCAGAGCCATACAGCACAACTGGTCTGATCAGTGTTTTGTATATTGTGATTTTGGTGTTACGAGATAGCGCATTTGATTTTAGTAGATGATGTAGTGCATAGTATATCTTATTTCCAGAATTGATTCTAGTTTGTATTTCTTCCCTTATGATGTTGGAGCAGTTGAAGATTGTATCCAGGTATTTGTATGTTTCCGTTCTTTTAATGGTCATATTATCTATTTGTATGTGGCCAGAGTTTTTAGCCATTCCTTCTCTTGAAATTACCATATATTATGTCTTATCTTGGTTGATAACCAGCCCCATCTGTTGGGGCATAGTATATCTTATTTCCAAAATTGATTCTAGTTTGTATTTCTTCCCTTATGATGTTGGAGCAGTTGAAGATTGTATCCAGGTATTTGTATGTTTCCGTTCTTTTAATGGTCATATTATCTATTTGTATGTGGCCAGAGTTTTTAGCCATTCTTTCTCTTGAAATTACCATATATTCTGTCTTATCTTGGTTGATAACCAACCCCATCTGTTGGCCTTTTTCTTTAAGTGAGTCAATATTTCCAATGTCTTTTGTTCATTTTCCTCTATAATATATATATATCATCTGCATAACCAAGCAGCTTGGATGTTCCTCCAATATCACATTTCTCCTTTATCTTCCTTACAACTTTCTCTAGAGCTAGATTGAAGAGTAGCGGCGATAGTGCATCACATGTTTCAAGCCAGGTGTTATTTGGAAAGGATCTGATTTCCTGCCTTTATATGTTACTATATTATAAGGATCTTCCATGCATAGTATGGTGGTGTTGATTAAATTCCTTGGTATTTCAAATTCCTGCATAGCATTTCATAGACTATTCCTATGGACACTATCATAAGCTTTTTTAAAATCCACAAAAATGTTATGGAGATCTCTTTTATATTCCCAGTTTTTCTCGGCTATTTGTCGTAAGATAAATATCTGATCTATTGTTGATCTGTTTTGTCTGAAACCCGCCTGGTAGTCACCTAATATGTCTTCTGAGTATGGTTTTAGTCTATTTAGTAATACTGCGGATAGTATCTTATAGCTTGTGGATAGTAGTGATATTCCTCTATAATTTTCACATTGAAACTTGTTTCCTTTCTTAAAGATAGGTATCAATAATGACTCTTTCCAGTCATGGGGTAATTCTTCTGTCCTCCAGATTTTTATTATTAGTTCGTATAGCTTTAGATGTATTGCATGGCCACCTGTCTTTATAAATTCAGCAGCAATTCTATCAGCCCCTGTTGCCTTATTGTTTTTAAGTCGTGTGATTACATATAGGATTTCTTCAAATGCAGGTTCTTCAATTTGTGGTTCATACGTTAGAATTTCTTCCTGTGGGAAAGTGTTACTTGGAGCTTCACAATTTAGTAATTCAACAAAATATTCTTCCCATGTGTTGCACATTTTCTCATTGGTATTTATCATATTCCCATTTTTGTCTTTTAAACCATATGTGTTGTGTTGGTGCCCTCTTTTCATTGACTTCAGTTCTTTAAAAGAACTTTCTGGATTCCGTTTTTCTGGTGATTAGTTTCCATATCTTTGATTATATTACTCATATATTCTCGCTTCTGCTGTCGAACTAGATTTGTAGCCTCTTTACATTCATTTCTATATTGCTCTTCCTTTTGGATGTTGTTGATGTCATTTAGCCATAGCTGTCTGGCATTCTTTGTCCTAACGACTGCTTCTTCACATTCTTGATTGAACCATCTGTTCTTTCTATGCTTGGTTAACACACCGAGATATTCTTCTGCGGTAGATTGAATTGTATTCTTGATGTTCAACCAAGTTTGGTCAACGCTTTCCTTCAAAGGGTTTTGCAGAGTTTCAAGTTTACATTTTATTTCATCTGTAAATTTCTTTTTGACTGTAATTTCTTGTAGTTTTTCTCTGTTATATGTTGGGTGTAATCTTTGTAATTTAGTATAGAAATCTCTCTTAAGTTTTATTTTAAATTTTGCTCCAACGAGGAAGTGGTCGCTGTGGCACTCAACTCCTCTATAACTTCTAATTTGTTGTATGTTTGATGAATTTCTGTTGTTAATTAAAATGTGATCTATTTGATTGTAGGTTCTCTTGTCACATGATTTCCAAGTTTGTTTGTGTATATCCATTCTTTGTACTCTGGTACTGCTAATCTGCAGTACTTTGGCTTCTGCTAGGTTGATGACTCTCCATCCATTATCATTTGAAGTTGTATGTAGGTTCCATACCGGCCACTTTTTTATGAGTTTGCTCTCTACCTATTTTTGCATTGAAGTCTCCCAGCACAATCAGGATGCCCTGTTTTTGGGGGTTTCTTCTATAACATCTTCCAAATCATTTCAAAATCTTCTTTAACGTCATATTCTTTCTCTTCAGTGGGTGCATGTACATTAATCATTGTTATATTTTTCCATTTACCTTTTATTCGTAATTTACTAATACTGTCATTAACAGCTTTAAAGTTTAGAACATTCCCCAATGACCTTTTTTTTTTTATGACAAAACCTGTTCCTAATTCGTGTTTATTTTGGGTGTTTTCTCCATATATTACAATCATTCCATTTTGCTCTAAAGTACCCTCTCCTGGCCAACTTCTTTCTTGAATTGATGTTATATCCATTTGATATTCAACCAGCTCCCGGGTTAGTTCTTCGGCCGCTCCAGCTCGATATAGTGTCCGTACATTCCATGTTCCAAATCTCAAGAGTCCTTTAACGTTCCGAGGTCGTTGTCCAAATAAGCAAATCCGAATTCGAAGCTTATGTATCTGTTTCATAACAAAATAGTGTTTGCAAAGGTGGGGATGTTAACCCCACGCTTCAACCCCCAACCTGGACGACCAGGGTGTTTCTCTTTGTCTGTTCTCTACCCCTTGACCTGTCCGGCTTGGGAGGCCCTACTGGTAGCTACGCTACCGCCGGCGTAGCTCTCAGAGTCATTGAGAAGCTCAAGCTCCCCCACCACAACAAATGTAGACATATTAAATATTTGAATAACAGGCAGACAGACAGACAGACAGACAGACAGACAGACATAAGCAGACAGACAGACAAACAGACAGTCAAACAGACAGACAGACAGACAGACAGACAGACAGATAAACAGACAGACAGACAGACAGACAGACAGACAGACAGACAGACAGACAGACAGACAGGGAAGCAAGCAGATAGGCAGAGATAGGCAGATATGTAGATAGATAGATAGGTAGCATGGACGAATGCACAAACGAATTTTATTTTCAATGTGTTACAAAGTGGGCACGCGGGACTTTCTAGTATTGAGCCTTTTCCAAACACTCATCTTATGTACATCAATTATTTATAGTGCATGTTACACTCACATAGAACAATAGAAACATTGTCAAATGAATGTTCTGAACATAAACAATGCATATTACCATATTATGAAACAGGCAGGCAGACACACAAACACACACACTCGTGCATAAACACCTACATACATACACACGTACATCTTTCAAAGAAACTCTCACAGTTATGCAGCCACTCGATAACACATCTCGCAAAAGGCTAACTTTGCCTTGGCGATTCTTGTTCTTATCTCTTCAAAGCACCACGCATCAAATGGTATGCGCGTATTTACACGTGTCTACAATATCTCACTTCTCTTTGTCTTAACAGCCAATCTTCTCCACCATTGAGTCCCTGTTGGGTAGATCTGTTTGATCCTCTTTGTGTCCAATGAATGTTTGATATTCTTCTGTTCCAATTCTATTCATACATACGTGTATTTCGGCTGATTTGGTAAATATCAAAATTTTTCAATTAATTGTTGCCAAAAGAAATATGCATGCTTCTAGTATAAGTATTCAATCTGTTGTTGCCCTATCAGTTCCTATAAAAACAATCAAGATAAGGAGTATCCGTTGGTTCTTTTCCTATGCCATGCTGGCATGGTGGGAATCTAGCAGGCGGATAACGTGGCTGAATTGAACGAACGAACGAACGAATGAAAGAACTTTATTTTCAAAGGGTAACAAACTGGGCACGCATGCCGGTCTTACATTCGGCCCTTTCAATCACTCATCTTTCGTTCATCAATAGTGCACGATACATTCACATAGGAAAAAACACCGCGAATGAATGTTGTAAACATAAACAAAGCATATTATTGTTACTGGTTCTACACCAGCTAGGTGGTGTATAGGCGCATAATAACGCAGATGAGATGAGGACTCTTTAGGATCATGTGTAGAGTGTGCAAGGACAGATTCACCATCATTGCTTGGAGAGAATGGCGCGACGGGAGGTGACCGGATGATCCAGCTGACACTCATTACTCAGAGGAAGTCCATACATATGCTAGTATATCATGAGATTGCAACTCGTACCATTAGTATTGAGCCTCTCCTCTTACAGGCTCTTTCAGCAGTTATTTATTTCTGTCATTGAGTATGGTTTGGGGCTGCTGACAGTATCAACGAGCCAGCTTGATAGATTGGAGCGCATGCAGAATGCTGCCATGCCGGTAATCCTGGGATACACAATGGACACATCAATTATATGCATGAGGCATATCCTGGCGTATCCCAACAATGACGGATAGGCATAGGATCCTTCAGGCCAAATGGTACCTGAGAGTTGCTGCAGATAGAAATCACCCCTGCATGCAGCCATGGATATAGTCACAGGTTATAGACTAAGACAAGGCAGGTCCTGGATGGCACAGGCAGAACTTTCTATACGACAAGTGTGTGATCTAGAGACACTCATTCGTGAAAAAGAGTGGGTTGAAGTTCCGGAAGACATGACGGACTGGCACAATGTAATAATAACACTGGGTCGTAAGTGCAGAGAATGGCCAGCGGGCCGCACTGAGTTTGAAGTGCAACAACTGATCCAGAGTAACACACATCAAGGTGACAGTCATTTAAACCGATGGGTCAGTGATGAGAATCAGACGTAGTGGCTGGGGCTTTATTGCAAAGTCTAATGGGCGAGTCTTTAAAAAGGAGAGTTTGGCATATGAGACTACGACCTCCAGCATGAAAAAGTAGATGGAAGCAGTAACAACGGCATTTCGTTGACTAGAGGAGACCACTGCAACACGGACTCAAGGTGTATGCTTAATAAAGTGAAGATAGGAATGTTTCTTGTGGAATTGCTCACCTCGCTTCAAAGGTCATAGATTTTAAGAATTGTATGGATTGTTTGCCCTGGCCATGCGGGAGTGCGGGGAATGAACAGGCTGATAGGCTGGCAGGGAATGCACCTCTTGGTGGTAGATTACCTATAGACAAGGGAGAGGTGGTCGTGCGCCTGTGGGATCAGGTGGAGAAGGTGGAGGAACAGATTGAGAACCCGTATATGGAAAGGATGTGATTGCGGGGGATTGGCAGAAGTTCTGGTAGAATCTACAACCTGAGAGGGAACTCCAGGATAACTTTCAATCAAATAGCAATGGGAACGATTAGTAGAGTGACTTCTTGCTGGCTGTTAAACGAGGGGACGGAGCATGTATAGGAATGTCCTGAGTGCAGTGATGTCGACTCTGAGCTCAACTCAGCTCAACTCAATGCATAAATGCTTATATAAACGTGCGTGAATGTACACATTAAACTGTTTACTCACTTCAAGCTGTGTTGGCGCTCTTACCCGCGCATGTATACATACAATAAATACGCATATTTAAGCACTCAAACGTACACAAAGATCCGTAGAATAGACTACGCCAATATTCAACAACGCAATGCTATAAATCTTATATATAAATTGCGAATCTCCGTCTGTCTGTCTGTCTGTCTGTCTGTCTGTCTGTCTGTATGTCCGTATGTCCTTTGTGCGCTCGCGAACGGCCCATCCGATTGAGATGAAATTTTCTACACGTCTTCCTTTCATTCCAGTGCAGCCCACTGTCATATTTTTTTAGTGTGAAATTGGCTGCTTACCCAATATTATTTCATTTTTCACTTTTCATTATAATTTAATATATCTCAGGGGACTTAACTCTGTAAAAGTTATTTCAAGGGGCATAACTTTTCTGTATAACTTATAGTCATATTGTGGCATCGTTTTCAAAGATTTATAAACTCTTTGTCCATAGTTATGTACCGGCATATGAGTTATAATAAATAATGATACAATCTGTAAGGCATTTTCAAAGTTTTCATAAAAAAAAATGCACAAGCATAACATTTAACTATCTTTTTTTGCTAAGAAGTTTCTTAGTCATGCAGGTGATTAGGAGTTTTCATTAAAAATAATGGTGGTGGGGTGGAAAGGGCATTCTTTTAATTACTTCTTTTGTTTATGAATTTAATGAGACGCTACCCTCCAGGAGCTGGGCAAAAACCACGCCGGGTCAGATAGAAGACAGACCCCCCTTTTCGCTGCAGTTTTCTCAGGCTTGCGTTTAAAAAACCTCCTCCTCCTCCCCTCCTCCTCATCCCCACCCTTTCCTTCCCCCTCCCCCTCCCTCCTCCTCCTCCCCCTTTTTCCTCCTCCCCCTTCCCCCCTCCTCCTCCCTTCCTCCACCTCCTCGCCCCCCTCCCCCCTAATACTCCCCCTTTCCTTCCTCCTCCCTTTTTCCCCCTCCTCTCCAATCCCTCCTCCCCCCCCCTTCTAATTCTACGTCCCCCCCTTATCCTCCTCCCCCCCTTTTCCTCCCTCCCCCTCCTACCTCCCCCCCCCTCCTCCCTTCCCCCCTCCCTTTTTCCCCCTCCCTCTATCCTCTTCCTCTTCCCCCCCCCCTTTCCTTACTCCTCCCCCCTCCTCCCTCCACACCCTCCTCCTCCCCACATCCCCCTCCCCTCCCTCTTCTCCTCCCCCACCCTCCTCCTCCCCCTCCCCTCCTCCCCTCCTCCTTTCCGTTCCCCCCCCCTTCCCCTCCCTCCCCCTAATCACTCCTCTTCCTTTCCCCCTCCATTTCCTCCTCCTCCTCCTACTCCCCCTCCTCCCCCCCCCCTCCCACGTCCTCCCCCTATCCCTCCTCCCCAACCTTCCTCTCTCACCTCCTTCTCCTCACCTCTTCCTCCTCCTCCCCCCCCTCCTCCCCCCTTTTCCCCCCTCATCCCTTTTCCCTCTTTCCCCCTCCCCCCTCTCCCTCCGCCCCCCCCTCCCCTCCTCCCTCCCCCCTCCCCCCCCCCTCCTCTCTCCCCCTCCTACCCTTTCCCCCTCCCCTCTCCCCCTCCCCTGCTTCTTCTCCCCCCTCCTTTTCCCTTTCCCCCTCCCCCTCCTCCCCCTCCCCCTTCCTCCTCCTCCCTCCCTCCTCCTCCCCCCGCCCCCCCCTTTTCCCCCCTCCCCTCCCCTTTTTCCTCCGAAGGAGCACTGGTATTTGAGAAAGCTAATCCCTACGCAAAAATTAGTTCAGTACACTAGACGTACTAGTATGTGTAATGACCACTCTTGATTTCAAACCGAACGAACGTAAAAGAATGGATTGAGGAGAAAAAACGAGGAGGAATTGACATCTGCAAGTGTTACAAGATCATTAGTCAAAACTATAAGGAAAAAGACTGACATGATGAGAGAATTAAAAAACTGTATATCAACAAAGAGATGAAAACAGATGTATCCTTTCTTGGGAAAATGCTTGGTGGCTAGGCTGAGACAAAAGGAAATCAAGACTCATGTTTCTTCTTCTTCTTCTTCTTCTTCTTCTTCTTCTTCAGCGTTCCGAGCCATTGAGGTTCTTTGCTGCAGATACAATCCGTCTCCATTCGTCTCTTGGTTGACCTTCTCTTGTCCAGTCGTTGATTCCAAGTGCTTGTAGGTTTGTATATATATATTATCTCTCCACCGTCTTCTTGGTCTACCTCGGGGTCTACGGTCATTTATTTCCTGAGTGTAAGCGAGTTTTGTTTCCCTATTATCTTCCAGTCTTTCTATATGCCCCAGCCATTGTAGTCTATTAGCCTTCATGATACAGTGATTAGCGGGGACTTAAACAGATCATAAATTTCTTTGTTACTTCTTCTTTTCCACTCTCCACTTTGTGTATCCCTAATGGGTCCAAAGATGCGTCTTAAAACTTTGTTCTCAAAGGTTTGTAGCAAGGCTTCGTCTCCTTTCGTTGTACTCCAGGTTTCAGAGCCATACAAGCACAATCTGGTCTGAATCAGTGTTTTGTATATTGTGATTTGGTGTTACGAGATAGCGCATTTGATTTTAGTAGATGATTGTAGTGCATAGTATATCTTATTTCCAGAATTGATTCTAGTTTGTATTTCTTCCCTTATGATGTTGGAGCAGTTGAAGATTGTACCCAGGTATTTGTATGTTTCCGTTCTTTAATGGTCAGGATTATCTATTTGTATGTTGCCAGAGTTTTTAGCCATTCTTCTCTTGAAATTACCATATATTATGTCTTATCTTGGTTGATGACCAGCCCCATCTGTTGGGGCATAGTATATCTTATTTTCCAAAATTGATTCTAGTTTGTATTTTCTTCCCTTATGATGTTGGAGCAGTTGAAGATTGTATCCAGGTATTTGTATGTTTCCGTTCTTTTAATGGTCATATTATCTATTTGTATGTGGCCAGGGTTTTTAGCCATTCCTTCTCTTGAAATTACCATATATTATGTCTTATCTTGGTTGATGACCAACCCCATCTGTTGGCCTTTTTCTTAAGTGAGTCAATATTTCCAATGTCTTTTGTTCATTTTCCTCTATAATATATATATATCATCTGCATAACCAAGCAGCTTGGATGTTCCTCCAATATCACATTTCTCCTTTATCTTCCTTACAACTTTCTCTAGAGCTAGATTGAAGAGTAGCGGCGATAGTGCATCACATGTTTCAAGCCAGGTGTTATTTGGAAAGGATCTGATTTCCTGCCTTTATATGTTACTATATTATAAGTATCTTCCATGCATAGTCTGGTCATGTTGATTCCAAATTCCTGCATAGTCATAGACTATTCCTATGGACACTATCATAAGCCTTTTTAAAATCCACAAAAATGTTATGGAGATCTCTTTTATATTCCCAATTTTTCTCGGCTATTTGTCGTAAGATAAATATCTGATCTATTGTTGATCTGTTTTGTCTGAAACCCGCCTGGTAGTCACCTAATATGTCTTCTGAATATGGTTTTAGTCTATTTAGTAATACTGCGGATAGTATCTTATAGCTTGTGGATAGTAGTGATATTCCTCTATAATTTTCACATTGGAACTTGTTCTCCTTTCTTAAAGATAGGTATCAATAATGACTCTTTCCAGTCATGGGGTAATTCTTCTGTCCTCCAGATTTTATTATTAGTTCGTATAGCTTTAGATGTAATGCATGGCCACCTGCCTTTATAAATTCAGCAGCAATTCCATCAGCCCCTGTTGCCTTATTGTTTTTAAGTCGTGTGATTACATATAGGATTTCTTCAAATGCAGGTTCTTCAATTTGTGGTTCACTACGTTAGAACCTTCTTCCTGTGGGAAAGTGTTACTTGGAGCTTCACAATTTAGTAATTCAACAAAATATTCTTCCCATGTGTTGCACATTTTCCTCATTGGTATTTATCATATTCCCATTTTTTGTCTTTTAAACCATATGTGTTGTGTTGGTGCCCTCGTTTTCATTGACTTCAGTTCTTTAAAAGAACTTTCTGGATTCGTTTTTCTGGTGATTAGTTTCCATATCTTTGATTATATACTCATATATTCTCGCTTCTGCTGTCGAACTATTTTGTAGCCTCTTTACATTCATTTCTATATTGCTCTTCCTTTTGGATGTTGTTGATGTCATTTAGCCATAGCTGTCTGGCATTCTTTTTCCTAACTGACTGCTTCTTCACATTCTTGATTGAACCATCTGTTCTTTCTATGCTTGGTTAACACACCGAGATATTCTTCTGCGGTAGATTGAATTGTATTCTTGATGTTCAACCAAGTTTGGTCAACGCTTTCCTTCAAAGGGTTTTGCAGAGTTTCAAGTTTACATTTTATTTCATCTGTAAATTTCTTTTTGACTGTAATTTCTTGTAGTTTTTCTCTGTTATATGTTGGGTGTAATCTTTGTAATTTAGTATAGAAATCTCTCTTAAGTTTTATTTTAAATTTTGCTCCAACGAGGAAGTGGTCGCTGTGGCACTCAACTCCTCTATAACTTCTAATTTGTTGTATGTTTGATGAATTTCTGTTGTTAATTAAAATGTGATCTATTTGATTGTAGGTTCTCTTGTCACATGATTTCCAAGTTTGTTTGTGTATATCCATTCTTTGTACTCTGGTACTGCTAATCTGCCAGTACTTTGGCTTCTGCTAGGTTGATGACTCTCCATCCATTATCATTTGAAGTTGTATGTAGGTTCCATACCGGCCACTTTTTTATGAGTTTGCTCTCTACCTATTTTTGCATTGAGTCTCCCAGCACAATCAGGATGCCCTGTTTTTGGGGGTTTCTTCTATAACATCTTCCAAATCATTTCAAAATCTTCTTAACGTCATATTCTTCTTCTTCAGTGGTGCATGTACATTAATCATTGTTATATTTTTCCATTTACCTTTTATTCGTAATTTACTAATACTGTCATTAACAGCTTTAAAGTTTAGAACATTCCCCAATGACCTTTTTTTTTTATGACAAAACCTGTTCCTAATTCGTGTTTATTTTGGGTGTTTTCTCCATATATTACAATCATTCCATTTTGCTCTAAAGTACCCTCTCCTGGCCAACTTCTTTCTTGAATTGATGTTATATCCATTTGATATTCAACCAGCTCCCGGGTTAGTTCTTCGGCCGCTCCAGCTCGATATAGTGTCCGTACATTCCATGTTCCAAATCTCAAGAGTCCTTTAACGTTCCGAGGTCGTTGTCCAAATAAGCAAATCCGAATTCGAAGCTTATGTATCTGTTTCATAACAAAATAGTGTTTGCAAAGGTGGGGATGTTAACCCCACGCTTCAACCCCCAACCTGGACGACCAGGGTGTTTCTCTTTGTCTGTTTCTCTACCACCTTGACCTGTCCGGCTTGGGAGGCCCTACTGGTAGCTACGCTACCGCCGGCGTAGCTCTCAGAGTCATTGAGAAGCTCAAGCTCCCCACCACAACAAATGTAGACATATTAAATATTTGAATAACAGGCAGACAGACAGACAGACAGACAGACAGACAGACAGACATAAGCAGACAGACAGACAAACAGACAGTCAAACAGACAGACAGACAGACAGACAGACAGACAGACAGATAAACAGACAGACAGACAGACAGACAGACAGACAGACAGACAGACAGACAGACAGACAGACAGACAGGGAAGCAAGCAGATAGGCAGAGATAGGCAGATATGTAGATAGATAGATAGGTAGCATGGACGAATGCACAAACGAATTTTATTTTCAATGTGTTACAAAGTGGGCACGCGGGACTTTCTAGTATTGAGCCTTTTCCAAACACTCATCTTATGTACATCAATTATTTATAATGCATGTTACAACTCACATAGAACATAGAAACATTGTCAAATGAATGTTCTGAACATAAACAATGCATATTACCATATTATGAAACAGGCAGGCAGACACACAAACACACACACTCGTGCATAAACACCTACATACATACACACGTACATCTTTCAAAGAAACTCTCACAGTTATGCAGCCACTCGATAACACATCTCGCAAAAGGCTAACTTTGCCTTGGCGATTCTTGTTCTTATCTCTTCAAAGCACCACGCATCAAATGGTATGCGCGTATTTACACGTGTCTACAATATCTCACTTCTCTTTGTCTTAACAGCCAATCTTCTCCACCATTGAGTCCCTGTTGGGTAGATCTGTTTGATCCTCTTTGTGTCCAATGAATGTTTGATATTCTTCTGTTCCAATTCTATTCATACATACGTGTATTTCGGCTGATTTGGTAAATATCAAAATTTTTCAATTAATTGTTGCCAAAAGAAATATGCATGCTTCTAGTATAAGTATTCAATCTGTTGTTGCCCTATCAGTTCCTATAAAAACAATCAAGATAAGGAGTATCCGTTGGTTCTTTTCCTATGCCATGCTGGCATGGTGGGAATCTAGCAGGCGGATAACGTGGCTGAATTGAACGAACGAACGAACGAATGAAAGAACTTTATTTTCAAAGGGTAACAAACTGGGCACGCATGCGGTCTTACATTCGGCCCTTTCAATCACTCATCTTTCGTTCATCAATAGTGCACGATACATTCACATAGGAAAAAACACCGCGAATGAATGTTGTAAACATAAACAAAGCATATTATTGTTACTGGTTCTACACCAGCTAGGTGGTGTATAGGCGCATAATAACGCAGATGAGATGAGGACTCTTTAGGATCATGTGTAGAGTGTGCAAGGACAGATTCACCATCATTGCTTGGAGAGAATGGCGCGACGGGAGGTGACCGGATGATCCAGCTGACACTCATTACTCAGAGGAAGTCCATACATATGCTAGTATATCATGAGATTGCAACTCGTACCATTAGTATTGAGCCTCTCCTCTTTACAGGCTCTTTCAGCAGTTATTTATTTCTGTCATTGAGTATGGTTTGGGGCTGCTGACAGTATCAACGAGCCAGCTTGATAGATTGGAGCGCATGCAGAATGCTGCCATGCCGGTAATCCTGGGATACACAATGGACACATCAATTATATGCATGAGGCATATCCTGGCGTATCCCAACAATGACGGATAGGCATAGGATCCTTCAGGCCAAATGGTACCTGAGAGTTGCTGCAGATAGAAATCACCCCTGCATGCAGCCATGGATATAGTCACAGGTTATAGACTAAGACAAGGCAGGTCCTGGATGGCACAGGCAGAACTTTCTATACGACAAGTGTGTGATCTAGAGACACTCATTCGTGAAAAAGAGTGGGTTGAAGTTCCGGAAGACATGACGGACTGGCACAATGTATAATAACACTGGGTCGTAAGGCAGAGAATGGCCAGCGGGCCGCACTGAGTTTGAAGTGCAACAACTGATCCAGAGTAACACACATCAAGGTGACAGTCATTTAAACCGATGGGTCAGTGATGAGAATCAGACGTAGTGGCTGGGGCTTTATTGCAAAGTCTAATGGGCGAGTCTTTAAAAAGGAGAGTTTGGCATATGAGACTACGACCTCCAGCATGAAAAAGTAGATGGAAGCAGTAACAACGGCATTTCGTTGACTAGAGGAGACCACTGCAACACGGACTCAAGGTGTATGCTTAATAAAGTGAAGATAGGAATGTTTCTTGTGGAATTGCTCACCTCGCTTCAAAGGTCATAGATTGTAAGAATTGTATGGATTGTTTGCCCTGGCCATGCGGGAGTGCGGGGAATGAACAGGCTGATAGGCTGGCAGGGAATGCACCTCTTGGTGGTAGATTACCTATAGACAAGGGAGAGGTGGTCGTGCGCCTGTGGGATCAGGTGGAGAAGGTGGAGGAACAGATTGAGAACCCGTATATGGAAAGGATGTGATTGCGGGGGATTGGCAGAAGTTCTGGTAGAATCTACAACCTGAGAGGGAACTCCAGGATAACTTTCAATCAAATAGCAATGGGAACGATTAGTAGAGTGACTTCTTGCTGGCTGTTAAACGAGGGGACGGAGCATGTATAGGAATGTCCTGAGTGCAGTGATGTCGACTCTGAGCTCAACTCAGCTCAACTCAATGCTATAAATGCTTATATAAACGTGCGTGAATGTACACATTATAACTGTTTACTCACTTCAAGCTGTGTTGGCGCTCTTACCAGCGCATGTATACATACAATAAATACGCATATTGAAGCACTCAAACGTACACAAAGATCCGTAGAATAGACTACGCCAATATTCAACAACGCAATGCTATAAATCTTATATATAAATTGCGATCTCCGTCTGTCTGTCTGTCTGTCTGTCTGTCTGTCTGTCTGTCTGTCTGTATGTCCGTATGTCCTTTGTGCGCTCGCGAACGGCCCATCCGATTGAGATGAAATTTTCTACACGTCTTCCTTTCATTCCAGTGCAGCCCACTGTCATATTTTTTTAGTGTGAAATTGGCTGCTTACCCAATATTATTTCATTTTTCACTTTTCATTATAATTTAATATATCTGTCAAAGACTTGACCACATCCCCTCCGCCAGGGAGAGCGGTCAATCCTAGAGGGACCAGGAGGAGATGCGGTGCCCGAGGCAAGAGCAGGGGAGATGAGGGAATAGTGGAAGGTTAGCCACTCCCTCATGATACACGCAGGCGGTGTGCAGAGAGTTAGCACTCTAATCACGATACCACCACACCTCATGAAGCCAGAGCACAGTTGAGTAGACACTCAACAGGCCACGTTTTGCCAGCAGCGTGCGATGTGAGGTAACACGCACGAAGGAGAAGGTCACCCCCGCGTGGTGTGTAACCACGGGAGAGATGTTCGGCAGACGGGAGACTGGACTTGGGGCGTTCACGTCGTTTAGAATAGCGTTAGGAGTTTTGTGTTCACTAATAGATAGAGTTAGCATAGGGTTAGCAGTTTGTGTTAGATAATTCTGTGGCTGTATATTGTGTAATGCATTAGCGACTGTTTACCGCTTGTAAGCGAGCCAACGGCAATAAAATGGACCATGCATTTTGCCTCCCACACGACTTGCAAGTTGTCTTGTATGAGTGTGTGAGAAGTACCCGATGATGCCTGTCAGTTAAGTTGTTGACAGGCCAGGGTAATTGTGGTTGTCAGAAGTGAAGCTTGAATGTAATATTCAAGCTACTCCACTCGTCCACGAGGCTCTAAGACTAGGGTTTAATTTGTGTAGTGACGATGATTTGTGCAGACGAGAGAATTTTGCAAGCTAGAAATGTGCCTATCGTGACGTATTAAACTGTTTAATTGTGTTTATGAAGTATTTATTTAGTGAGATTATGTATTCATCAAAGCTGTAAGTATTAATATTCTTGCTTTCTCATATTTATTTATATATTTACCTTTTTGTTGAGAAATGAGTACCAAAAATGATTCAGGGCGGAGCGATACAAAACAAAGCCGACAATATCGATTTTTCATCGCGCTGTGCTGTGACGTCAGATGATTGACAAACAGTCGTCTGGGCTCATTAGCATACAGCAATCGAGTGTGTAGAAATTTGCTAAACAGCTGCTCGCCTGAATCGGTACGTTATATCATTTATTAGTTATTTATTTCAACTACTAAAGGAATATATTTATTTATTTAAACTATTATGATGTTATTTTTATTTCTTTAAAAGCAGATATGCATATTTTTGGTCATATTTCCTATGTGTTTACCGTCACGATGGAACTATTTTTTGGCCAGGCAGATGATACTTGCCTGCACAACACGTACAGAAATTAAATAGATTAGTAACGTAAGGCAATAACTGATAGAGCAAAGACAGGACATTGACATTTAATTTATTTAATACATATTCTAGTTGTTCGTGAACCTGTCTGTCATTGTCTAAGTCATTGTCCTTAGGGGTCTGGGTTAACATATCGTGTAATAGGCCTGATTACTACGGCCCTGCATATCAAAGGGCGAACTACACCTGATTACGGCCCTGTGTACCAAATATAATGTGCTGGTAACGACACGTGTCTCCACCCTAGAGTACCAAGGTGACCTGTGGCAACGGAGTTCCGTTCCCCGATTCTCGGGAACGTTAAAGCTGAGTACACTTATATATTTTGGCATGCAATTTGATTAATAGTGCATCTCTTTTTCAGCTTTTGAGACACTATTGTATTTTTTGTGCTCTGTTTTTTTCAGCATTAAATTTTTCAGGGCATAAACAGAGAGTGCAATTTGTAGCACTCATATATTAGGAAACATAACATATCAAAGAGAAATAAGTAAATAATTACCAAACAGCATGTCAACGTTACGTGATTTTATAAGAGAAGGCAAAGCATTAGGATACACAGGAAAAGAATTAGAAAAGTATTCTGATCAAAAATATAAAGAAGCAAAAGATGCTGAGACTGCTGAACGTATACGAAAAGAGAATGCTGAAAGGGAGGAACGCACACGAAAATGGGATGCGGAAAGAGAGGAACGCTACACGAAAATGGGATGCGGAGAAAGAGGACCGTGAACGAAAAAGACAACACGAATTAGAAACTAGGGAAAATGAAATAGAAATAAAACATCAAAAACATATGGCACAACTAGCTGAGATGACAAAACAAAAAGAAATGGTGATTGAGCAACAACAGTTAGAACACAATAGGAAGATTAAACAACAACAGTTAGAACATGATAATAAGATTAAACAAATTCAAGTAGAATCAGAGACACGGTTAAAGATGAAACGTATAGACTTAGACTCACGCGCAGAAATCGCTGCCACTAAACTAAGAAGTCAACAAGAGGAAAATAAGTTCAAGAAGTACAAAAATATTATCAACCCATACGGTAAAGATGACTCCATATCAGCATGGACAGATAATGTGGAATATCAATTCAAATATCACCAAGTTCCATTAGAGATGTGGGCCCCAATTTATATGAGAAATCTCAGTGGTGAGCCCCTTAAAGTAATAGAAGATATACCAACAGAGCTCAAATCTAACTATCAATACATCCATGATAGGATTATGCAGCACT
Organism: Cepaea nemoralis; assembly: GCA_014155875.1. Taxonomy (NCBI): domain Eukaryota; kingdom Metazoa; phylum Mollusca; class Gastropoda; order Stylommatophora; family Helicidae; genus Cepaea; species Cepaea nemoralis. Next base: position 157,782 of record JACEFZ010027953.1, read on the forward strand.
TTTTTCTTGATGCCCCTGGGTATCAGGTTCAATTCTCAAATTTAAAACCTAAACAAAATGAGACATTCATTGATTACGTCTCAAATGTTCAGATGGTACTAAACAGGTGGCTGAAAGCAGCTAACATAGGAAAAGACTTTGATAGATTAAAAAACCTAATAGCTATGGACAAGGTTATATCTACTATACCTTCTCCTTTTGCTAAGTTTTTGCAGCAGTCAGACATTGAGAACATCGAGCAGTTTCAGAAAATAGGCTCGAAATATTTTTCTGCAAACAGAGATATTTTTAAGACCTCAATTGACTCGGAAATAGTTTCTTGTGTGAAAGACCAACCAAAAAATTATCAGAAGAATAGAAAACCATTTCATAATATCCACAAGAAAGAAAGTAAAGTATCAAAATGCATCTACTGTCAATTTTTTCATGACACTTCTTCAATGTGTGACAAATCGCCAGATTATCCGGCACATCTGGAAAATGTCATCAAAAAGCAGCAAAGTAAAAGATCTGCACGCAGGCGTGCGATCAAATGTTTTTTTTGTTCCTGTTATGGCCATTATAGTAATAAGTGCCTTGGCCGGCAGCGTATGAAAGCCAGTAATGCCATTTTGATTGACACCTCTTTAGATAGTGGTAGTAAGAATAAATGTGCAGTTGAAAATGAAGGTGAGGTTGAGTGTGCCTTACCTTTCAGCCAAGCTGAAGATGTGTGTGGGGCAAACGATATGTTGAAGCTTCGACAGCTGTGAACGATGTCACCAATTCCATACAGACTCAAAACTAGAATGTGGACATACAGTACTATGCTCATCTGAGAGTGTAAACGCAGCAGTAGCCTCCAGAGGCAATCTTGTGTTCCACAATGCGATGGTCAATGATGTACCATGCCATTGTTTGCTGGACAGCGGCAGTACCCTTATTGGTCTTCGGAGAGAACTGGTGAATCCGGGGGATTACACAGGTGATACTGTCAAATGCCGTACCTTTTCGGGTAACATTGAAATCTACCCTGTGGCAAAAGCCCAGATTGACTCTCCTTTTCTCTCTGGTACCTTTACCTGTGCAATACTGAACAACCCTTGTACTGATTTAATTCTGGGGTGCTTACCCCAACTAAAACATTGTACGATTGATGAAATAGTTGCATGGGAAAAAGTAAATGCAACTATTACAACAGCCAAAACAGACACTTCAAAACATCATAAAATATTACAAGATGAGACACTACTGATGCTTTCTACAACCAGCACAGATGACACAAACAAACAGAAACTTTTACACCACCAGAAATCTACTCTTAATGTGTCTCCATACTTAAAATTGTTAAAGGTCAAAGCCAGAGTGACCAAAAATGCATCTTGTTTATTTAGACGTAAGAATGGCATTTCAACTACAGGTCATGCTACTGGTAACCATGAACAGGTGTTACCTGAACAACACCGGTTAACTATGCCAAAATATGCACATAAAACACCGGTGACTGGTCATCTTGCATACAACACCAGACCAGGTTTTTTCAAGAAGATAAAATTATGTTTTCATAATGTATTTGCGTGTAATGTCTGTCAACAATTGGTACAAAAGTTTAAGGGTAGACATCCTACAACTGAAGTACAACCTTCTATACTGGCTCCCAAGCCATTTGATAGAGGAAGGGTCAGTTCTACCACAAGCACACAAACAAAGGTGCGAAAACAAGTGATCTTGAACTTGATCAAGACAGATTTAGGCTACTTCCATACCAACGAAATGGCAACGACTATTCAAGGTGGTACATAACCATGGTACATGTTGACTATGAAATATCGATAAACATACACTTAGAGATATTCCATGTCAACATGCGTAAACTTTACTTTTCAAGACAAGAGACAGAAGTAGTGACAGACGAACAGAGTGCACCAACACCTAGTGATCAGACGACAGACATACAGAGCGCAACTACACTAGTTAGTGAGACTGGCAAATCCGACGAGGGGCATACATGTAGTGAACTTATAGAATACACATGAATAAATCAGAATACTGATGACATGGACAATACACCTACTGAAACTGAGACATGCCTTTGACAGAGTGCGACTCTTCGGTCTCACTGTCAAACCAAGCAAAGTCAAATTATGCCTAAAATAAATTCATTTTTGGGTCATGTCATTTCTCAAGTCCAACTGTAGACTGACCTGAAAAGTAGTACCAAAATTATGAATCTGACCATGTCTAACAGAAGGAAACAGGTCAGAAACCTTTTGGGATTAGTAAATTACTCAAAAATTACAATTCTATATTTCCAATGTCTTAAAAGCATTCTGGAAATGAAATGTGAAAGATGCATTATTAATTTCTGCATTGTCAAAATTGAAAATTCTTTTTAGTAATATTCCAATCCTCCGCTTGCCTAATCCTAGGCTCGTTTATTATTCTAGGACAGATGCTAGCAGTACTAGGCCAAAATTTTTGAGGGCATCTTCCACCCAAGTTGCTACGTGAGCCGTAAGATCACACCTGCTGAGTCCAGAGATTGCATATCACAGTTGCAACCCTAGGCGTCATCTATGCAGTGAGAAAGCTCCATCGAGTTCTGACGGATGTTCACTGCATTGTCCAGACCGACAACTCCCCGATCACGGTCATAGAAAGTGGTGTGCATCAAAATGACCGGATATACAGGTGGTCACTAATTTTACCATCTGAGGTAATAATACCTGAAATCCCACATAATAATGTAGAGTGATAGTTAGTACATGAATACAGTACAATATGCTATGTAAAATAGGTTACATATACACCCATGGTGTGCTTAAGAGTGTACCAAGTACAACGAACTATCATGTGTCCGTAGACATTAACTTAAGAACTGTGCTACAGAACTTAGATACTACCGTGTGAATCAGGACAGCTCATTTCCAACTAAGCTCCAGTCCGGTGTATCATGTGTGTGAAATGTAGAAAACAGTGTCAGAACAATGCTCAATTTCAGACACATAAAGGGTAAGCTACGACACCAGCGAATCTCTACACGTGCACTACCGATGAACATTATTATGACCGTAAAATGTATTTCAGATACCCAGGCAAATTATGTAGTTATATTGTGCCTATACCAATATTCAAACATGAAGGCAACTACTAACCTGAGAGAACTGAATACTGTGTATATAAACTTAATGTGATATGTAAGATAATATTTTAACATAGTGATAGATGAGAGATAGAATTAGGTAATATAATAAGTCTCATTTATTTAAATAGTATAGTTAGTACAGTAATCAACCCAGCTATTTAGCTTAAAATATTAGGTTAGAAGTAAAAAAATAGGTAATTACAAGCTAAAGTAAAATTTTAATAGAAATAGTACCATTTAGAATGTTACATGTCATTTAGCTTTAGTTTAGGGTAGTCTATTCCATCTTAAGGAGAACCATACCATCGATCAAACATTACCAGTAATTAGTATTATCATTTTACATACATCATTTACATAATTTAGATTAAGAACTATTACTCATATGATTCATTTTCACTCTAAAAACATTAGATAGTATAGTATTAGAAAAGTACATAATTTATGTTCACATCATCCAGGTAATTAAGGTACATAACTCATATCACACTAATTACATTTAAATAGTTACATTACATCCCTAGATTAGATAAACATAACGAGTAGGATAAACAGATAATATAATTAACATAATAGAACTTAGTTAACACATTAAATACTTAGTTATAAAAGGAGAATAGTTTATTATAATATAAAATATGATACTTTAGGTTAGTGTAACATATAAGATGATGAGATCAAAGGGACAAGCCATCAACCCTGTCTCGCCCATGTAAATATAATGTACATATATGAATCGTGCAATGACTAGCGCACAGTCATGAGGCTCAATCATCTCAAACTGAGCCAAACGTGTACAGTCTCACTCAAAGGTTTTTAAATAAGCACAAGAATAGGTATGGAGGGATGAGTGATGTGTGATAGAAGTAAGGGTGAAAGGAGTATGACAGAAGTGTGAAATTGAGAATGAATGAAAGATAGACGGGAGAGAATGCAAGCAGTCAGCAAATTCTTCTGCTGCCTGCCACGACTTTTAATATTTGTTTGCGATAATGTTGGTTTTCGCTAGGGAAATTGTGTTGGTGTGAATGTGTTGTCTGTGATATAGTTTAGAACTTAGAATACAGTATTTTGGGTTTCATAACAATGGAATGTAGTCACGAATTCAGTGTTATACACCTGTTTGTGGCCACATTGAACAAATTATGACACTCAAAAACTAACATACATACACAGATAAAGTAGAAATATAGGGTAGAAGTTAGATTAGTAGATTTATTACATCCAAACACGCAAACAACCAGAAAAACAAACATATAAATTGCATACACTATTTGTAGATCAAAGGCAGATAACTTTGGGGCCAGGGGACATAATAGACAACGAAGAACTAAATTAACAGTGTAAATAAAGTCTTACGCGCGGAAGCGAAGTAGGTAAAGCCTGTCGCACACACTCTTGTAGAATGGTTGTTAAATATTATATGGGGGACATGAAGCAATTCATGTGTTGACCCTAAGAAAGTCAACTTTGTATGGGTAGTAAGTTAATTTACTATGTGAGGGCAGGTCTTATAAGACAACGGTCCGGTTCAGACATACCTCTGATAAATATAATATAGCATGTGAGAAGGGGCTCACGCCAACCAGGCAAGTTTGTGGCGATTGCCAGTAGCCAAGTGAGGCTTTACTTACATTGTGACAATAGTTGTTAATAGTCTATTGGAAAGCCCAGAGCCAGGTTATCTAGAGTCTTTGACAAAAATTAGAGACACTAATTTTTTGTGTAGAAACCTCCTTGCGTCACAACCAATAAGTGAAAGTTGATGACGCAACACAAGAGGGGCGGGTGTGTGTCAAAGACTTGACCACATCCCCTCCGCCAGGGAGAGCGGTCAATCCTAGAGGGACCAGGAGGAGATGCGGTGCCCGAGGCAAGAGCAGGGGAGATGAGGGAATAGTGGAAGGTTAGCCACTCCCTCATGATACACGCAGGCGGTGTGCAGAGAGTTAGCACTCTAATCACGATACCACCACACCTCATGAAGCCAGAGCACAGTTGAGTAGACACTCAACAGGCCACGTTTTGCCAGCAGCGTGCGATGTGAGGTAACACGCACGAAGGAGAAGGTCACCCCCGCGTGGTGTGTAACCACGGGAGAGATGTTCGGCAGACGGGAGACTGGACTTGGGGCGTTCACGTCGTTTAGAATAGCGTTAGGAGTTTTGTGTTCACTAATAGATAGAGTTAGCATAGGGTTAGCAGTTTGTGTTAGATAATTCTGTGGCTGTATATTGTGTAATGCATTAGCGACTGTTTACCGCTTGTAAGCGAGCCAACGGCAATAAAATGGACCATGCATTTTGCCTCCCACACGACTTGCAAGTTGTCTTGTACGGGTGTGTGAGAAGTACCCGATGATGCCTGTCAGTTAAGTTGTTGACAATATCTCAGGGGACTTAACTCTGTAAAAGTTATTTCAAGGGGCATAACTTTTCTGTATAACTTATAGTCATATTGTGGCATCGTTTTCAAAGATTTATAAACTCTTTGTCCATAGTTATGTACCGGCATATGAGTTATAATAAATAATGATACAATCTGTAAGGCATTTTCAAAGTTTTCATAAAAAATAATGCACAATGCATAACATTGTAACTCATCTTTTTTATGCTTAAGAAGTTACTGTAGTCATGCAGGTGATTAGAAAGAGTTTTCATTAAAAATAATGGATGGTGTGTGGAAGGACATTCTTTTAAGTTACTTCTTTTGTTGTATGAATTTAATGAGACGCTACCCTCCAGGAGCTGGGCAAGCCACGCCGGGTCAGATAGATAACAGACCCACCTTTTCGCTGCAGTTGTCTACAGGCATATGCGTTAAAATCCTCCTCCTCCTCTCCCCTCCTCCTCATCCTACCCTCTTCCTCTCCCCCTCCTCCCTCTCCCCTCCTCCTCCTCCCTCTTTCTCCTCCTCCTCCTTCCTCCCTCTCCTCTCCCTCTTCTCCTACCTCCTCGCCCTCCTCCCTCCTCCTAATCACTCCCTTCCTTCCTCCTCCCTTCTCCTCCTCTCTCCTCCAATCCCTCCTCCTCCCTCCTTCTAATTCCTACGTCCTCCCCCCTTATCCCTCTCCCCCTTCTCCTCCCTCCCCCTCCTACCTCCTCCCCCCCTCCTCCCTCTTCCTCCTCCCTTTTCCTCCTCCCTCATCATCCTCTCTCCTCTTCCCTCCTCTAACTCTACCTCCTCCCTCCTCCTCCCTCCACATCCCCTCCTCCTCCTCCCTCCACATCCCTCCTCCTCCTCCCTCTTCACTCCTCCTCCTACCTCCTCCTCTCCCTCCTCCTCCTCCCTCCTCCTCCTTCTCCGTCCTCCTCCTCTTCCTCCTCCTCCTCCTAATCACTCCTCTTCCTTCCTCCTCCATTCTCCTCCTCTCTGCCTCCTACTCCCTCTCTCTCCCTCCTCCTCCTCCCTACGTCCTCCCCCTCATCCCTCCTCCTCCTACCTCCTCCTCTCTCCACCTCCCTTCTCCTCATCCCTCTTCCTCCTCCTCCCTCCTCCTCCTTCCCCTCCTTCTCCTCCCTCATCCTTCTCCCTCTTCCTCCTCCCTCCTCCTCCCTCCGCCTCCTCCCTCCACCTCCTCCCTCCGCCTCCTCCCTCCTCCTCCTCTCTCCTCCTCCTACCTCTTCCTCCCATCTCCCTCCTCCTCCTCCCCTTGCGTTCTTCTCCTCCCTCCTTCTCCTTCCCCTCCTCCCTCCTCCCCCCTCCCTCTTCCTCCTCCTACCCTCCTCCTCCTCCTCGCTCCTCCTGCCTCCTCCTTCCTCCTCTCCTCCTCCTCCTCCCTTCTCGTACCTCCTCTCTCCTCCTCCTAATCCCTTCTCCTCCCTCCTATTCCTCCCTACTCCTCCTCCTCCTTCCTCCTCCCTCCTCCTCCTCTCTCCGCCTATCTCTTCCTCCCTCCTAACTCCTCCCTCCTCCACCTCCCTCTTCCTCCTCCCAGCTCCTACTCCTCCTTTTCCTTCTTCTGCTGATGCTGCTGCCGCTGCTCCATTTACCCAAGTTAATTGTTGGGGAAGATGTAAAGACCTTTCAAGTGCTCTTTCTAATGCTTTTTGTAAGTTGGTCTTCGTTTATCTAAGGTTGTTCTAACTGCAACCAATAAATGATTAGACAGACAGGCAGACAGACAGACAGACAGACAGACAGAGAGGGAGGGACGGACAGACAGACAGACAGACAGACAGACAGACAGACAGACAACAGACAGACAGACAGACAGACAGACAGACAGACAGACAGACAGAGAGAGTCGGGAACGGGAACTTATATGACTACTTATATGAATTAAATGAGATGCTCGCCATCAGGGGCTGGGCTAAGCCGGGCCGGATCAGACAGACAGACAGACAGACAGATAGATAGTCGGGAGCGGGAACGGGAGCTTATATGACTACTTATATGAATTAAATGAGATGCTCCACACCAGGAGTTGGGCGATGCCGGGCCGGGTCAGACAGACAGACAGACAGAAAGACAGACAGACAGACAGACAGACAGACAGACAGACAGACAGACAGACAGACAGACAGACAGACAGTCGGTAACGGGAACGAGAACTTATATGACTACTTATATGAATTAAATGAGATGCTCCCCACCAGGGACTGGGCGAAGCCGGGCCGGGTCAGCTAGTGCTTATATAAACGTGCCTGAATGTACACATTATACTGGGCTACTCACTTGAAGCGGCGTTGGCACTATCGTCACCACATTCATTGCTTTGACAGTCTCCAGCCATGTTCAACCCCTACTGTGGTATTCTGAAAAACACAATGAGCAATGAGAATAATTATGTGCACTTATAGATGATAATATAGCAAGTAAACTAAATGCTCGTGCCCGTGTCTTGAGTGGTATTGTGTATGTGGTAAACGTATAGTACATGTTATTGTCCATGCTAACATAGTACACTCAGAAGAGGAAGTGATACCTTAATTAACCGTATTATCATTCTTTGGGGATTGTGTTGTAGCCAATTGACGATGGAATCCCTAATATATGTGGAGAAAACATGAACAGCCAAAGCGTAATCTCAGCCAGTCCACATGATTTGGTTACCCTTTAATACGAGGGGGATTTAACTGAAAACCTTAACAGTATGATATAAATTACAATAACCAGGCCATTGTCTTGAAACCTGTCAATATTTTTGTTAAGTGTGTCAGGAGTGTTCAGCACGTGACATCACGGTGCAGACGAACACTGTGACGTTATAAGGACAGTTTAAAGATGGCCATCCCACTTTTGACATGTGTTTTCAGTGTGTACCACATCATGCATACTCCCCAGACCCAGCCCAACGTGATTTCTACCTGTTTGGACAACTCACTGGGAGGAACGACTTTTCGGTCCGATGAAGAGGTACAGCAGGTGGTGCATGAGTGATTACACACGCGACCAAGATAATTTTTTTTTTAATACAAGAATGCAAGCACTTTATCGCCGCTGGAGGACTTGCATTGAACGCAGTGGTGACTACATCGAACAAATGATACATTTGTTCTTTAATTATTTTTCAGAATATATTCACACACACACACAGTGAGAGAGAGAGAGAGAGAGAGAGAGAGAGAGAGAGAGAGAGAGAGAGAGAGAGAGAGAGAGAGAGAGAGAGAGACACACACACACAAACACACACATACACACACACAGAGACACACAGACACATACACACGCACCCACGCACCCACGCACGCACGCACACGCACACACACACACACACACACACACACAGGTTTTCATTTGAAGCCCCCTCGTACCATTCCAGTCAACCAAGAGGTGAGGAATAGGCGCTGACGCTGATAGAACACACACTGAGAAAAAAAAACTGAAGTAAACCTAACTAGATACGCTCTTGTCAGGAACCCACAAGGGAACACCAAATAGCGGGAGAATTAAAACCACACGAAAAAGAAAATTACAAAGAAAGGGAAGACAACGGGAGAGCTGTAGAAGCAATAACAGCTAGGACGGCTTCACGTGGATAAGTTCAATGCCTATGTCCCAGTGTAGAACAACGGGTGGAAGGAGAAGAAGCACCTGCTGATGTCTCTCTAGTGTTGGTTCTGCATATCTCGCAGGTTGATGAGCTTGGAGAGGGTAGGCGGAGTTCTGTAATACAGTCCTCGTGGGGGTTAGTACTTTGCTATGTTGTGAGACGACAAGATGCTACACCAACATCAGTCAACTAGAAGCGGCTTCTTACCTTGGCTCGAACGATCTCAACTTCCAATACATCGGACTTCAATAGCTCAAACTTAGTCTTTCGGAATATTCACACACACGCACGCACGCACGCGCGCGCGCACACACACACACACACACACACACACACATACACACACAACAACAACAACAACAACAACAATGAATACAACAAAACCAATATTAAACAGCAACAGCAAAACTAACTACCACACAACCAACAACAACACCAACATGAGCATCGGGACGGCAGCAAGCCTGGTTGCCATTTCACTTCCCTGATGTCTGAGTAAGCAGCTGTGAATTCAAGGCACGCTAGCTCTGGGATCTTCCATGTCTGGATTTGTCACGGCGCCACCGCGCGAAGTCAGCGAATTTTTCAAATCACGAACTGAATACGTGATCACAATAGATCTGCGAGATACGGATTTAAAATATATGGAGATCTGAGTCGTTAAAAATAAAACTTTAACTAGAGGAAATCTAGAAGGCAAATCCATCGAAATTAAGAAATTGTTCAGTTCCCATACATCAGATCCACATAGAAGTTTAAAATGATTTAAAGGGGAATACGGGTCAAATGGTTAGTCACTTGATAACTGAAACAAACCGTAGACAAACGTAGACAAACTTAGCTACTGGCATCTTGCCATCTTGACAGACGATAGTCTGTTACATTAGTTTAGTCGGTGGATCAACATCACGACACACGGGTTTAACCCACAAGTGCTCCGTTCTCCTCCTAATTCAAACCTGAGTCTGGAGAAACTAAGTTCAGTGCACTAACTCAGTAGCACCGACGAGGATCCTGAAATACTTTGGGTATATTTTTAACTCGAAATTTTGCCCTGGTAGCGCCGTTAGGCTACTCTTTTTCGATTTCCAACTGCCAAGGGATTTTTTAGGTGCGCAACAATACACACGGGCGTCCGATCTCACTATCCAGAGACCAGAGGAAATTTTATTACTAGAAGTCCACGTGAACAAATCCCGGTCCTCATCGGGGCTTGAACCCGGGACCTCCAGCACTCGAGGCGGACACCATACCTCGATACAACGCAGCCCCCTAGTCTGTTACATTGTGCTTTCATAAAGACATAATAACTACAACCCATGGCCGACACCAGACATGAAGTTATACCTCTCTATAGCGCAAAGCCTGGGCTGATTTGTAGAGATCGCGTGTTACCCATGCAGTATGATCCCACTCTCTCGGCCTGCCTAGTTTACTCTAGAGGAAAGGTAACAATGATATATCATGAACAAGGCAAAGCAATATTCTAAATATCCACCTGTCGGAACTTGTATCCTAGACCAGTTGCCGAACAAATCTTAGGGCCTTGTCTGCCCTGCCATTTAGTCTTTAGGTTGCATTTACTCGCACTGTGATAAAGCTTGTACCTTCCCAATTATGCTCGTCCTCCCGAAGCAGTTGGCACAATCTGGGGTATCGGGTTTAGTGAGCGCCGCCAACATTCTGCGTTAACAGAAAGCAAGTAGTACCATCTCCAGTTATAAATAAATAACAAGACTTGAATTCTGGTTAAATGAGGATAGAATTAGTGGGCGAACAGTAATTATGGTAGTATACATAGATGGACGCATAGTTTCGTGAGCGAAACTCTGGGTGAGAATCGACAAGCCACATCGTGTGATAATATTCTAACTCAGGCACAAAAACAACTACAGATAGGACGACACTTCAACGACAGCAACATCTCCACGTATCTTCCACACCGTGAACTAGAAAATAACTCTATACTGACCAACTCTCAATAAAAGGTCGAACCATTGTGATTGCCATGCACTTTATCTGGGGATCAACAGACATTCTTCCCGTTTGACGACTTGTTCCAGACTGCAAAATCTTGACAAATACCTTCGCTCGCCAAGTATCGCTTTCCGAATTTTCATACATTTCTCGTGGTCCAGTCATTTTTCTTTCTGCATGCGACTTTCAGTGTCTAACTCACATTGTCTTAATGTTATAGAAGCCTTGTAATACAGGATCATGTCACCAACATATGTCTAATATTTGATCCCCCTCCTGGAACATCAAACATTCTTTGCCCACATTATCAAAGAACATTTCGAGCCAAAATAGGCCTTATCAGCCATCTTAGAGCTCACGGCTCCATACTTTCAAACCCACTGGATGAAATGAATGGTCATCATCACTCTTAATGGACAAACAACAGACAACAGACAGAACAATATTTGAATATGTCTGTGAAGATATGACACCTTAGTAGTATAAGCTTATGAGGATGCGGGGATTGGGGTGGGGGTAGAATGCCAGGTATAGGTAGTATCTTTGTATTTAGGGGACTGTCATGTCCTTTTTAGGACTGCTCACCCACCAAGCTTGGTCCAAGCTTGACTTCCAGCTCTCACATATTTCTCCTCGTAGCCACCAGCATGCGGCAGCGGCCATCACTGTTGTTTTCGTTAACTTATTAATAATGTCCATGATTGACACTGATAGCAATAATATAGGGTCAACTGTTAACAACTTTAGTTCTGACAACTGCACGCCGGAAGATATGACCCAAATGTATTGACATCTAATGGGGGAAGCCGAGAGATGATCATCTTAATCAGCTCAAACGAACAATGTAGGTAACCAGAATGTGAACCTGTTATTAAACTCTTCTTGGATTCAACACAGACGCCAGGGGAAGGACGTGTCCGTCATTATGCATGTCATTTATTTTTGCATAATCTTCATATTCTTTGTCTTTTTGTTTTCTGAATCCTCGGAGAAAAACAGTCACAGAGGAGGATTCTTTGTCTTTAATATTTTCATTCTTTTGGTTCTCTTTTCATTTCCTTTTTATTTCTGTGAGCAGTCGGGATGAAACAAAGAATGAAATTTAAAATATAATGACATTTCCAAGTTCATGGTAGTAGTGAATTGACGTCACACACAACAACAACTACAACAAACAACAACAACCACAACAAACAACAACAACACCAACAACAACACACACAGAAAAAACATGGAAGATACTACATCTAGGTGTCATGTGTTCGTCATCCATCCATCATCATTGAGTGCCTTAATATGAGCGAAACCTTCCCAAAAATATTCTGTCTCCATAATATCTTAGATTCCTATAGTTTTCTAGACATTTGGAAAGAAGATAACCTGCCTTGACTCTCCTTCTTGGCGTCGTCCATAATGGTCATTGACAGATGTCATTTTCTCTGTGAAGAGAATGAATTCAAGCAGTTTTCCAAGAACTACCGGTCGGCTGGTTGAGATAATCTTCTTCTCTTCCTCCATGTAAATCATTAAAGTTTTGAGGGAGGGAGGTGGAGAAAGGAGGGGGATGTAAAGATCTTTTATGCGCTCTTTCTACTGCTTTTTGTAAGTTGTTATTCATCTCTTTAAGGTTGTTCTTGATACCATCGATGCATCTTTTACGTGATCTTCTGCTGGCTCTGCATCTATTATATTTACTCAATGTGGCTCTTTGGGATAGATAGTACAGGGTCATTCTGATGAGGTGGCCAAACCATGTAATGTGCCGTTCTTTAATGAAGTGCACGACTGATTTCAGAACTAGCCGTCTTATAATTCCCTCATTCCTAATACTATATCTCACGATATTAAGTCTTCAAATATTGGACACCACGTTCAAATGATGTGCATTGACCCGTTCCCTTATGTGCAGACTATTATTCACAGCAGGTTCTCCGTGACGAAGTAGTCAAGCCGTTTGATTCGGGTTCCGAAGATTGTGGGTTCGATTCCGGACAGCGTCCTTCTATTCATGAGTGCATTTGGAGACTTCTGGGGGTAGTCTCTGGAGCTACGAACTTCGTGCTTTGTGCGACGCTTTCGGCAGTTCGCTGCGGAAAGAGACTGAGCCATATGGTGCAATCAAGTCGACCCTTTCGACTTTTAAGTGACTGTTTTTTTTTTAAGGTTCAGAAAAATGAAAAACACTATAAGGTATCCTATTTTAAAGCCGGTTTGCCACTAGAGCCACATTGGTCAGGAAAATGAATTCTACGCATGCCGGGAATTGAAGGGATAAATTGACTTGGTTAGCAAGTACAATAACTCATTAACTACCGGATTAAACGCGAACATGAGGCAGGTTTCAGGGATATACTGTTGTCAACTTTGACCTGGGCACCCAGTTTGACACAGCCTAGCATGGGTACCAGAATATGACCTGGGACATCAAGATGGACGGCCAGATATTGGCTACATGACCACTCGAGTGCCGCATGGTCTATACAAATATGGGGGTCAGCATTATATGTCTGACGCGATATCAAGACGGATATAGTTTGCTTTACAGCACTTCACTTTACTCTTCATCACTTCACTTTACGTCACTGCACGTCACTTTTATTTACTTTACATCACTTCGCTTTACTTTACACCACTTCACTTTACTTTACAACACCTCACTTTACTTTACATCACTTCACTTTACTTTACATCACTTAGCTTTACTTTACATCACTTCACTTTACTTCACTCCACGTCACTTTTATTTACTTTACATCACTTTGCTTTACTTTACATCACTTAACTTTACTTTACATCACTTCACTTTACTTTACATCACTTCACTTTACTTCATTCCACGTCACTTTTATTTACTTTACATCACTTCGCTTTACTTTACATCACTTCGCTTTACTTTACATCACTTCACTTTACTGTACATCACTTCACTTTACTTTATATCACTCATTTTACTTTACATCACCTCACTGTACTTTACATCACTTCGCTTTACTTTACATCACTTCACTTTACTTCACATCACTTCAATTTACTTTACTTTACTTCACTTAACTTTACTTTACTTTACTTCACTTCACTTTAGTTTACATCACTCAACTTTACTTAAATCACTACACTTTACATAACTCCACTTTACTTTACTTTACATCACTTCACTTTACTTTACGTCACTTCACTTTACTTTAAATCACTTCAATTTACTTTAAATCACTTTACTAAACTGAACATCACTTCACTTTACTTTACATCACTTCTCTTTACTTTACATCACTTCACTTTAATTTAAATCACTTAACTCTGCATCACTTCACTTGTCTGTACTTACTTTACATTATTTACATCACTTCACTTTACTTTAAATCACTTCACTGTACTTTACATCACTTTACTTTACTTTACATCACTCACTTTATTTTACATCACTTCTCTTTACTTTACTGCATATTTCTGCAGCACCTATGTATTTCGACGGCGGCTGTATTGATATCCTTTGTAAAAGATGTTTAATTTAAGTATGCACATGATATGGGTACAATAAAACTATTACTCCACTATCATCTAGTGCCATTATTAAGTAGTATACTGATTTAGCTCCTCTCGGAGCATAGGAACCCTTCGTTACTACCTCCGATTATCATCGGATGGGTTAATAAAATTAATCCGTCAACATGGGGTAATTAAACAGGCAAGAAAGAGAGTCTCTTTTCTAATTATTAATAGGTAACAGTAGGAAAGGTAAATCCTTTTGGAGTGAACTGAAGATAGATTCGTATAATGCCAATACTACATTTATTCAGTAAAACACACGTTAATAACATTAGTCAAAATAGATACTCTTTGGCTAATGTGACTTTTGGGTGACGTTTCCTCACACATCAAAGAAAAGGAAACAACTAGTCCTTACCGACGAAAGACAAGTGTTGAGTGAATTGATTAGGATAGAGATTTTTTGTGTATGAATGGGTTTCAGTCATCAAGAGGTGCCTCGACGAACTTCTTCTTCTTCTTCTTTGCGTTCATCCGGAGTGTTTTTTCAGATGTAATTGCGGTGTGTCTGTTACGCGGCCTTGGGCCGAAACCCGTAGGCCAACATATCCGACGATAGCGTGCTTTTTTGACCAGGTAGCATTCCTGGGAGACTCTCACTTTTTTGGTGCCATCTACAACCCAGCTGGCCAAGTTGGAACGGTCGAAGACAACGGTCATCCCTCAAAGGAAGGCAGGGACAGTCCATAGCATTTTCCGCCATCCAAGGTTGCTTCCATATTTGCAGGGCCGACACATAGCGCCCTGGTCCTGGGCTCACCGAGGGAATCGTCACGTCCTGCTCATGGCTGCTTTAAATCCTCACTTCAACATATTGGGCGTTCCTTCACCACGGGCCGCTCCCGCACAAACCAGGCCAGTCTGCAGACGGTATCCACTCAGCGAGTTTTCGGTTCGGACATGTGCTTGTCTCTGTGCCCTTCAGAGCTGTTCCAGGCAGAAGGACATTAGGAGAACTACCTAGTCAGAGCTGTTCCGAGCAAGAGCGGCATTCGGAAACAAGGTAGATTTTCCTAGCACGAGGGAAGACTAGTTAGAGCTTTTCCGGTCACGAAAGACATTTCACTCGGACGTAGTTGCGTAGTGCCATTTTTATTTTGCCGCCCGTAGACTGGCACTTCCGGCTTCAGCGGGCATTTTTAATGAAGTTAGCTTTCCTCAGGTTCGAGACAAGTTAGACTCTTATTTCGACTTCCACACAGCAAGCTTTTCCTTTGGTCTGCCACGTAATGGATTCGCAAGCCAGGCGTTCCATTTCGTGTCATCGATAAAATTTTCCACCTTTGACTACACTCACTCCATGAGTACGGTTAAAGACTTTCATCGGAACGTACGACCGAGGTGTTTTTCCACCTTTTAGTACTCGCTCACGAGGTAAGCTACATGTGTTGCCGGCTCAGCACCTTACCTCCGTACAGCAGTGAGCGAGAAACGGCCAGGCCCTCTCTGCTGCTCTGCAGGTAGACTGAGGATGGCAGTCAAAATTTAAGCTCCGGCGCACGAAGCCACAATCTTGGTCCAGATACTTACACAAACGCCTCCACCGATAAATGGAGGTGAGATACTGGGCACGCTACATGCCCAGTTCAGATACTTGTCCGAAGGCTCTCAGCTGGGGGATATGAGGGATCCTCGACGAACTAAAGCCTCCACAAGACGAGATGATGTTCTACCAGATGGGGTTGTTCCAGTCGACCACCTGTGTGCACAGTGTGCACAGTGTGCCGGCGTGGGCCGTTGTTTGCCGGGTCTCCTGTCTTTCCCACTTTTCACATGGGGCATTGAGAAACATTTTATGTGATATTCACTGGCACGGGAGCGTGGCATAATGGGGACGATCCTTTGCTGTGATGTTGGAACCGCGACTAATGACTAATGACTACCTGTTAGATTATGCTCTATCCTTAGTCAAGTCTGGCAGTCATTTCAGAGGATCAGGTAGTCACGTATATTAATTGATGACTATATTATCTGAAGGCTTACCCGAAAGGGAAGTCAATAGCCTGGTATGGTTGAGAGATGTGGCAGATGATTTTCTCCGAGTTGTTAGTTTCAGGTTCTCCCTTGTTTTGTTTGCGGAATGAAAATCAACGGTAAAGCACCATGTCCTAAAGTATGGCCAAGTGTCGTCTTAGTTCTTCAGTAAACGACAAGCCTATTATTTAGGCCAACGATATCTAATCAATATAAAAAAAAAACTTTGTTTACTAGTATAAATGGCCTATGTCAGGTAAGAATTATCGTGTTCTATAAAGCAAAGCCTAATTAAATGGCCAGCATTGTTGATATCGCCTGAGAAACTGTGTGACTGAATATATGGCTCCAGTATATGTTTCTTCAAGTTTCAAAGACTTGTATCTATCCGGAAGAGGATGGGTGTCTGAGACCACTGGAATGATCGAGCGATTTAAATATGGAGGGAGTACATGACACTAGAGACTTTAAGTTACGCCCACACTCGGGCATGAGGTCTTGTCCATATGCACCCCATATGGTCCAGGATGTATGAATGAACAGTGTTCGTACTCCATTTGAATTTTACCATATTCACAACTACATTTCCATGACTTCACAAGTCAAAATGTTGATTATCATGTACTTGAGAGCTCAAACGTAATCGTGGAACATTTGTCCATCAGCCACGATGTTTCAGGAATATGATTTGGCCATACGTCCTGAAGTCTGTCAAGTGGTATTCAATCGCCTGGTCTGCAAGCGTTGACTGCAGTGACCTACCGAACACGAAAGGTATTGTCCAGAATCATCACGTACAGCCGGGAGGAGGAATCCTGTCACCGTCAGGTGAATGTGTTTCTACCTCCAGACGTACGGACTGTGACTAGATCAAGCCCATGATGAGCTTCTAAGTCATTATACCTGATAACGTGGCTTGACTATCTCTCCATCTTGTGGGACATTCATTGTAGTATGTCTTATATCTGTTTGTGTAGTTCACTTTTGGCTCGTGAAGAGCCGATATTAAATCATTGTGTAGTGTTCTGCATTCTCATGTGTGTATTGTCCTTGTCTAGAGTGAGAGTATATTAATTACTTTATACTGGATAGCAGTCTAAAGAATTTAGGGGTCTTCAGAACAGAGATACCTTGACTGGCCAGAGAGAATCCAAGATAATGTGTGATAACATTTAGGAAGCCAACACCACCCTTTGTGTTACAGGACGGACAGACACACAGTCAGATTTGGTGATAGCGATGCAACAAGTAAGGAAGATCGAAAGAAAGAGTCAGAGAAAGAGATATCGAGCTACAGAGAGAGAGAGAGAGAGAGAGAGAGAGAGAGAGAGAGATAAAAGTACAGAAGAAGAGCGAGAGAGAGAGAGAGAGAGAGAGAGAGAGAGAGAAGTACAGAAGAAGAGCGAGAGAGAGCGAAATAGAGAGGAAGGGAAAGATCAAGAAAACAGAAGAGCGAGAGAGAGAGAGAAATAGAGAGGAAGAAAAAGAGAAAGAAAACAGAGAAAGAGAACAGACAGAGAGAAAGAGATAGAGAGAGAGAGTGAGAGAGAGAGAGGGGGAGGGAGAGAGAGAAATAGAGAGGAAGGAAAAGAGAAAGAGAACAGAGAGAGAAAGAGAGAGATAGAGAGAGAGAGAGAGAGAGAGAGAGAGAGAGAGAGAGAGAGAGAGAGAGAGAGAGAGAGAGAGAGAGAAAGCCAGAACCTAAATAGGTAAGTAAAGACATCGTAAATAAACGCAGTATAATTTGATATGTGAAGTAAGCTTAAATGACATACCACCCGATACAACCAGAAGAAAGAAAGCTATTTAGGATTTACCATTGAACCAAGATTCACCCAGATTGCCTTATTTCCACATATTACGCCTCGGTACAACTAACAAGTAGCATCAGTTCTTTACACATTCTAATCCATTTTATCACTCTCTGGAAATCTACCAAAGAAAGTTGAAGCAGAAAATCTATGGATAAGAACGCTACATTATGTTTTAATATGTCTTAGTTACATAAGTATGTCTACTTAATATCTAGTTTTTGTTCAGGGAACACATATTTTAAATAGGTCACTGTATTATTTGCGAGTCTTAGTTACATATTAGTATCCTCTAATTAAACATAATCACTTTTGAGAGTCAAAGACAACATCAATAAATGGAACAATGTGCTTGTTGACTTAAAGCGTGTTGAAAAGGGAGGTATATAATGTTCACCACTTTTCTTGAAATATAAATGGAAATTATGCCGCTCATTATATTATTGACACGTGTCTATTTCGGGAAGAGCAGACAAGCTGAGAAATATCTTTTGGTAGTTTATGTGTTCTTTGTGTGGTAATGCAAAGAATACCATTGACAGACAGAAACACCAATGATCAAGTCCTATAAGAGGCAAGTGAAAACCACAATCTCATCATCATCATCATCATCATCATCATCATCATCATACATTATATACCAGCATGTCTGCGCTTGCTTTTAACTCCGGCATATTCTGGTGAAAACATCCAGGTGAGTGATACGAAGCGTCACTTTCGTATGCTGTCTACCTATTCAGAGCAGAGCCTGTCGTGTGCGATGTCAATACCAGTGCTCTAAGCGAGTGAACAACTGGCTACTTAATACTCCGTGCATTCAGGTTAAAAAAATGTGATGTTGTTTGTTTGTGTTCGTTGGCTTGAGCTCCAACGTGAAGTCCTGTATGTCAGATGAAGACATCCTGGTGTCCAACATCAGTGTGATGTCATACAGGACCTGAGTTTTGCGTGAGTATCCGTTGTCCCATGTCTGGCTTTTGGTGTGCAGACTGGTGGTTCCTCGCCGTACAGGCAGACACTCTCCGACTTCGGAGGAATCGGCGATCCTACTGACTTTAGCCAGGACCCCGAAGGGACCTGTTGCCCAGGACGCTCGACGAGGACGCGTCAATAGGTCTTGGCCAGTATATAACCCGGCCCTGGTGCCTTGGAAACACCTCTGCGTCCCAAAAAAAACAACAATGACCCGTATCAGTCTGCTGCATACGGACTTGTATTTAGAGGATGCGATGGTGTCATCGTTAGATGGTTACGCTGATAATGACATGAGCGTTGTCGGACTGGCTAAATATTTCTTCGTCCACCCAGGCTTACCAAATGGGAGGGTCTTAACACCCAACATAGCCTAACAGATTCCAGATACGGGGCTTGTGTATCTCAGTACATTCTGCAGGGAAATCTCAGATGTGACTGCAAACCACTTGGTCACGACGTGACTTTAGAGGGAAAGCACGGAAAAACCAGCTAGATCAGTGGTTCTCAACCTTTTTTGGCCCGTGCCCCCCTTCACCATATTTTCAGAACGTCATTTCCCCCCCCCCCCCCCCCTTTCGTATTTCCTACCTAAAAATTGTAGGTCTACTTTAGTCTACGTAATAATGGAAGCACATACTAAAACAAGTCTAAACGTCCACATAAACCGTTATTTGTGGGGCTACTTACTTTATAAAATGAATTTTAGAAGGGTGAGACGTACAGAACCGTAAAGTATGAAGGGAAAAACAAGATCAAGTAATCGGTTGTTGTATTAACGCGATCTTGAAATAATCTTCATTCCCCCCTGGAAACCCCAAAATTCCCCCCTGGGGGGGGGGGGAGGAGGGGGAATTCCCCACCGGTTGAGAACCACTCAGCTAGATAGTTCATAGTGAGGTATCTTTAGTGAAATAAAATACAGACATAGCCGTTAGATAGTTGTTAGTGACAGATAATTAGTGAAATAAAACACATACATCGCCGTGAGATAGTTGGTAGTGAGGTATCTTTAGTAAAATAAAACACAGACATAGCCGTTAGATAGTTGGTAGTGAGGTATCTTTAGTGAACTACAACACAGACATAGCCGTTAGATAGTTGGTAGTGATGTATCTTTAGTGAAATAAAACACATCCATAGCCGTTAGATAGTTGATAGTGAGGTATCTTTAGTGAAATAAAACGCATACATAGCCGTTAGATAGTTGATAGTGAGGTATCTTTAGTGAAATAAAACACAGACATAGCCGTTAGATAGTTGGTAGTGATGTATCTTTAGTGAAATAAAACACAGACATGGCCGTTAGATATTTGGTAGTGATGTATCTTTAGTGAAATAAAACACATACATAGCCGTTAGATAGTTGATAGTGAGGTATCTTTAGTGAAATAAAACACATACATAGCCGTTAGATAGTTGTTAGTGATGTATCTTTAGTGAAATAAAACACAGACATAGCCGTTAGATAGTTGATAGTGAGGTATCTTTAGTGAAATAAAACACAGACATAGCCGTTAGATAGTTGTTAGTGATGTATCTTTAGTGAAATAAAACACAGACATAGCCGTTAGATAGTTGATAGTGAGGTATCTTTAGTGAAATAAAACACAGACAATAGCCGTTAGATAGTTGTTAGTGATGTATCTTTAGTGAAATAAAACACAGACATAGCCGTTAGATAGTTGGTAGTGAGGTATCTTTAGTGAAATAAAACAGACATAGCCGTTAGATAGTTGTTAGTGATGTATCTTTAGTGAAATAAAACACAGACATAGCCGTTAGATATTGGGTAGTGATGTATCATTTAGTGAAATAAAACACAGACATAGCCGTTAGATAGTTGGTAGTGATGTATCTTTAGTGAAATAAAACACAGACATAGCCGTTAGATAGTTGTTAGTGATGTATCTTTAGTGAAATAAAACACAGACATAGCCGTTAGATAGTTGGTAGTGATGTATCTTTAGTGAAATAAAACACAGACATAGCCGTTAGATAGTTGGTAGTGAGTATCTTTAGTGAAATAAAACACAACATAGCCGTTAGATAGTTGGATAGTGAGGTATCTTTAGTGAAATAAAACACAGACATAGCCGTTAGATAGTTGGTAGTGATGTATCTTTAGTGAAATAAAACACAGACATGGCCGTTAGATATTTGGTAGTGATGTATCTTTAGTGAAATAAAACACATACATAGCCGTTAGATAGTTGATAGTGAGGTATCTTTAGTGAAATAAAACAACATAGCCGTTAGATAGTTGTTAGTGATGTATCTTTAGTGAAATAAAACACAGACATAGCCGTTAGATAGTTGTTAGTGACAGATAATTAGTGAAATAAAACACAGACATAGCCGTTAGATAGTTGTTAGTGAGTATACTTTAGTGAAATAAAACACAGACATAGCCGTTAGATAGTTGTTAGTGACAGATAATTAGTGAAATAAAACACATACATAGCCGTTAGATAGTTGTAGTAGGTATCTTTAGTGAAATAAAACACAGACATAGCCGTTAGATAGTTGGTAGTGAGTATCTTAGTGAAATAAAACACAGACATAGCCGTTAGATAGTTGTTAGTGATGTATCTTTAGTGAAATAAAACACAGACATAGCCGTTAGATAGTTGATAGTGAGGTATCTTTAGTGAAATAAAACACAGACATAGCCGTTAGATAGTTGTAGTGATGTATCTTTAGTGAAATAAAACACAGACATAGCCGTTAGATAGTTGTTAGTGAGATTTTAGTGAAATAAAACACAGACATAGCCGTTAGATAGTTGTTAGTGATGTATCTTTAGTGAAATAAAACACAGACATAGCCGTTAGATAGTTGGTAGTGATGATCTTTAGTAAATAAAACACAGACATGGCCGTTAGATAGTTGGTAGTGATGTATCTTTAGTGAAATAAAACACAGACATAGCCGTTAGATAGTTGGTAGTGATGTATCTTTAGTGAAATAAAACACAGACATAGCCGTTAGATAGTTGGTAGTGATGTATCTTTAGTGAAATAAAACACAGACATGGCCGTTAGATATTTGGTAGTGATGTATCTTTAGTGAAATAAAACACAGACATAGCCGTTAGATAGTTGGTAGTGAGGTATCTTTAGTGAAATAAAACAGACATAGCCGTTAGATAGTTGTTAGTGATGTATCTTTAGTGAAATAAAACACATACATAGCCGTTAGATAGTTGTTAGTGACAGATAATTAGTGAAATAAAACACATACATAGCCGTTAGATAGTTGTTAGTGACAGATAATTAGTGAAATAAAACACAGACATAGCCGTTAGATAGTTGTTAGTGACAGATAATTAGTGAAATAAAACACATACATAGCCGTTAGATAGTTGATAGTAAGGTATCTTTAGTGAAATAAAACACAGACATAGCCGTTAGATAGTTGGTAGTGATGTATCGTTAGTGAAATAAAACACATACATAGCCGTTAGATAGTTGTTAGTGATGTATCTTTAGTGAAATAAAACACATACATAGCCGTTAGATAGTTGATAGTGAGGTATCTTTAGTGAAATAAAACACAGACATAGCCGTTAGATAGTTGTTAGTGATGTATCTTTAGTGAAATAAAACACAGACATAGCCGTTAGATAGTTGTTAGTGACAGATAATTAGTGAAATAAAACACAGACATAGCCGTTAGATAGTTGGTAGTGAGGTATCTTTAGTGAAATAATACACAGACATAGCCGTTAGATAGTTGGTAGTGACAGATAATTAATTAAATAAAACACATACATAGCCGTTAGATAGTTGGTAGTGAGGTATCTTTAATGAAATAAAACACAGACATAGCCGTTAGATAGTTGGTAGTGAGGTATCTATAGTGAAATAAACCACAGACATAGCCGTTAGATAGTTGTTAGTGACAGATAATTAGTGAAATAAAACACAGACATAGCCGTTAGATAGTTGATAGTGAGGTATCTTTAGTGATCTTTTAGTATCTATGATGTCAAGAATAAGTTCTATGAGGACCTGCACAATGTATTAACATCTGTTCCCAAAGGAGACAAACTTATACTCCTTGGGGATGTCAATGCCAGAGTAGGCACGGACACCACCTCTTGGAGTGGCATTATTGGAAAGCATGGAGTCGGAAATTGTAACAGCAATGGACTCCGCCTCCTTCAGACATGTGCCGAACATGATCTCCTGATTACGAACACAATTTTCCGTCTCCCCATGAGAAATAGGACATCCTGGATGCACCCTCGCTCGAAACACTGGCACCTCATTGACTATGTCATCGTCAGGAGGAGTGACAGACAAGACGTTCGAGTGACAAAATCCATGTGTGGTGCCGAATGTTGGACAGACCATCGTCTCATTGTCTCGAAAATGAACATCCACATAAGGCCACCACGACGTCCTCAAGGGGCAAAAATGCAAACAAAGCTAAATGTCACCCGCCTAAACAGCAAGAAAATGCAGCAGTCTTTTGAAAATATGCTGGAAGACCGCCTCAAGCCCAATGCTGAAGCTAAACAGGATACAGAAACAGAATGGAGAGCCCTAAAGGACACGATTTACAACACTGCTATGGAAATCCTGGGTCCAGCCCCCCGAAAGCATAAAGACTGGTTTGATGAAAATTCCGAAGACATCAACCAATTGCTGGCCGAGAAACATCTTCTCCTCAAGGCACATTTGAATGACCCAAAGTCAACATCAAAAAAAGATGCTTTCAAGAACATTCAGAGAGTAGTGCAGCAGAAACTTCGGCACATGCGGGACTCCTGGCTGAGCAGCAAAGCTGATGAAATTCAGGGCTTTGCTGACAGACACGATATGAAAAACTTCTACGACTCACTGAAAGCGGTCTATGGTCCTTCATCACCAGGCATAGTTCCCCTCCTCAGTGCAGACGGGGGAACATTGGTCACCGATAAGAAAGAAATCCTCCAACGCTGGGCAGAGCATTTCAGCAAAATCTTAAATGCAACTTCCTTCTTCGATGATGAAACCATCAATTGCCTTCCTCAAGTTCCCACCAATGAGACTCTTGATGACCTGCCAACCATAGTGGAAATAAACAAAGCCATCCAGCAACTCTCCAGCGGCAAGGCACCTGGTCCTGACTCCATCCCAGCAGAGATATACAAGGCAGGTGGGCCGGTCCTAACAGAGCAGCTTCACCAAGTCTTCACAAACATATGGATGAACGAGACCATGCCACAAGATTTTAAGGAACGCGTCAATAGTCCACCTTTACAAACGTAAAGGAAACCGCCAATCCTGTGACAACCACCGAGGCATCTCCTTGCTTTCAATTGCAGGGAAGATACTCGCCAGAATTCTTCTCAATCGCCTCACAGCCCATCTCGATCAAGGTCTTCTTCCTGAGAGTCAATGTGGCTTCAGAAAAGAACGTGGAACTGTTGACATGATTTTCGCTGCAAGGCAGCTGCAAGAGAAATGTCAGGAACAGAACTGCGAAATGTTCTCCACTTTCATTGACCTTACCAAGGCTTTTGATACAGTCAGCAGAGAAGGACTGTGGAAGATTATGGCAAAATATGGCTGTCCACGAAAGTTTGTCCAAATAGTGCGGCTATTTCATGACGGCATGCAGGCAAGAGTACAGGAAAATGGTGAGCTGTCTGAACCCTTTCCTGTCACCAATGGAGTGAAGCAAGGATGTGTCCTGGCACCAACATTGTTCAGCCTCATGTTTTCAGCCATGTTGATGAATGCCTTCGAGAACGACGACATTGGAATAGACATCAACTACCGTATGGATGGAAAGTTATTCAATCTCAGAAGGCTGAAAGCTAAAACCAAAATTGACAGCGGCACCGTCAGAGAGCTCCTGTTTGCTGATGATTGCGCTCTATACGCCAACTCAGAGGCGGACATGCAACATAATGTTTCAGCTTTCTCACATGCCTGTGCCAACTTTGGGCTCAATATCAACTTGGAGAAGACTGTAGTTATGTACCAGCCAGCTCCAGGGAATAATCACACTTTGCCGAATATCAAAGTGAATGATCATAGACTAAGTGTTGTGGACAAATTTACCTATCTTGGCAGCACCCTGTCACAAGCTGCCACAATCGATGACGAAGTGAATGCAAGAATCTCCAAGGCCAGTGCAGCCTTTGGCAGACTGTACAAGAATGTATGGGACAGAACTGGAATAAGCCTGCAAACAAAGCTAAAAGTCTACAAAGCAGTTGTATTATCCACACTGCTATATGCTTGTGAAACCTGGACTGTTTATCAGCGACACGCTAGGAAATTAAACCACTTCCACACAGTCTGCCTAAGGAAGCTACTGAAGATTAAATGGCAAGACAAGATTCCAGACACTGAAGTCCTAGAAAGAGCATCCATGCCCAGTATCCACACTCTACTGATGAAGAATCAGATTCGCTGGGCTGGTCACTTGACTCGCATGCCAGATCACAGGCTCCCTAAACGAATTTTTTACAGCGAACTGCGTTGTGGTAAACGCTCCCAAGGTGGCCAAAGGAAACGTTTTAAAGACACTCTGAAAATTTCACTGAATGCTTTTGGAATTCATCATGACACATGGGAGGCTGCAGCCAGAGACCGAAATTCGTGGCGTGCATCATTGCGCAAAGGTGCAGTCATATGTGAGGCAACCAGGACTGCAAGAGCTGTGAAGAAAAGGCAGGACAGAAAAACCACTGCAGGAAATCCTCCTCCAGAGACGTCAAGCATTCTTTGTCCACATTGTCAAAGAACATTTCGAGCCAAAATAGGCCTTATCAGCCATCTTAGAACCCACGGCTCCACACCTTCAACCCCACTGGATGAAATGAATGGTCATCATCATTCTTGATGGACAAACAACACAACATCTTTAGTGAAATAAAACGCATACATAGCCGTTAGATAGTTGATAGTGATGTATCTTTAGTGAAATACAACACATACATAGCCGTTAGATAGTTGTTAGTGATGTATCTTTAGTGAAATAAAACACAGACATAGCCGTTAGATAGTTGTTAGTGATGTATCTTTAGTGAAATAAAACACAGACATAGCCGTTAGATAGTTGTTAGTGACAGATAATTAGTGAAATAAAACACAGACATAGCCGTTAGATAGTTGTTAGTGACAGATAATTAGTGAAATAAAACACAGACATAGCCGTTAGATAGTTGTTAGTGATGTATCTTTAGTGAAATAAAACACATACATAGCCGTTAGATAGTTGATAGTGAGGTATCTTTAGTGAAATAAAACGCATACATAACCGTTAGATAGTTGATAGTGAGGTATCTTTAGTGAAATACAACACAGACATAGCCGTTCGATAGTTGGTAGTGATGTATCTTTAGTGAAATAAAACACATACATAGCCGTTAGATAGTTGATATCTTTAGTGAAATAAAACACATACATAGCCGTTAGATAGTTGATAGTGAGGTATCTTTAGTGAAATAAAACACATACATAGCCGTTAGATAGTTGATAGTGATGTATCTTTAGTGAAATAAAACACAGACATAGCCGTTAGATAGTTGTTAGTGACAGATAATTAGTGAAATAAAACACAGACATAGCCGTTAGATAGTTGTTAGTGATGTATCTTTAGTGAAATAAAACACAGACATAGCCGTTAGATAGTTGTTAGTGACAGATAATTAGTGAAATAAAACACAGACATAGCCGTTAGATAGTTGGTAGTGAGGTATCTTTAGTGAAATAATACACAGACATAGCCGTTAGATAGTTGGTAGTGACAGATAATTAATTGAATAAAACACATACATAGCCGTTAGATAGTTGGTAGTGAGGTATCTTTAATGAAATACAACACAGACATAGCCGTTAGATAGTTGGTAGTGAGGTATCTATAGTGAAATAAAACACAGACATAGCCGTTAGATAGTTGTTAGTGACAGATAATTAGTGAAATAAAACACAGACATAGCCGTTAGATAGTTGGTAGTGAGGTATCTTTAGTGAAATAAAACACATACATAGCCGTTAGATAGTTGTTAGTGACAGATAATTAGTGAAATAAAACACAGACATAGCCGTTAGATAGTTGGTAGTGAGGTATCCTTAGTGAAATAAAACACAGACATAGCCGTTAGATAGTTGGTAGTGACAGATAATTAATTAAATAAAACACATACATAGCCGTTAGATAGTTGGTAGTGAGGTATCTTTAGTGAAATAAAACACAGACATAGCCGTTAGATAGTTGTTAGTGACAGATAATTAGTGAAATAAAACACAGACATAGCCGTTAGATAGTTGGTAGTGAGGTATCTTTAGTGAAATAAAACACAGACATAGCCGTTAGATAGTTGGTAGTGAGGTATCTTTAGTGAAATAAAACACAGACATAGCCGTTAGATAGTTGGTAGTGAGGTATCTTTAATGAAATAAAACACAGACATAGCCGTTAGATAGTTGGTAGTGAGGTATCTATAGTAAAATAAAACACAGACATAGCCTATAGATAGTTGGTAGTGACAGATAATTAGTGAAATAAAACACAGACATAGCCGTTAGATAGTTGGTAGTGAGGTATCTTTAGTGAAATAAAATACCGACATAGAAGTTAGATAGTTGGTAGTGAGGTATCTTTAGTGAAACAAAATACCGAATAAAAGTTAGATGGTTAAGGATGTCAATAGTGTTCAGTACGTGACATCACAGTGCAGACGAACACGGTGACGTCATAAGGACAGCTAAAAGATGGTTGCCCGATTTTAACATGCACCAAAATGAAGCAGCGTTCTGTTTTTGATCAGTCAAGGGGTAACGCTTATAGACATGCATCGGCGAATGAAGGTCCAGTATAGTGATGCATGCTTGTCAGCCCAGCAAGTGTATGAGTGGAGTAGTAAGTTTGAAGGGGTACAGCAGGTGGTGCATGCATGGTTACCCAAGCGACGAAGAGAATTTGTTTATACAAGAATCCAAGCATTTAATCGGCGCTCAAGAACTTGCATTGAACGCAATGGTGACTTTACTTTTTCAGAATATATTCAGCTAAAAACAAAAACAAAAACATGTAGGTCTTCATTTGAATCACCCTCGTATTTACGGCAGATCACTTATGTCACCGGAGAAAAGAACCCACACCCAAATTCCGTAAACTGTAAACAGCGCCAAAGTGCTCATTTTCAATGCTAGCTAAATTAGAGTGTAAGGTTAGGATTTTACGAACGAGAAAGCCACAAATGAAGATGGATAGAGTTATTTCACAAACGCTTGCAGATACAAGTATGTCGCCATGAAGACCAAAATGGAACACGACCGGAAACAGAAGTGCATTGCAAGGGGTGTTAACAGCTAAAAGTGCAGTAAATCTACATAACGATATGCAAATAGAGCTGTTACACATGTGATGATTATCTCTATCTATCTATCTATCTATCTATCTATCTATCTATCTATCTATCTATCTATCTATCTATCTATCTATCTGTCTGTCTGTCTGTCTGTCTGTCTATCTATCTATCTATCTATCTGTCTATCTATCTATCTATCTATCTGTCTATCTATCTATCTATCTATCTATCTATCTATCTATCTATCTATCTATCTATCTATCTATCTATCTATCTATCTATCTATATATCTATCTATCTATCTATCTATCTATCTATCTATATCTGTCTCTCGGTCGGTCTATCCGTCGGTGGGTCGGTCTGTCGTGGGTCGGTCGGTCGGTGGGTCGGTCGGTCGGTCCCTCGGCCGGTCCCACGGCCGGTCGGTGGGTCGGTGGGTAGGTCGGTGTGTCGGTCGGTGGGTCGGTCGGTCGGTTGGTCGGTCGATCGGTCGGTGGGTAGGTCAGTCGATCCGTCGTTGGGTCGGTCGGTCGGTCGCTGGGTCGGTCGATGGGTCGGTCGGTGGGTCGGTCTGTCCCTCGGCCGGTCGGTCGGTGGCTCGGTCGGTCGGTGGTTCGGTGGGTAGGTCGGTCGATCCATCGGTGGGTCGGTCGGTCGGTGGGTCGGTAAGTGGGTCGGTCGCTGGGTAGGTCGGTCGGGCGGTCGGTCGGTCTGTGGGTAGGTCGGTCGATCCGTCGGTGTGTTGGTGGGTCGGTGGGTGGGTTGGTCGGTCTATGGTCGGTCGCTGGGTCGCTCGGTCGGTCGGTCGCTCGGTCGATCGGTCGGTCGGTTGGTGGGTCGGTCGGGCGGTCGGTCGGTCGGTGGGTAGGTCGGTCGATCCGTCGGTGGGTCAGTCGGTCGGTCGGTATCTGGGTCGGTCGGTTGGTCGGTGGATCGGTCGGTCGATCGCTGGATCGGTCGTTCGGTCGGTGGGTCGGTCGTTCGGTCGGTGGGTGGGTGAGTCGGTGGGTCGGTGAGTCGGTCGGTCGATCGGAAGGTGGGTCGGTGGGTCGATCGGTCGGTCGGTCGGTCGGTCGGTCCGTGGATCGGTTGGCCGGTTGGTAGGCCGGTCGGTCGGTCAGTCGGTCGGTCGATCGGTCGGTCGGTGGGCGGGTCGGTTGGTGGGTAGGTCGGTCGATCCGTCGGTGGGTCAGTCGGTCGGTCGGTATCTGGGTCGGTCGGTTGGTCGATGGATCGGTCGGTCGATCGCTGGATCGGTCGTTCGGTCGGTGGGTCGGTCGGTGGGTCGGTCGTTCGGTCGGTGGGTGGGTGAGTCGGTGGGTCGGTGAGTCGGTCGGTCGATCGGACGGTGGGTCGGTGGGTCGATCGGTCTGTCGGTCGGTCGGTCGGTCCGTGGATCGGTTGGCCGGTTGGTGGGCCGGTCGGTCGGTCGGTCGGTCAGTCGGTCGGTCGATCGGTCGGTCGGTGGGCGGGTCGGTCGGTCGGTCGGTCGGTCACTCGGTCGATCGGGTCGGTTGGTCGCTGGGTCGGTCGGTCGGTCGGTCTGCCGGTCGGTCGGTCGGTCGGTCGGTCGGTCGGTGGGTTGGTCAAGTAGGTGGGTCGGTGGGTCGGTGTGTCGGTCGGTCGGTCGGTAGATCGTTGGATTGGTCGGTAGGTCGGTCGGCCGGTCGGTTGGACGCACGCTTGCCCGCCCGCCCGCGCGCCCGCCCGCCCGCCCGTCCGTCGGTCTGTCTGTCTGTCTGTCTGTTTGTCTGTCTGTTTACCAATGTACCTGTCTACCTACCTACCTACCTAATTACCTACCTACAGACCTACCTAACTAACTACAAATCTGCAAAATCAGCCACATGACGTCATTTAGCACCAATGCGACCAAGTACAAGAAGGTCACTGCTTCCATAAACAAAACTAATGGCCTTGTTAGAATCTCCTGGTGATGGCCTTTAATGTTTTTTGTTTTCGTGCATACATTAACCATATTAGGTCGACGCATTACATTATGATCACCTACAACTTACTGATCATTTGAATTGATAACCCCTTCACACTTTTAGATATTAGTAAGCGCACAAATACAATTACTGTTCAGTGGGTGTCAATATATATTTAACATAGCGGTCGCAGTTTTGCATAATTCTTTTTAAACTAAACAACAGCTGGCAGATTTGAGCAATTCAAACTCTCGATACCAAATCCACAGGCATCTAACATAACTGTTTGCTTAGCGAATTTTTATATTTGTCATACTGTTCTTGCCAATGTCTGTATAAGTTAGCAAGATTTGTCAGTCTGCTCTAGCTAATGTGTGTGTAAGTTAACCAGATATGTCTGTCTGCCCTAGCCAATGTCTGTATAAGTTAACCAGATTTGTCAGTCTGCTCTAGCCAATGTCTGTGTAAGTTAACCAGATCTCCCAGTCTTCCCTAGCCAATGTCTATGTAAGTTAATCAGATTTGCCAGACTTCCCTACCCAATATCTGTGTAAGTTAACCAGATTTGCCAGACTTCCCTAGCCAATGTCTATGTAAGTTAACCAGATCTCCCAGTCTTCCCTAGCCAATGTCTGTGTAAGTTAACCAGATTTTCCAGTCTGCTTTACTCAATATCTGTGTAAGTTAACCAGATTTGCCAGTCTGCTTTACTCAATATCTGTGTAAGTTAACCAGATTTGCCAGACTTCCCTAGCCAATGTCTGTGTAAGTTAACCAGATCTCCCAGTCTTCCCTAGCCAATGTCTGTGTAAGTTAACCAGATTTGCCAGTCTGCTTTACTCAGTATCTGTATAAGTTAACCAGATTTGCCAGTCTGCTTTACTCAATATCTGTGTAAGTTAACCAGATTTGCCAGTCTGCTTTACTCAATATCTGTGTAAGTTAACCAGATTTGCCAGACTTCCCTAGCCAATGTCTATGTAAGTTAACCAGATTCCCAGTCTTCCCTAGCCAATGTCTGTGTAAGTTAACCAGATTTTCCAGTCTGCTTTACTCAATATCTGTGTAAGTTAACCAGATTTGCCAGACTTCCCTAGCCAATGTCTGTGTAAGTTAACCAGATTTTCCAGTCTTCACTAGCCAATGTCTGTGTAAGGTAACCAGATTTGCCAGTCTGCTCTAGCCAATGTCTGTGTAAGTTAACCAGATTTGCCAGTCTGCTCTAGCCAATGTCTGACAAGACGCAGACTGAGATCATATCATGAATATTTTCCCAGAGCATGCAGAAGTACGGGGCAATGAACAGGCTGAGCGATAAGGTGTCACTGCTCCTCTTAGCGGAAAGCCACTTTATGGTAAATGTGATGTGGGGAGGGCTCTCTGGGATTTTACGGAAAGCCACTTTATTGTAAATGTGATGTGGGGAAGGCTTTTTGGGATATGGTGGAGAGCTACTTATGGTAAATGTGCTATGGGGAAGGTTCTCTGAGATCTAGTGGAGAACTACTGTATGGTAAATGTTTTGTGGGGAAAGCTCTCTGGAATCTGGTGGAGAGCTACTGTGTGGTAAATGGGGTGTGGGGAAGGCTCTCTGGGATCTGATGGGGAGTGCGGCTAAACAGAGTATTCTGGAATGAATGGCTCAAAAGGAATGAGTAGAGGAAATATATGCAATACGAGTCATTTCATAGCAACGGTTTGAGAATCGCTTCATGTGGAAGTTGTCTGACGTGATCTCTGATTTCATTGTTTCTACATAGATGCTAACCGCCATCATTGAATATATTTCCAGTAGGTATAACGTTTTATGATATTCACTGAAGCATGGTAAACAAACGCCACGAAGGCCGCACATTAACATAAAACTGTAACAATAAAAAGTTGACATTACAACACGTGACTCTTTGTTTATTGGTCGCCACGTGTCTGGTCAAGATAATATAAATAAGACAACACATACAGATGTGATAATCCAGCTGCCATTGTTCAACAAAGAACAACACTATCATTCTGATCAGGGAATCACTTGTATTGTGTTGTATGTACGGCATCCGCAGCATTTGATGGTTGCAGTTATAGTACACGGTGAGTATGCTGTGGGAAGTGGAACTGCATTGTTCCGGGTGGAGTGGCTTGGATCGCTCGACAGGACGCAGACTGAGATCATGTCATGGATTTTCTGCTCAGAGCATGCAGGAGTGCGGGGCAATAGGCGGTCTGAGAGATTAGTTGTCAATGCTCCTCTGTTCTGAGAGCTACTTTATGGTAAATGTGATGTGAGGAAGGCTCTTTTTGATCTGGTGGAGAGCTACATTATGGTAAATGTGATGTGGGAAAGGTTCTCCTGGATCTGGTGGAGAGCTACTTTATGGTAAATGTGATGTGGGGAAGGTTGTCTGGGAATCTATTGTGTCCATTTTCACTTCAGACGCGGAAATGGGTCGAGAAATCAGCACACGTTGTGTAAAGGCAAATCAGGTACTGGGACTCCAGCGCCACTTCTGTCCCATAGAAAGATACATCTGTCTCAAAGACAATCTCAGGAGAGATATTTTAGCCGATATTGTGCTACCAATGTCAAATATGGATGCCTACTGCAACTAATTAGCCCAAAATCATAACAACACAGATAAGATGTCTTAGAAAGGACGCGGGGAGTAATCGTAAGAGATATAATTAGAAATGAGGAAATTAGAAGACTGAAATCAATCATGCACTTCAATAAAAAACAAAATATTACATGATTTGGCCACCTAAAAAGAATGTCCTTGTAAACTATGCTACAAAGAACCACATTGCAGATATATGATGGATACAGAGCAATGGAAAGAACACGTAAAATATTGAGTGATGGTATGAAGAACAACCTTAGAGAAATGAACACCAGCTTACAAAGAGCATTTGAAAGAACGCATAAAAGATCTTTGAATCTACCCCCCCCCCCACACACCCACGCACGCGCGCGCGCACACACACACACACAAACACACACACACACAACCATGCCCGACCACCACGCAAGAAAAACCACTTTAATGAGTTATATCGCACAGAAGAAGAAGAAGAAGAAGAAGAAGAAGAAGAAGAAGAAGAAGAAGAAGAAGAAGAAGAAGAAGAAGAAGAAGAAGAAGAAGAAGAAGAAGAAGAAGAAGAAGAAGAAGAGAAGAAGAAGAAGAAGAAGAAGAAGAAGAAGAAGAAGAAGAAGAAGAAGAAGAAGAAGAAGAAGAAGAAGAAGAAGAAGAAGAAGAAGAAGAAGAAGAAGAAGAAGAAGAAGAAGAAGAAGAAGAAGAAGAAGAAGAAGAAGAAGAAGAAGAAGAAGAAGAAGAAGAAGAAGAAGTTAGTTAATTAGTTAGTCGACAGATCATCCTCATTGCACATCGAACCATTCAGTCCATAAGTGCTCGGATCCCCTCCTCAGCAAATCCCGCAGCGAATAGCGGCTAACGGCATCAGCTCTGTGTTGGTTTACCAATCTTCTTTGGCCTCCTGCGTAGTGTTCTTGTTTAGCCACACCTGTTTTAATTTTCTGTTCTCGCAGTCTGACTATGGTTGTCGATTCACAGTCGTCACTTGGTTCTCGCAAAAGTCTTACTTCTCGTAGAGCATTCAGAATGTCAGCCTGGTCCATGGCGGATCCGCCCTCCACAGTAGCCTCACCTGCGAGCTTGTCAGCCCGCTCATTTCCTTGTACTCCTGCATGCCCTGGCGAAGATGAAGCTAATCTTTGCCAGCTGAGACCTCTCCAGAGACAGCAACCACTCATCGGATCCACCCCGTCTCTATCCTCTTGAGCATGCTCATTGAGTCGCTAAGGAAACATGCCCTAGTGAATGTCTGTGTCTCGAGCCATGTTATTGCTTTACTTACTACCATGACTTCCATAGTCAGGCTACTTGTGGTTTCAGTGAAAGCACCAGAGTCCTCCTTCACAATTCTCCCTCCGGCCCGTGCCGTAAAGGCCCATGAGCTTCTCACGCGTCGGACGACAGACCCATTTGTGTAAATGACAGCATCACCGTCTACCGAATTCTCGAAAATCAACGCTTGTACTGCCACCTCTACAGCAGCCGAATTTTCTTGTCTGCATTTTCTGTCTAGTTGAATGTAAACTAAAAAGGACGTACATAAATCTGTTGGCACATTACCCACTCCTCGCCAGGTTCTAAGTCCTCAAGTGAACACCCCTGTTGAAGAATGTCTTCGGCTTGACCCATCCACGACCTTCCTCTTTTTAACCTGCTGCCCTTCACCTTCTTAATTTCACTGTGCAGTGGATTTTGTGTGTTTGTGTAAACTCTGAGGTAGGCACGCGCTCTGCAAATTTGTATTCTATCTTCAATGGTTGGAAAATCAAGAAGGTAGCGCATCGCCCCGCATGCTGTATCTTTTGTACATCCAAGAATAATGCGCATAGCTTCGTTCTGTATCCTTTCCATCCTTTCTATCTGCTTACGGCTGAGAGTCAGGATCACCATCGAATACTCCAAAACAGACATGACCAGCCCCTCGTACAGAAGACATATTTCGCTGCTCACAATTTGCTGCCGCATTCACCCGCATCGCAGCCAAACCCCGCTTAGCCTTTGTTATCACCTGGTCTATGTGCTCATTATTTGCCAGGCTTCGATCAAAACGTATCCCCAGGTAGTTCATTGCATGCGTTCTTTCCAGTCTCTAAACACAGATTTACAGTTGGTGTTGGAGTGTTGACAATATGATTACTCAACGAGAACCATGTCACTGTTGCCTTTGTGTTGACCATTGCGTCAGCTTCAACACACCAAGTACTTATGCGACTGAGTTCTGTTTGTAGTTCCACAGCAACCTGATCTCTATCCTTGCCCTGACAATACACTAAAACATCGTCGGCATATGACAATGTCCTGCCAGGTCCAGTGATCTGCTCACTGGTGATTCTCACAGTGTAGGCGTTGAACAGCACCGGAGATAATGGTGATCCTTGTGGTAGGCCAGGATACATTGTTGTTGGTTCCGACGTCCAAATGCCACATCTAACAACTAATTTCCGTTGGTAGAGGGCTGCAGTGATCCATCTAAGGAGAAAAGGACTTATCTTGAGTTCAAGAAGCTGGAGCATTAAAATATCCAATGGTACTCTGTTGTACGCGTCCTCGCGATCAATCGCAAATGTTTCAATGCCTGAGTGGAAACCTTCATAGACATTATGGGCAAAAACTGCTGCATTGGTCCAGGTTTCTATTTTTGGACGGTTACCTCCCAGGGTAGGTGGGAATACACTTTGCCTCTCTAGTTGGCTTGATATTTTTCTGGCAGTTAACTTCTCCAGCAGCTTGCCTGTTGTATTCTGCAAGGTTATTACTCGATATCCCTGAATTTTTGTGTGGTCTTTGCCAGGCTTCGGCAAGGGAATCAGATATCTGTGTAACCACTACTCTTTGATGCTAGCATTCCCTATGCTGTTGTTGTACATGTCTGGTAGTTTCTCTAGCTCGTTGTCGGTACACCTATTGATGTCGTCGAATCTTATGCCATCTGGCCCTGGAGCGCTACTTTTTGATCGTCGGAGCACAGCTTTGATTTCTTTCACTGTCAGTGTGTCTTCATCCGAAATATTCTGGGCCTAGCACCTGGCTGAGGTGACTTCCTTGACAGAAGTTTGGCCTCTCATGTCTGTCTGGTTGCTCTGATCTAGATAGCGTTCAAAGAGGGCTTTGCCCTTGTCCTCGTCAGTCCTCTGCCAGATGAGGTCAGCACCTTGGAAGTCAGAAATTTTCTTATTCTTTACTACCCCACTCTCGCTGTTATGTAGTCGCCAGAACAATTTCAGTGACTTGTCTGTGCTTACTCTTTGACATAGAAGAAGAAGAAGAAGAAGAAGAAGAAGAAGAAGAAGAAGAAGAAGAAGAAGAAGAAGAAGAAGAAGAAGAAGAGGAAGAAGAAGAAGAAGAAGAAGAAGAAGAAGAAGAAGAAGAAGAAGAAGAAGAAGAAGAAGAAGAAGAAGAAGAAGCACAAGCACAAGCAGCAGCAGCAGTTACATTTCATATTTAGCTGTTGTTATTACTATTTATATTTGTTATTGTTCGACCGACCTGATCTGTTGGCAATCATGGCAGTTATGAAGTTGTGAGGAGCACTGCATGGGTCGGACTTTGACTTTTTTTAAAGTTATTATGGTAAAAATCAAAGGCAAACCAATAGACATAAATATTATACAAGTATATGCACCAACAGCAAGCAGTAGTGATGAAGAAATACAACACGTTTACGATGAAATAGAAATGGCGATGGCTCAAATTGGATCACAAGAAATAAAGATAATACTTGGTGATTTTAATGCAAAAGTAGGAAAGGGAAAAATGGAGGATGTAGTGGGGAATTATGGTTTAGGTACAAGAAATGAAAGAGGGGAAAAGCTAATAGAATGGGCAAATATCAATGATATGATAATTGGAAACACATGGTTTAAACACCATAAAAGACGACTGTACACATGGATAAGCCCTGATAAGAAAATACGCAACCAAATTGACTACATACTAATTAATAAAAGATTTAGAAATGCTTTAATTAATATAAAGACAATGCCTGGTGCTGACTGTAATAGTGATTATGTACCACTATGTGGACAAATAAAAGTAAGATTAAAGAGAGGGAAAAAAATGGTTAAGAACATGAGACTTAATAAAGAGGTTCTGAAAATAGATAAAGAAATGCAAGAACAATACAGAGTGACTGTGAAAAATAGGTACAATGCAATAACTAAAATACAGAGTATAGATGAACAATGGGAAATGTTAAGGGACTCCATTCATCAAACTAGCAAAGAAGTATTACCGGAGAGAGGCAAAATAGCTAGAAAAAATGGATGAATGAAGATATCTTAAAACTGATGGACAAAAGAAAACAGAGTAAAAATGACAAACAAGAATACGCTAAGATAAATAAAGAAATAAAAGATAAATGTGGGAAGGCTAAAGAAAGTTGGTTAAATGAGCAATGCAAAAAAATTGAATTAAACTCCATTAAAGATACAAAAAATATGCACAGACAAATCAGTGAGCTTACAGGAAGAAAAATAAGAATAAATACAGGGTGTTTGAAATCAAAAACAGGAAAGATAATATTAGAGGAAGATGCTATAATGAAGAGGTGGAATGAGTATATAAGAGAATTATATGACGGAGACAGGGAAGAATTAACAGAAGATAGTAACTTAGAAGGTCCACCTATTCTGAAAGAAGAAGTCGCTGACGCTATGAAACGTATGAAGAAAGGAAAAACAGCTGGGCCAGATGAAATCACAATAGAAGAATTAGAAGTATTGGGAGAATTTGGAGTAGATATATTAACCAAAATGTTGAATGATATTTACAGCAGTGGATATTTACCCAGTGATATGCTGAAATCTGTATTTATAGCTATACCAAAAAGACCAGGACCAATTGATTGTGAAGATTTTCGTACAATTAACCTTATAAACCATATCACTAAGCTTCTACTCAGAATTATAATGAGAAGAACCAAAAAGAAAATAAAAATGGAAATTAGTGAAGAACAGTATGGATTTGTGGAAGGAAAGGGCACAAACAATGCAATTTATACATTACGGACACTAATAGAAAGGTCAATAGAGAAACAGAGAGACATATATTTGTGCTTCATAGATTATACTAAGGCATTTGATAAGTAAAACATGATGAACTGATTAAAATGTTGGAAGATATCAACACTGATGGAAAAGATTTAAGAATAATAAAGAATATTTACTGGAACCAAGTAGCAGCAATTAAAATGGGAAATAAAGAGGGTAGTTACGAACAGATAAAGCTAGGAGTACGACAAGGGTGTGTCTTGTCACCAGATCTTTTCTCCCTGTATAGCGAAGTAATAATGAGAGAGATCAAAGAGATGCCAGGAATACTAGTTGGAGGTTATAATATAAATAATATACGCTATGCAGATGACACAGTATTGGTGGCGGATAATTCAACAGACCTACAACAATTATTAGACGTTGTAGTAACAGAGAGTGCAAGGAAAGGACTCTCCTTGAATATCAAGAAAACAGTAACAATGGTAATATCAAAGAAAATGGTGACACCAAAATGTGACATAGAAATAGATGGGAAAATCCTTAACCAAGTTGATAATTTTAGATACCTAGGGGCATTTATAACATCAGATGGAAGATGTACAACAGAGATTAGGAGCAGAATAGGGCAGGCAAAAGCCGCATTTCAGAAAATGAAGAGTATCTTATGCAATAAGTCACTATCACTGAATGTAAGAAAGAGAGTGCTGAAATGCTATGTAGAACCAGTTTTGCTGTATGGCAGTGAATCTTGGAATGTAAATATAACAAATTAAGAAGAAATTAGAAGCAACAGAGATGTGGTTCCTGAGACGAATGTTGCGAATTCCTTGGACTGCCAGAGTAACTAACGACGACTGCCTGAAACAGGCTAACGAAACTAGAACATTATATACAACAATAAGACAGAGACAAACATCTTTCTTCGGTCATGTGATGAGAAGAGAGGCATTGGAGAACATCGTAACAACTGGAAAGATCGAGGGGAAGAGAGGCAGAGGTAGACCAAGAGAAGTGATGCTGGATGGATTGGGACGGTGGCATGGAGGAATATCAGCAGCAGAGTTGATCCAGAAAACCAAAGACCGAGATCTATAGAGAGCCATGAACGCCTACGCCAGCCGGCACGGCACTTGATGATGATGATGCTTATCCTTTACAGGACATCGCTGTCAACATCAGCATCTTTCAGATGTATGTTGATTTCTTGGCAAGATTGCGCTCAGTAGTTTGCCATTGCTTTCTGAGCGGCCGGCTCAGTATCCCGCAAGTCACTAGCGGAGGTCGAACCGCTCCCAGTTCTCGTCCGCTACGAGACTCTGCGTGATAAACGGGATTACGGAGAAAGTGTTGTAACCCCTCGGCCAGAGAGACCGGCACTTTGACTTTACCAACATAAATATAGACGCTGTACGAACAGGTGACTTTAAGGCCACTTGGCAATCTGCAGCCTTGTGAAGAGTCAGGAAGATCGGGCGAAGCGGGGAGTCGACAAACACGAACAGAATGTCAAGGACAAGAGATCTTTGATTAATCAACACAGAACTGGTGCCATCGGCCTATATACGTTGAGGATGTGATCGGAGCAGGTATGGACATGTCCGGCGTGTGATGATGACGATTCTCAATAATCATGTCTCTCATTCATGTGCACCTATCCATACATATAACTGGAGGTGGTGGAAAATGTCGACTATCTTGGGTCATTGATTACCAACAATGGTGACAGAATGAGGTATATTAAAACACGAATATCTATTGCTCTTCACAGACTAAAACAACTGAATAAATTGTTGAGTGAGGCAGACAGAACTAAAAAAATTAGATTTTTAAGAGCATGCATATTTCCCATTGCAACATACGTCTGTGAGACATACACACTAAACAAGCTAAACAGCGCATACATGCCTTTGACTATAGATGTTATAGACGAATTCTAAGAATATCGTGGATAAAGAATAGAACAAATGTACCCATACTTCAATAGCTGAATATTGAAGAAGGTTGGCTATTAAAGACGATTTTTGTTTTAAAAGCTGAAATATTTTGGTCACTTGAAACGTCACGAAAGTTTGGAGAGAACAATAATGGAGGAGTATATGCCTGGGAAGAGAGGAAGAGCAAGACCAAAGAGAAGATGGTTGCAAGATGTGGCGGGTGGTCTCGAGATGGGTGTATCGGACGCGGGACATCTTGCTTATGATCGAGAGGTTTTCCTGAAGATTGTTATGGGAGCGACGTTTGCAAGGGACATGTTATTGAATGAATGGATGTCCATACCTGAAACTCTAACGGTTTCTTTCTGTTTCAGCGTCCGTTTGTAGCACGGGGAGCTTTTGTTGGCTTGATGAAGGCGCTTTCTTCTATTACTCCCCAATCACAGGGGCATGTGAAATTGCTTTTTATGGAAGATGCTATAATAATCCGCACCATTTTAAAAACCTTCAAAAATGTAAAGCTACATGCATGCCTGGGAGAGATTAGTAAAACATTCAGCATACAGGACGGACTGTGGGAAACAACAACAACCAAGAACCACACTATATATGCGTCCACATAATCAATAAACATGGTGAACAGTTGGTTCGTTTCTGCTCTTCTTTATTGTTGGTGTATCGAATTGAGAATACTAAAGAACACACACACACACACACACACACACACACACACACACACACACTCACACACTCACACACACACACATATATATATATATATATGCTAATGAAACTAGAACATTATAACAACAATAGGAAAGAGACAAACAGCTTTCTTCGGTCATGTGATGAGAAGAGAGGCATTGGAGAACATCGTGACAACTATTAAGATCGAGGGGGAAGAGAGGCAGAGGCAGGCCAAGAGAAATGATGCTGGATGGATTGAGACGTTGGCATGGAGAAATACCATCAGGAGATGTGATCTAGAACACCAAAGACCGAAATCTGTGGAGAGCCATGAACGGCTACGCCATATGGTAGGGCAGTTGATGATGATGATGATGATGATGATGATGATGATGATGATGATGATGATGATGATGAAATGTATATATATATATATATATATATATATATATATATATATATATATATATATATATATATATATACATACATACATACACTGGATAACCTACTCAGCAACAGCGAAACATATGCTCTCATCACCTCTCTCTGTCTGTCTGTCTGCCTGTCTACCTGCCTGCCTGCCTGCCTGCCTGCCTGCCTGCCTGTCTGTCTGTCTGTCTGCCTGTCTGTCTGCCTGCCTGTCTGCCTGCCCGCCTGCCTGTCTGTCTGTCTGTCTGTCTGTCTGTCTGTCTGTCTGTCTGTCGGTCTGTCCATTTACCTACTTACGTATCTACCTGCCTACCTTCCGACCTACTTACATACCTACGGACCTACCTAGCTAACTACAAATCTGTAAAATCAGCCACATGACGTCATGGAGCACCAGTGAGACCAGGGACAATAAGGTCACTGCCTATATAAGCAAAACTAATGGCCTTGTCAGAATTTCCTGTTGACGTCCTTTAATGTGTTTTTTCCTGGCATACTTTAAGTATAGTTGGTGGACACATTACATCGTAATCACCTACATACTTACTGGTAGTTTGAATTGATAACCCCTTCACACTGTTAGATTAATAGTAAGCGTGCGAAATTATTGTTCAGCGGGCGGCAATATTTATTTACTTAACAACTTAACTTATAATATAGTAACATATAAAGGCAGGAAATCAGACCCTTTCCAAATAACATCTGGCTTGAAACGGGGTGATGCACAGGAACATCCAAGCTGCTTGGTTATGCAGATGATATAGATATTATAGAGGAAAATGAACAAAAGACATTGGAAAATTGACTCACTTAAAGGAAAAAGCCCAACAGATGGGGTTGGTTATGAACCAAGATAAGACAGAATATATGGTAATTTCAAGAGAAGCAATGGCTAAAATCTCTGGCCACATACAAATAGATAATATTACCATTAAAAGAACGGAAACATACAAATACCTGGGTAAAAATCTTAAACTGCCCATCATCATAAGGGAAGAAATACAAACTAGAATCAATTCTGGAAATAAGATATACTATGCACTACAACATATACTAAAATCATATGCGCTATCTCGTAACACCAAAATCACATTATACAAAACACTGATCAGACCAGTTGTGCTGTATGGCTCTGAAACCTGGAGTACAACGAAAGGAGACGAAGCCTTGTTACAAACCTTTGAGAACAAAGTTTTAAGACGCATCTTTGGACCCATTAGGGATACACAAAGTGGAGAGTGGAAAAGAAGAAGTAACAAAGACATTTATGATCTGTTTACGTCCCCACTAATTACTGGTATCATGAAGGCTAATAGACTACAATTGCTGGGGCATATAGAAAGAATGGAAGATAATAGGGAAACAAAACTCGCCTACACTCAGGAAATAAATGACCGTAGACCCCGATGCAGACCAAGAAGACGGTGGAGAGATAATACATATACAGACTTACAAGCACTTGGAATCTGCGACTGGCAAGAGAAGGTCCACCAGAGAGACGAATGGAGACGGATTGTATCTGCAGCAAAGAACCTCAATGGCTCGGAACGCTGAAGAAGAAGAAGAACAAGCGGTAGCAATTTCGCATAATTCAGATTTGAGCAAATGAAACTCTCGATACCAAATCCACTGTCATCTAACATAACTGCACCACTTAGCCACACAGGTAAAATGCATGCCAAAGTCATTTGAGGAAGATGAGACCAATACTTAAAAACAATTATCAGATGCCCAGATGGCTGTTACACCAAACAGAAGCATCACAGACGCAACGTTGACACTTCGACAACTGACAGAACAAAGCATGTGAACACGATCAGACCTGTAAAATTGCATTTATAGATAGACCGATTCGACAAGTACATGCCCTGGGTTTGAAAATACGGAATTAACAAACATCAATTGAATGTTTGCACAAGTGTATATAGTCATGCAGAAAGCTGCGTAAGGACAAAGGCAGATACTTCAAAACATCTGAAATAAATTTAGGTGTACGACAAGGATGTATGCTCTCATCTTTACATGTTATAACATGCACTGACAGTATATGCAGTGAAGATAACAGCGAAATAGAAGATAACATGTTAGAACTATTATATGAAGACGACAAACTGTTCACAGCAGCAGATAAAGCAAGAAGGAGCCTTCATCATCATCATCATCATCATCATCATCATCATCATCATCATCATCATCATCATCATCATCATCATCATCATAATCATCATCATCATCATCATCATCATCATCATAATAATAATAATCATCATCATCATCATCATCATCACCATCCAATGTCTTGCCAGCTGGCGTGGGCGATCATGCCTTTCCACAAATTACAACCTCCGACGCCATGGATCAGTTCGTGTGTTGACTCCTTCCG
Source organism: Cepaea nemoralis (assembly GCA_014155875.1). Lineage (NCBI taxonomy): Eukaryota > Metazoa > Mollusca > Gastropoda > Stylommatophora > Helicidae > Cepaea > Cepaea nemoralis. The sequence continues at coordinate 201,440 of JACEFZ010027953.1, forward strand.
TGCCATGACACAAGACTGTCAAGAATCTTCTCACGCTGTCTTCCTCTATCTTTCTTTCCGCAAATCTTTCCGGTTGTCATATCATGTTCCAGTTTTTGTCTTCTCATCACGTAGCCAAAAAACGATGACTGCCTCTTTCTGATGTTTGTGATAATTTGTCTTTGCGACTCAGCTCACATTAAAACGTCCTGGTTGCTAATTTTAGTTGACCAATTAATTTTCAGCATTCTTCTATAAAACTACATCTCAAAGGCTTCCATGGGTGTTTCGCCTGTTGACTAATGGTTCAGGAGTTGCAGTCGTATGTTAAAATTGGTTCTATGTAACTTGCAAGAACTCTCCATCTAACTGTCCCGGATAATGACTTATTGCACAAAACGTTCTTCATTTGATCGAAATCAGTTTTTGCTTGACCTATTCTGATCTTTATCTCAATGATGCATCTTCCATCTGATGTTATCCATGTGCCTAGATATCTGAATTTCTGCACTTGCCCCAAAATAACGTCCTGTACTTTAATTGCACATTTAGGCACAATCTGTTTCTTTGATATAAACATGCCTTTTGTCTGTTTATTATTAGAACTAAGGCCCATATTTTCTCTTTTGCTACCACTGTGTCTATCATTTCCTGTAAATCCTTCTGAGTTGTTGCTATCAAGACGGTGTCATCAGCCTTCAGAACCATCTAAATCAAGTCAGTTACATGTGTCAGAAATATAACATGAAAACAACAACTGAAAAAGCTGAGACAATGTTGACAGGCATCGATACTTCAAGACCTGAATATTAAAGAAGGTTCGATATTAAAGACGATACAAAAAAAGGCAATTAAAATATTTTGGTCACTTGAAACGTCACGAAAGTTTGGAGATATCAATAATGCAGGGGTATATGCCTGGGAAGAGAGGAAGAGTAAGGCCAAAGAGAAGATGGATGCAGGATGTGGCGGATGATCTCCAGATGGGTGTATTGGACGCGGAACATCTTGCTTATGATCGAGAAGTTTTACGGAAGGTTGTTATGGGAGCGAGGTTCTGCAAGGGACATGCTACTGAATGAATGAATGTCCACACAAGACACTCTAAAGGCTTATTTCTGTTTCCCCGTCCAATTGTCGCCGGACGCAAATCTTTTGTTTGTGTGCAAATTCCGGGCCTTTCTACTATTACAACGCACTGGAAGATGTGTGTGAACAGTTTGATCACGGAAAATGTGCTCCCAATGAGTTCCAGTTTGACACCATTCAAGAATGTCAAGCTTCATGCATCCCTGGGAGGAATGAGTAAAACAGTCAGCATACAGGACGGTCTGTATAAAACTACAACAACCAAGAGCCACATTATATAAATGTCCACATAATCAATAAACATGCTGAACACATGGTCTGTTTCTGCTCTTATAAGGAGACAATGTTCTTTACTGTTAGCGTATCCAATTGAGAATACTAAATAAGATATATATATATATATATATATATATATATATATATATATATATATATATATATATATATATATATATATATATCATCATCATCATCAAGTGCCGTGCCGGCTGGCGTAGGCGTTCATGGCTCTCCATAGATCTCGGTCTATGGTTTTCTGGATCAATTCTGCTGCTGATATTCCTCCATGCCACCGTCTCAATCCATCCAGCATAATTTCTCTTGGTCTGCCTCTGCCTCTCACCCCCTCGATCTTTCCAGTTGTCACGATGTTCTCCAATGCCTCTCTTCTCATCACGTGACCGAAGAAAGATGTTTATTTCTGTCTTATTGTTGTATATAATGTTCTAGTTTCATTAGCGTGTTTCAGGCAGTCGTCGTTAGTTACTCTGGCAGTCCAAGGAATTCGCAACATTCGTCTCAGGAACCACATCTCCGTTGCTTCTAGTTTCTTCTTAATTTGTTCATTTACATTCCAAGATTCACTGCCATACAGCAAAACTGGTTCTACATAGCATTTCAGCACTCTCTTTCTTACATTCAGTGATAGTGACTTATTGCATAAGATACTCTTCATTTTCTGAAATGCGGCTTTTTCCTGCCCTATTCTGCTCCTAATCTCTGTTGTACATCTTCCATCTGATGTTATAAATACCCCTGTGTCAGAGTCCGACAGTGGACAGCGATGCAGGGACATCGTTACGACCGCCAGGCGACTTAGCTCCCAGTAAGGGATGCAACCACTTCGTTGCGCCGCCAGGCGAATGAGTTACCGGCCTGCGAGATCGCTGGCTGACCAGCGGTCAGGCCGCCAACGCAAGACGCACGCCTGCCACGTGACGTCACGTTAGGCAGGAGGCAAGTTGCAAACCAGGTCCAGACAGCTCTGGGGACACGGAACAGGACGGACGTGTGAGAGAGGCATTGTATGGTTTCTGTATTGAAAGGCGAGTGTCTGGACATCTTGCGAGTCAGACTTGTGACTGTATTGTGGATGTAAGTTGTAAAGTATCCATTATATGTATTTGTGATCATCGTTCTGTATTTGATATGTTAATAAATCCACCGAACGATGTGTCGTTGAGTCTTACGTCAAATCACGTTGTATTTGTACTGTCTCACACTAGTTAGGAAAGCGAGCCAAGTTTAAGACCCTGACATGTGTGAACGTGGAGGGCTCGTCCAGCTTTAATTTAGTTATATTTGAACGTGAATAGCTTGTCCTTGTTGAACGTTTAATTTAATTAGATTTAAACTTAAATGTGATCATGGAAGGCTCATTTTGATTGTTACTACATTATTTAAACATGTGTAAGACCATTTGTAAACGTACAATGCATACATTAGTTTGTTTGATCCTGTAAGCGTGTAAAACATTTGTGATTTGTGAAACTTGTCACCGTTTGACCTTGTCGACATTGTGATCTTGTCGCCATTTTGACCTTGTCGCCATCTTGTAAACTTGATGTCTATGTCCTTACTGAATGTCATCTTGATGTAAGTGATGTGTCATCAATGTTGTAGAGTGTTAAGATACTTGTAGATTGTCTTTGTGAATTGAGTTTGTGGAACGCGAAAAGTGTTTGGAAAGAAAGTAACGTGTATTGTAAAAAAAAACTGTTGACGGACAAACTTACGACATACAATTATACTCAACGCCATACAAACCTAATCAACACTTAGTGACAAGCAGGCACACACCAACAAATAGACGCTAATTTATCTTCTTCCAAAATAAAAGCAGGTTTTTCCGTACCATCCGAAACCTTGCCGTAGAGGTCATTTGTAGTCTGAGGTAGCGACCCTACAGTTCCTAGCCCGATTTCCAACCGTTCTTCACCGCATCCAGGGCACTTGAGTATACTTTTTCCTTTTCGTATACTTAACAAATGCATTTTTAGGCACATATCGTCCATATAAACAGATTGTAAATTGTTGATTACTAACCACTTATAACATATTGTGTGTGGCTGGTATTTCATTGACATTTTTCCATCATGTCTTCATTATTTGATTTCATTGATATGGGGATAAAATTACAGTTACATGGTGATGAATTAACACAATGGAGTGAGAAGAAATACGCTGAATACTGTGAACGCGAAGAAAGAGCAGCTGAAAGAGCTCTTAAGCAGGCAGAAGCAGAAAGAACTGCCAAGCAAGTAGAGGCAGACACAGCTTTAAAGCAAGCTCAGATCGAGAATGAAACAGAGCTGAAGAAAGCAGAAATAGCAGCTCAGAGTAAGAGAGAAGAACTGGAGTTACAGTTGAAGATGAAACAACTTGACACTGAGACTGCGATTAACAAAGAGTCTAAGAAATCTGAGAGACTGGAGAAAGAAAACCAGTACAAGAAATATCAAGGTATTGTACGTAATTATACCTCGGGTGACTGCATTGCAGCCTTTACCCAAAATTTTGAAACTTTAATGGAACATTATCAAGTTCCACTGTCTGAATGGAATATTGTGTACATGAGGAGTTTGTCAGGGGAACCTCTTAAAGTTATTGAAACCATCCCCAAAGACCTCAGAAAAGATTACCATTATCTGAAATCTAAGATTATGGCACATTTTATGTTAGATGAGGCAGGTTACAGAGAACAGTTCAGTAAATTGAGCCCAAAACCGACTCAAACGTTCTCTGACTACCTCTGCTTAGTCCGAGATATTTTCACCAAATGGACTTCAGCAGCCAAAATTGAAAAAAGTTATCAGAGATTGGAAGATCTAATCATTAGAGACAAAATTGTGTCATCTATTCCTTCAGCCTTTGCTAAATTTTTGTTAGAGAATGAATGCTCTAGTGTGGATGAGATTGAAAGACGTGGGTCGGCTTACTACACAGCCAACAAACATTGCTTTGCTACTGAAGATACTAACATTAACTTTGTAGCAGCGGCTAACTATGACAAACAACCCTATAGTAGGCAGAAACCTCATAGGCCTACCTCTGAGAAATTTAATCATTGCATTCATTGTAAAAATTCACATCATCAGGGTGAAATGTGCGATCAAAACCCAGGGTACCATAATTACTTAGTAAATATGGTAAACAGGCAAGACAAGGAACGTAAATCCTTTAAAAACTCACGAAAATGTTTCCTCTGCAAGGCATGGGGTCACCATCGGAAAGATTGTAAGGGCAGGCATATGACCAACAAAGCAAATGCCGCCTTGTTTGATAGTTCGTCTTCGGATGAAGAAGAGCCAGAGAAACATCCTGTGAACTCAGCACAGGCTTTTGACACATTCAACGCAAACAAATGCTCTGTTTGTAACACCTTCTATGAAGATGGTATTTAACATGCGGTCATACCATCCCTATTGCCAATGAAGAAGCTAATTTGGTAGTAGACTCAAAAGGCAAAATAATCATCCATCACGGATATGTTAATGGCAAGCCTGCTACGGTCCTTCGCGATACGGGCAGTTCACTCATTGGCCTGAAAAGAACGTTCATATTGCCTACAGACTATACAAGGCAGGCATGTAACATGTAGAACATTCTCAGGCAATATTGAGAGATACCCATTAGCATGGGCATATATTGATACACCTTTCCTCACTGGGAAAGTAAAGTGCGCTGCACTAACCAGTCCAGTTTGTGATATAATTATTGGTAATTTACCTGAGGTAAATGATAAACCTCATGACATAACATCTGCATGTAATGATGATGCCATAACATCACCATCAAATGTCATCATTGAAAATGTCACACCACCTATTCATTTTAATGTAGCTAATGTAGCACTAAATTCTCATGACATCATTGAAACTATTGTTCCATCATCATCATCTGATATCATTGAGTGTGTGAACGCAGTAACAAGAGCTACTGCTAGAGTGCAAGATGAAGTAAATCAAACTGAGGCGATACAATTGCTAAGCCCAGTTTCATTACCTACCAACACCATGAAGGAAGCATTTGTAACAGCCCAAAAAGCTGATCCTTCATTGTCAAAATACTTTGACCTGATCGGCCGAAAGCCAAAAGCAACCAAGAATGCAAAATGGCATTTTGCGATGAAAAATAACATACTCACTAGGTACTACACCAGAGGTGACAATACCACAGAGCAAACTGTTTTGCCAACTAGTTATCGCAAACAAGCCTTACATCTTGCACACGATATACCTCTTGCAGGTCATATGGCATACGTTAAGACCAGATCAAGGTTATTGACACAATTTCACTGGCCAAAATTTTGCAATGACATTAAAGAATATTGCAGAAGTTGTGACACCTGCCAGAAACTGGTTAAAAAAGGTAAACACCCACAGGCAAAGTTACAAGTCACCGACTTAGCCAGTCGACCTTTTGAAAAGCTATCGGTTGACATAGTGGGGCCTCTCAGTCATACAACAACTAGAGGGAATAAATTTATTCTAACGGTGATTGATCAATGTAGCCGCTGGCCAGAAGCTATTCCGTTAAAGAACATAACTGCCAATGACATAATGGAAGTGTTCTTCCATATTTTTTCTAGGATAGGGTTTCCAGATACTATCCAATCTGATAGGGGCACTCAGTTTATTGCCGCATCCACCCAAGCTTTCACCAAAATGCTGGGAGTTAAGCAGTGTTTCAATTCCCCCTACCATCCTCACAGTAGCGGAGTAATAGAGAAGTTTAACGGGGATCTTAAGCACATGCTTGCAAAAGTGACGCAAGAACACCCCAACAACTGGGATGTATATCTACCAGCTATTCTATTTGCTTATCGCGAGGTACCACATGCTAGTACCGGTTTCTCTCCTTTTGAACTTATCTATGGTGCCAAACCACGTGGCCCATTGACCATTTACCACCAAATGTTAACTGACTCTACACCAGTACTTAAACCCATATCATCATACTTATATGTGACATCATTGCGTGAAAGAATCATCAAATCTTGTGTTATTGCAAAGAATGCACTAAAACTATCTGGTGCTACTTATAGACAGTATGCTGACAAAGGTAACAGGACAATAACATTGACACCTGGACAGGACATTCTTCTTCTGCTACCTAGTGACAGACACCTTCTGACTGATTCTTGGCAGGGACCTTTTAAAGTGACAAGACAGATTTCACCTGTAGACTACGAGATCCTTATAAAAGACAAACACAAAATATTTCACATAAATATGCTAAGACCATACTACAACAGAGACGACGAACAAGACAATACAACAGCTTGTACAGTGATAATAGATCACGAAGACGACGATGCTAGTGACGAAATTCCAACACCTGCATTAGACACGACAGACTGCTTGAAGGAGATCAAAATCAACCCAAATTTAACTCAAGCAGACACAGACAGTTGCAAACAACTTATACAACAGTACAACACCATCTTTTCCAACAACCCAGGACAAACAGAATTAGTACAGCATCACATCGCACTCACATCAAACGCACCCATTAGATGCAGACCATACACCATCCCATTACATTACAAAGAACAGTTACATCAAGAAATCATCAACTTAGAGAAAAATAACATCATAAGACGATCCCAATCAGACTATTCATCTCCCATGGTCATAGTACGCAAAAAGGACAACACAATAAGACTGTGCATCGACTACCGAAAACTGAATAAAATAACTGTTCTAGATCTTGAGCCTATGACAAACACTGACGATCTTCTGACAGAACTGACAGACGCTAGGTTCTTCACGACTGTAGACATGGTTAAAGGTTATTGGCAGATTGCTGTAGACGAACAGAGCAGACATCTGACAGCTTTCGCCACACCTTGGGGACTGTACGAATGGTGCAAACTTCCATTTGGGCTAGTTAACGCCCCAGCCACATTCGTACGTATGACACGACTACTGCTAAGAGACATTCCTAACATAATTTGCTATATTGACGACATATGCATTCACACAGAGACAATGACGGAGCACATTAAGACATTAGACCAAACATTTGAACGGATCAGACAGCACGGACTGACAGTGAAGCCTGCAAAAGTAGACATAGCCTACCAGGAAATATCATTCTTGGGTTACAAAATATCCAATGGCTTTGTCACGACAGACGATAAAATTGTGTCCAAGATACTAAAACTCTCACTTCCGACTACTAAAAAACAGGTCAGAAGTTTGCTGGGCCTAATCAATTACTATAGGCAATTTATTCCTGATTTTTCGGAACTGACCGAGGTATTTACTAATTTACTAACAAAGGATAAACCTGAGAAAATTGTACACGATCAATGCCTAAAAATCGCATTTCATAAAGTGCTATCATGTTTTTCCGATAAGAATAAACAGAATCTTATCCTTAAATTGCCCGATATCCGTTTACCTTTCAGATTACGCACAGATGCTAGCTCCGTCGCGATTGGAGCAGTCCTGTTGCAGGAGTATAACAACATCCTCCACCCAGTTTATTTTGTATCCCGGAAGCTGAAAGCCCGAGAGCGGGCATGGTCCATTCCTCAACTAGAAGCCCTAGCTTTAGTAGTAGGGATCACCAAATTGTCTAGATTTCTTCTAGGACGCCATTTCGTCGTAGAATCGGACAGCAGCCCCTTACGACGGATGAATTCAGGTGTGCCATCGAATCATATGATTGCACGCTGGTCTTTGAAACTTCAAGATTATAGCTTTGAGGTTCGACATATCCCAGGCAGAACCAATTCAATTGCCGATCTTTTGTCACGTTGTCCGACCGACCCAGTGAGCACCAATGGCTGAGTGCAGTATGTAGAAATACACTCAGACCGACACAGCCATTTAGCAGTGAATAGTGTTTTTCCATTCACAAAAAGCTGTGTAATGTCTACAATATTGTGATAGGGATTACTCCCATTATATATAGTGTTCTTATTTTACTAGTTCATGTAGTGATTGTCGTGTATAAATGTGTAGTATGTGGTAGAAAGCGAACTTTATTAACTGTATATATTACGTACAAGAACAGTGTCACATTCGCACTTACCTGAAGCGAATTATCCAACTTGACAGTGACAACTTCGTGTTGATTCTTCCAGGAACATTTTAATTACGAGTGTGAAAGAAAAAACTGAACAGTGACGACTTTTCTACACCTCTGCAGTGAACCGAAACCTTTAGTGTTCGACTGAAACATCTAACACATGAACATTCGATCGTAATCCAGAAGATTGTGTACCAAAATCCATCACGAACTTTGAGAACATTGTTCCTTCTTTAAACTACATCAAACCGGAACAGGTGTGTTCTACAATCTTTACCATCAGCTGATTGTACAGCTCGTGTGTACTTCCGGATTAATTATAAATTTAGAACAAAAATAGCAGACAACATTTAAAATGTTAAAAAGTTTTGACGATTTTAAAATATTTAGGATTCTATAAAATTGAATACACGAATTGTGTGTTTATTTATTTCTCTAATGTAATCTTAGAATCATATCTTGATTAACGTATTCATATTACCGACTTTTTCTCGTTAATATGAAGAAACGTCAAGCAATGACACTAAGAAATTAAATAGTTATTGTAAATTATTGTGTTTCACTAATGTTAAAATTATTTCCCTTTCATTTTGTTGTTATTACATTTTCACACAAAGGGCCATAATTTGAAATGTATATGCTAATGTGTTGTGTGTATATAACATGTTGTTGTTAAAGTGTTGACACCACAGGCAGGCATCTACTGGGCATGGCAGAGTGTTGCCAACATTGTATACCAACACAATAACTCCTGGCCAAGTAGGGACAGGGTTAGAGTGTTTTATACGACTTATATAAAGCCGTATTTCAGTCTGGCTAGATGGTTTTTGTTCCAAGAACCATATTATTCTTTTTTTTCAAATTGCTGCGAGGTAGATGCGTGAAGCTGGTACTACTGATCTGACTGGGTGATAATACAATTGAGGTAACCAGCCATCGAGAGGGTGAAGCCTGATATGTGTTAAACATGAAACACCACATGTCTTTGTACCCAACTCCCAGGTCTTATATATTTCTATGCCATGTGTGTAATTTTGATAACGTTGTGTATAACAATGGAAAGGTAGACTCTGACAAGAGCATACTATTACAGGTACAGACATTATACATGAAAGACGACATCTTTCATGGATTTTACCGGGGGAGCGTGTCAGAGTCCGACAGTGGACAGCGATGCAGGGACATCGTTACGACCGCCAGGCGACTTAGCTCCCAGTAAGGGATGCAACCACTTCGTTGCGCCGCCAGGCGAATGAGTTACCGGCCTGCGAGATCGCTGGCTGACCAGCGGTCAGGCCGCCAACGCAAGACGCACGCCTGCCACGTGACGTCACGTTAGGCAGGAGGCAAGTTGCAAACCAGGTCCAGACAGCTCTGGGGACACGGAACAGGACGGACGTGTGAGAGAGGCATTGTATGGTTTCTGTGTTGAAAGGCGAGTGTCTGGACATCTTGCGAGTCAGACTTGTGACTGTATTGTGGATGTAAGTTGTAAAGTATCCATTATATGTATTTGTGATCATCGTTCTGTATTTGATATGTTAATAAATCCACCGAACGATGTGTCGTTGAGTCTTACGTCAAATCACGTTGTATTTGTACTGTCTCACACTAGTTAGGAAAGCGAGCCAAGTTTAAGACCCTGACACCCTGGGTATCTAAAATTATCCACTTGGTTAAGGATTTTCCCTTCTATTTCTACGTCACATTTTGGTGTCACCATTTTCTTTGATATTGCCATTGTTACTGTTTTCTTGATATTCAAGGAGAGTCCTTTCCTTGCACTCTCTGTTACTACACTGTCCAATAATTGTTGTAGGTCTGTTGAGTTATCCGCCACCAATACTGTGTCATCTGCATAGCGTATATTATTTATATTATAAGCTCCAACTAGTATTCCTGGCATCTCTTTGATCTCTCTCATTATTACTTCGCTATACAAGGAGAAAAGATCTGGTGACGACAAGATACACCCTTGTCGCACTCCTAGCTTTATCTGTTCGTAACTACCCTCTTTATTTCCCATTTTAATTTGTTTCGCATATCCTTTACAGGACATTCCAGTCAACACCAGCAGTTTTCAGCTCCTGTTGATGTCTTGTCAGTAGTTTGCCATTGCTTTTTGAGAGACCGTGTCACATACCCTGGAAAGTAATCAACGCGACGCTATCCGCTACCGAATCTCGCGCAGATACGTTACCCACGTGAATATTCGGGATTACGGAGAAAGTCGTTAATTTCTACGCCAGGGAAACCGGCTGAATATATATATATATATATATATATATATATATATATATATATATATATATATATATATATATATATATATATATATATATATATATATATATATATATAAGATAACCGACTCAGTAATAGCGAAAACATTTTCTCCCATCACCTGTGTCTGTCTGTCTGTCTGTCTGTCTGTCTGTCTGTCTGTCTGTTCGTCCGTCCGTTTGTCCGTCCGTCCGTCCGTCCGTCTACCTATCCATCTCTCTACCTATCCATCTCTCAGCCTACCTGTCAGTCTATGCGTCTGTCTGTATTTCTGACTGTCTGTCGCTCTTTTTGGCTGTCTTTCGTATATCTGTCTTTTGTACTAATGTCTGTTTGTCTGTCTGTATCTTTTTCTTTCTGTCTGTCCATCCTTAGCTTATTCTATCGATCAGTCTGCTTCCTCGTTTAGACACCCCGCCTGTCTGTTTATCTATAGCTAACACATTTCTCTGCCTCTAACTAGTTATATTTTTTTACGTGTTGCTTAAATTCCTTCCGTGAGCCTATATTATGTCATCTTTTGTCACTGACCCTCCAATTTTGGTGGCACCATACTCTAGCAACCAATCAGAAACGTTGCATCAGGCAAAAAGGAATATTACCATTTTCTTTTGACAACCTCAGCCACAGAACCTGCTACGAGAAGCGGTAATGTTATTTCTCCATTGCCAAGTTTCATGTAACCGCTCAGTTTTTGGCAGGTTTTGGCTAGCAGTGTAGCTGTTTCCATCGCGCATATCCATATACCCTCCTCAATCTGTCAATCTGTCCCAAAACTGTCATTTACTGCCAATATAGTACTTTGCGGTGTATGGCAGGGGGTCTTTGAGCCTGAGGAATTAAGGCCGCCTGGCTAGTGCAGTCGCCGCGAACTATACAGATTAGGCAATGGGGGTTCGAAAACATGACCATACGCCTGTCAGGCCTGTGTGCTATTCTCCTAACTACAGCAGCTCTAATTAACTGCTAGACTACTACCGACTCATTTCAGAAACCCCCGGACCTTGTTTCATCACATCAAGAACGTGTTTGCTTATAAAACATACCCGTTCTGTCTGGATTTCCTCGTCTCAGCCCAAAATAACACCGACGATTACCGACACTATTGGCCCAATCCGGACACAGTTTGAACGGGGCTCACAGTATGCGGTTGTCTAAAGAGGGCATTAATGAGCAAGTTTGGCCAGTTAACCCAGGAATATTTCGTCCACTTGTTGATGCCGTTTGTCCTCAAGGGGCGACAACTCTGAATCATTCAACTACTATTGGTGTTCTTATTCATGTTATCGGCGATTCTCAAATTGTTGCACGTGCGGAATATTTGCATGTAAAGAATAGTCTAACCGTGAACCTCCTGTGCATGTCTTACTTACAAGTTGCTGACCTCATCTGGCAGAGGATTGACGAGAACAAAGGCAAAGCCCTCTTCGAACGATATTTAGAGCAGAGCAACCAGACAGACATGAGAGGTCAAAATCTTGCCAAGGAAGTCACCTCAGACAGGTGCAAGGCCCAGAGCATATTGGATGAAGACACAGTAACAGTGAAAGAAATCAAGGCTGTGCTTCGACGATCAAAAAACAGCGCTCCAGGGCCAGATGGCTTAAGATATGACGACATCAATATGTGCACCGACAACGAGCTAGAGAAACTAGCAGACATGTACAACAACAGTATAGGGAGTGCTAGCATCAAGGAGGAGTGGTTACACAGCTATCTGATTCCCTTGCTAAAGCCTGGCAAAGACCGCACAAAAATTCAGGGATCATCATCATCATCATCATCATCATAATCGTCATCATCATCATCATCATCATCATCATCATCTTCTATTGAGTAATAACCATGCACAATACAATAGACAAGCTGCTGGAGAAGTTAATTGCCAGAAAAATATCAAGCCAGCTAGAGAGGCAAGGTGTATTCCAACCTACCCTGGGAGGGTACCGTCCAAAAAGCTGGACCAATGCAGCAGTTTTTGCCCATGATGTCTATGAAGGTTTCCACTCATGCATTGAAACATTTGCTGCAGCTATTGATCTTGAGGACACGTACAACAGAGTACTATTGGATTGTTTAATGCTTCAGCTTCTTGAACTCAAGATAAGTCCGTTCCTCCATAGTTGGATCGCTGCAGCCCTCTTCCAACAGAAAGTAGTTTTTAGATGTGGCAGCTGGACTTCGGAACCAACAACAATATATCCTGGTCTACCACAGGGATCACCATTATCTCCGGTGCTGTTCAACGCCTACACTGTGAGAATCACCAGTGAGCAGATCACTGGACTGGGGAGGACACTGTCATATTCCGACGATGTTTTAGTGTATCGTCAGGGTAAGGACAGAGATCAGGTTGCTGTGGAACTACAAACCGAACTCAATCACATAAGTACTTGGTGTTTTGATGCTAGGGCAATGGTCAATCCAACAAAGGCAACAGTGACATGTTTCTCTTTGAATAATCATATTGTAAACACTCCAACACCAACTGTAAATCTGTGTTCAGAGACTATGGAAAGAATGCAGGCAATGAAATACCTGGGGATACGTTTTGATCGAGACCTTGATGTAAAGAGCACATAGACCAGGTGATAACAAGGGCCAATAGGGGTTTGGCTGCGATGCCGGTGATGGCGGTAGCAAACTGTGAGCAGCGCCATCTATGTCTTCTGTACGAGGGGCTGGTCATGTCTGTTTTGGAGTATGCAATGGCAATCCTGACTGTCAGCCATAAGCAGATAGAAAGGATGGAAAGGATACAGAATGAAGCTATGCACATTATTCTTGGATGTACAAGAGATACAGCATGCAGGGCGATGCGCTACCTTCTTGATTTTCCAACCATTTAAGAAATTTTCAGAGCACGTGCCTACCTCAGATTAAACGCAAACACACATCATCCACTGCATAGTGAAATTATGAAGGTGAAGGGCAGCAGGTTAAAAAGAGGAAGGTCGTGAATGGGTCAAGCCGAAGACATTCTTCAAGAGTTGTTTTCACTTGAGGACTTAAACCTGGCGAGGAGTGGGTACAAGTGTCAACAGATTTATGTACGTCCTTTTCAGTTTGCATCCAGCTAGACGGAAATTTCAGACAAGAAAATCCGGCTGCTGTGGAGACGCAAGTACAAGCGTTGATCTTCGAGAATTCGCTAGACTTTGATGCTGTCATTTACACAGATGGGTCGTTTGTCCGACATGTGCGAAGCTCATTGGCCTTTACGGCTCAGGCCGGAGGGAGATTTGTGAAGGAGGACTCTGGTGCTGTTGTGATCACATGTAGCCTGACTATGGAAGTCATGGCAGTAAGTAAAGCAATATCATGGCTCGAGATACAGACATTCACTACGGCATGTTTCCTTAGCGACTCAATGAGCATGCTCAAGAGGATAGAGACGGGGTGGATCCGAAGAGAATGGTTGCTGTCTCTGGAGCGGTCTCGGCTCACAAAGATTAGTTATTTCTTCGTGCCAGGGCATAAACTAGTACAAGGAAATGAGCGGACTGACAAACTCGCAGGTAAGGCTACCGTAGAGGGCAGACGATCAATGGTCCAGACTGACATTCTAAATGCGCTACGAGAAGCAAAGATGGTCAGACTGTTAGAACAGCAAATTAAAAGAGGTGTGGCCAAACAAGAACACTACACAGGAAGCCAAAGAAGTTTGATAAACCAACATAGAACTGATGTCGTTAGCCGCTACACGCTGCGGTATTTGCTGAGGAGGGGTTTCGAGCAATTATGGACTGAATGGTTCAATGTACATTGAGAATGATCTGTCGACTAACTAAGTGACTTTGTTATGTTGTCTAAGGAGTCCTCTAGTCTCTAATTCTTACCCCTACTTCTATGAGCGCCAAACAATACCTGTGTATTTATTTATTAATTGTTTAGAATAATCAAGACAATCAATAATTCAATTATTGCTAATCAACAAATGTTCCGTGATGGCCGGATTCGACGTTTTATGACCTGTCGACTGCATGGGGATTCCTGAAGAAGGATTACCTCTCTTTTCCGCCATCACTGGTATATGTTCGGCTACTCCATTTGCTTATTGCATTTTCGTTATATCTATGTAAGTCGCTTGGCACTCACACTGGAACTGATAAATGCAGTTTGATTTGGTGTACTGGGCCAGTTGTGGTTTTGAAAACCACTACGTAAAAATAAATATATCAACATATCTCATCTCATCTCATCTCATTTTGTTCCTCTCGTAGCATAAACCGCTTTATGTATCGAGCTTAGCGGCTTTAGGATCATCACCCTTCAAAATACATTTGGGAAGGTTTTAGAGAAGATAGTCGCTGTCAAGCCGCAATAGTTTTTGGAAAGGGGGAAGCTTCTTCCAAGAGGCCTGGGGAGCTACAGGCCAGGAAAAGATACCTGGTCAAATGCAGCCACTGTTGCCTTTGACGTTTAAGAAGGGTTCCAGAGTAGACAGGAAACGATGGCGGCAGCGTTTGATCTCGAGGCTGCGTACAATAGAGTTCGATATGATATTTTGATGACCGCACTGATGAAGAAGGGGGTCAATCCCTCTTTTGTGAACTGGATAGCGGCCGTCCTGCATTCTCGTCGTATTGCTCTCCGTCTGGGTTCATGGACCTCAGAGCCACATATTTTAACCCCGGGACTGCCACAGGGATCCGCAATCTCACCGGTTCTCTTTAACGTGTATACAAGCAAAATTGCAAACCTAGAAGCAACAGGGGTTGGAGGGATACTAAGATTTGCAGATGATATTCTTGCATGTTCCAATTAACGAGTTAAATGCGCTTTGTAGATTTCTAAATACGTTAACATGGCACAGCAGACGATGGATCTACATCGTAGCACCCAGCACACCAGCATACACCGGAGAAAAGATCCAGACGATGCTTGCCACCCGTGACTTCCTGAAGCGAAGCAAGCCACTCGGCACGAAGCTTGCCTGTCTTCACCCTACTCAGCATGCTTTCTGAGTCAGTTACAATCACGATGTGTGTGTGTATCGTATTCTCCATCCAGCGGAAAGCCTGCACTGACCTGCCTCCACCTCCATTCTTAAGCTAGATGTTGTGGTATCATATGCCAGGCTCTCCTGCACCAAACGTCGACCATTGGCTTTTGCTAAGAACCCCCAGGCACTTCTCCTACCTCTCAACACCGACCCATCTGTGTAGATAATCACATCACCCGAGCGAGCATTATCCTGAATTAGTTGCTGGAATTACACTTCCGTGGCCCCTGCTGGCCACTCCCTGCACTCCCGGCTTCAATGTGATTATAACTCTGCACAAGTCTGACTGCTCCGCTGGCACTCTGACCCACTCCTCTCCTACGCCTAATGTTCTCCAAGGGGCACACCTGTCTGATCGTATCCTCCGCCTGAGCCATCCATGATTTCCCTCTTATCAGTCGCTGACCCTTAACGGCGTCCAGCGCCTCATGCAACGGGTGATCTGTGTCTGCAGCTACTCTGAGGTATGCCTTCGCCTGCATCACCTTGAGCCTACCTGCAACAGACGGCAAACCAAGGATGTAACGCATACACACAACTGGGGTGTCTCTGGTGCATCCCAGAATGACTCGCATCGCTTCGTTCTGTATGCGCTCTAATTTCACCAGCTGACTCTTTGAGACAGTGAGCAGTCCTAGTCCATAATCAATCACTGAGAGGATCAAGTGCTGGTATAGTGTGAAAAGCATTCTCTGCTCTGTGTCCATTGCAGCCATAGTTTTAAGTGCATTGAGTCCCTTTTGAGATCTTGTCACAACCGTCTCCACATGGTCCTTGAAGGACAGGCTCCTGTCAAATGTGATTCCCAGATACTTCAGTTTGTTCTCTCTGTTGACGCTTCTACCATCTATCGTGAGGCTTGGGACATCATCTCTCACAATCCTGTTGTCCAGAGAGCACCACAAAACAGCTGCCTTTTCTGGGTGGATGACAGCACTCATTTCAGTGCACCAGTCAATCACATTGTCTACTGTTGCCTGTAGCTCCTGGGCTGTTTGCTCCCTATCTCTCCCCTGCCTATATGCAAGAATATCATCTGCAAATGTTAGTATCCTTCCAACACCTGGTGCTTCTAGGTTTGCAATCTTGCTCGTATACACATTAAAGAGCACCGGTGAGATTGCTGATTCCTACGGCAGTCCCGGGGTTAAAATATGTGGTTCTGAGGTCCATGCACCCAGACGGAGAGCAACCCGGCGAGAATGTAGGACGGCTGCTATCCAGTTCACCAACCAGGGATTGACCCCCTTCTCCATCAGTACGGTCATCAAAATATATCGAACTCTATTGTATGCATCCTCGAGATCAAGCGCTACCGCCATCGTTTCCTGTCTACTCTGCAACCCCTCATAAACATCAAAGGCAAAAGTGGCTGCATTTGACCAGTTATCTTTTCCTGGCCTGTAGCTCCCCAGGCCTCTTGGAAGAAACTTCCCTCTTTCCAAGAACTCTTGCAGCTTGACAGCGACTATCTTCTCTAGAACCTTCCCAAATGTATTTTGAAGGGTGATGATCATAAAGCCACTAAGCTTTGAATGATCCTTGAATGGTTTTGGGAGAGGGATGAGATAGCTGTGCACCCAATCCTGCGTTACTGATGCTGTCCTAATGCTCTGGTTTAATCAGTCGGTCATTTCCTTCAGGTCTGCACCGCTCAAAGCCTTCATGTGGCCATACCTAACCCCATCGGGCCCTGGTGCCGTGTCGTTTGCCTTTTTCAAAATATGTTTAATATGCTCAACCGTTATGATGTCTTCACAATGCATATTCTTCATGGTGCCAGATAATTCCTCTCTAATTGCATCTCTGGTGTCCGCATCATTATGATTGGTCTGCTCTAAAAATCTCTGGAGAAACGCCTCCCCCTTCCCTTTGTCTGTTATCTCGCGCACACCATCATCTCTATCAATTGTTTCCACTGTCATAGGCCGATCTTTTCTTTGCATTTGTCTGTGCAGTTTCCAGAATTTTCGCAGTGCTTTATCACCTCCAATCTCCTTCATGAAACATTCCCATTTTGCATTTTTGGCCTCTGCAGCACAGCGCTTGAAGACCTCCACCTTGTCTTTCTTGACATTTTCCGCGGTGTCCACTTCCTCTCGTAAGCTTCGGGGTGTCTGTCGCACTTTCCTTAGCTGCTTCACTGCAGCTCTCTTTGCTTTCCAAGCCTGGTCTGCTTCTGGGGTCCACCATGGGGGATGCAAAAAAGGAGTTTTAACATTCCTGTTGCAAGCCCGGTGTCTGAGGCGTCCAAGAAGGCCATCGGTCCACTCATACCGGAAGGTCTTGCGCGCTCTCCTAGCCTTAACTTTCCTGGCTTTAGAGATCAGGACAGAGCATGGCAGGTGATCACTCCCATGGTCATTCAAAACAGTCCACTTTACATCAAGGACTTATGACTGGGAGACAAGTGCCAAGTCAATAGCTGTTTCTGCATCGCCAGGCCTCATTGCCATTCTAGTCGGCCTACCATCATTTATGCAGACCACATCGGAGTCCACCATGGCATCCGCAAGGGCATTTCTCTGTCGGTTTTCTCCACTACTGTAACAATCTCTGCTCCTCGCATTGAAGTCTCCACATATGAGTAGCCTATCACCTGGTAATTCCTCCAATTCCTTAAGCCAGCCCCAGTGTTCATTTCTGACAAAACAGTCCACTGTAGCATATACATTTATGATGTTCCAACTTAAGCCACCAATCTCCATTTGTATACCCTGGACCTCTCTTGCACTATGATTCCACTGGCTCAAGTCAAGTACCACATGCTTCACTCCTTTCTTCACCAGCAGACCTTGCCCATGTCTCTTCTGCCCAGGAGAGTTTATATAACTTGCGTACCCAGGGCAATGGTATTTGTCTGTATTTAGCTCCTGGAGCATGAGGACATCAAAATCATATATAAGCCTCGCTAATATAGGACCTCTCTGCCTGGAACTACGACAATTCCAGTATCCCACTCTTACATGGTTGAAACCGAGTCTATCCACTTTTCGTCTTGTTCTCCTGGCGCCTGCCCTCCTATTTCTATGTCTTCTTCTCACACCATTTCCTCGTCTTCTTCTCCTCACTCTCTCTTCGCTAGCCTCTGAAAGATGTGTCAAGCGCAGAGCACGTGCTCCGTAGCGATTCCCGTGTTGAATTAATTCCATAAGCAGAGTTTGGATATTGCAGGAAATAAACGGTCGCCCTAGCATTGCCTGCTTGCTAGGGAAGAGGCAGGGGATGTCCCGCAGGAGTTCATACGCCTGGTGCCGCCCCACACGCCTGCCAGACGTCCAACGTTCACAACCAGTTTACTCATGGCCATCCAGTTCCTCAGCACGCTGGTCCACCTTGAACTTGGGGGTTTATATATGTAGCTTTCCGTCTCGTAGATGGACTGCTGTCCAAAGCTAAAAGGTTCCACCTACCCTGGTGAGGAGTTAGAGCGCCCCTGACTCGCTTGTCAGGCACATCGAGCATATGAGGCATTTTCTAAGGAACTCGGAAAAAACCCTGAGATCCTCCCTCGCCCTCTGTGCCCACCGCCAGTTGGTCCGCGGCTGCTTATTGGGTGTTCGCAGCTAACCTCTATATCTAGAGGCCGTTCCACGATCCGCCACCTGTGGACGCGCTGGGTTGGGGATGGTCGCCCCAGCTTTACCCCAGGGGCCGCCATCTTTCTGAACAT
>JACEFZ010027954.1:0-15000 GCA_014155875.1 Cepaea nemoralis
ATTAGAAAAAAAGAGCATCACCGATCCCGCCTATCAAACTCAATTTTTTTTTTAAATCAAAGGACTACTATTAAGGAAGACGAGATCCAGCTTGAGAGATGCACGTATTGCACTGAGAAAACAAATGAACTGCAGAAACGAATCTCACTCTTGCATCAATCCAACCTTTCACTAGTCATACACATCCGAATCCATCACATTGAATGCTCTCTGTCGCTTCACATCCCAAAACTCGCTGTCTTCCGCTATAATCCCGCACCTCCTCCCGTGGATTATGTAATTACCCATGATATTTCACCTCCACCTCCCATCGCCTCCCTGCCCGGTCATATGGCATCCCCTCCATCATTCCTTCCTCCACCCCTCCCCCCCCCCCCCCACCTCTGGTATCACCCGTGAACCAATCAATACGAATTCCCATCGAACATCGCCGGCGATTGGACAGAATATACTCCTGAACGCCCGTAGGAAGGATTCTCATGTTTCCGTGGACCCTCTTTAAGATTGTGGCGCTAGTTGGATGAACTTCGGAAATTGTGTAAATCTGTTTAGCTTAGAATGTGACTCCTGAGTAAACGGGTTTACAATTTACAGGTGGATAATTATTGCAGGTTTATATTTACAGTCGTTACTGCCGTGTTTTCGACATATTAAGGAGTTTTCGCTGATCATTAAAAACGACATGTTTGTGTTTTTTCATTGAGTAAGGTCGTCATTGACACGTATGTATAGATTTATAACATGTTGTTTTTATAAGTAGCATGTTTATTTATAAGTAGCCTGCGGAGACTGCAATTTGTGGAGAAGCATGATCGCCCACGCCAGCCGGTAAGGCACTGGATGATGGTGTTAAGTATCATGCTGAACTATCCTTTCAGTAGATTAGGCGCTTGATTTGAGCGAACATACCGGAAGCCACTTCAGTTGGCACGCAAAGGGCACTGGTAATAAATTTCGTTAATTTTAAATGACGTAATGGGCGTTGATATAACGGGGGCGTTGATATACCGGATTAAGATGTTACAATGACAATGGTATGGGCCAGGTAGGATGTGGGTTCGATACCAGCTCTCGACGTTCGCCACGGGAAGGAAAGACTGGCCATCCATTACTCCGTACATTCTGAATTACAGTTTGTGACGGCCCTAACACTTCATTGACCCACAACAGATTTCTGCAACGGGGTTGTTTTGTTTTAAAATAACGTTATACTATGGCTGCAATGGACACAGAGCAGAGAACGCTTTTCACACTATACCAGCACTTGATTCTCTCAGTGATTGATTATGGACTAGGACTGCTCACTGTCTCAAAGAGTCAGCTGGTGAAATTAGAGCGCATTCAGAACGAGGCTATGCGGGTCATTCTGGGATGCACCAGAGACACTCCAGTAGTGTGTATGCGGTACATCCTTGGTTTGCCGACTGTTGCTGGTAGGCACAAGGTGATGCAGGCGAGGGCATACCTCAAAGTAGCTGCAGACACAGATCACCCGTTGCATGAGGTGCTGGACGCAGTTAAAGGTCAGAGACTGATAAGAGGGAAATCATGGATGGCTCAGGCGAAGGATACGATCAGACAGGTGTGCATCTTGGAGAACATTAGGCGAGGAGAGGAGTGGGTCAGAGTGCCAGCGGAGCAGTCAGAATTGTGCAGAGTTATAATCACATTGAGCCGGGAGTGCAGGGAGTGGCCAGCAGGGGCCACGGAAGTGGAAATCCAACAACTAATTCAGGATAATGCTCGCCCGGGTGATGTGATTATCTACACAGATGGTTCGGTGTTGAGAGGTAGGAGAAGTGCCTGGGGATTCTTAGCAAAAGCTAATGGTCGACGTTTGGTGCAGGAGAGCCTGGCGTATGATACCACAACATCTAGCTTAAGAATGGAGGTGGAGGCGGTCAGTGCAGCTTTCCGCTGGATGGAGAACACGATACATACACACATCGTGATTGTAACTGACTCAGAAAGCATGCTGAGGAGGGTGAGGACAGGCAGGCTTCGTGCAGAGTGGCTTGCTTCGCTTCGGAGGTCATGGGTGGCAAGCATCACCTGGATCTTTTCTCCGGGGCATGCCGGTGTGCTGGGGAACTGAACAGGCGCACAGATTGGCTGGCTCGGCAAAAATTGGTGGAGTATTGATGCATGACAAGACAGACGTGGTTGCGGCCTTGTGGGAGCACGTGTACATCTCGGAGGAGCAAATGGATCACCATAGTCTTGCAAGACTGAGGCAGCGAGGAGTGACGAGGGGTATCTGGCCGACGCTCGACGCTCAGAGGAAAGGCGAGACGGAACATATAATCAGATTGCTTACTGGAACTATTGGTGTTGGAACTCTTCGCTGGCTGCTGAGGATGGGGACGGAGCGCTTATGGGAATGCCCCGAATGCTGTGATGTCGGTTCCTAAATCAATAAATCAAAATAACGTTATTTGCAAGTAAGTTTTATAAGATGAAAGGCGTACTATATTCGACGAAAAATAAACGATTGCTCAAATATAGTAAGACATTAACAATTAGGCGGTTCCAACCGGTTTTGTGCACACAGAAGGATTTCTTGTTAAATGTGAAATTAACGTGGGGATAACACATGCTCCACTTTCGAACAATACCTATGACTATGTGTTTAAATTGTTTCAGCTAAAGTATTATTCCGTTATTCACTTCATTTGATATATAACTCTGCGGTATGCACTTGACGAGATGGAACGAAATATGCTTGGCAATAAATCGTACAACATATTGTTCGTGGCTTCTGCCCCACAAGCTTGTTCGTTTCCTACCATATCCTCGTATTCTGACACATGACTGAGATGAAGTTGTAAATAGCAAAAAGTAGGCGGTAATAGTAGTAATACCGTTACACTGGCAAAATTCTTAAGAAAGAGAACCTACTCACGGGTAGATAGAGCCCGTTATCAGGGATGGAGTCTGTCTAGAGGTTGCAAACCTACCCCTGGGTAGATAGAGCCCGTTATCTGGGATGGAGTCTGTCTAGAGGTTGTATACCTACCCACTGGGTAGATAGATCCCGTTATCTGGGATGGAGTCTGTCTAGAGGTTGCAAACCTACCCCTGGGTAGACAGAGCCCGTTATCTGGGATGGAGTCTGTCTAGAGGTTGCAAACCTACCCCTGGGTAGATAGAGCCCGTTATCTGGGATGGAGTCTGTCTAGAGGTTGTATACCTCCCCACGGGTAGATAGATCCCGTTATCTGGGATGGAGTCTGTCTAGAGGTTGCAAACCTACCCCTGGGTAGATAGAGCCCGTTATCTGGGATGGAGTCTGTCTAGAGGTTGTATACCTCCCCACGGGTAGATAGATCCCGTTATCTGGGATGGAGTCTGTCTAGAGGTTGCAAACCTACCCCTGGGTAGATAGAGCCCGTTATCTGGGATGGAGTCTGTCTAGAGGTTGCAAACCTACCCCTGGGTAGATAGATCCCATTATCTGGGATGGAGTCTGTCTAGAGGTTGCAAACCTACCCCTGGGTAGATAGATCCCATTATCTGGGATGGAGTCTGTCTAGAGGTTGCAAACCTACCCCTGGGTAGATAGAGCCCGTTATCTGGGATGGAGTCTGTCTAGAGGTTGCAAACCTACCCCTGGGTAGATAGAGCCCGTTATCTGGAATGGAGTCTGTCTAGAGGTTGCAAACCTACCCCTGGGTTGATAGAGCCCGTTATCTGGGATGGAGTCTGTCTAGAGGTTGCAAACCTACCCCTGGGTAGATAGATCCCATTATCTGGGATGGAGTCTGTCTAGAGGTTGCAAACCTACCCTGGGTAGATAGATCCCATTATCTGGGATGGAGTCTGTCTAGAGGTTGCAAACCTACCCCTGGGTAGATAGAGCCCGTTATCTGGGATGGAGTCTGTCTAGAGGTTGCAAACCTACCCCTGGGTAGATAGATCCCATTATCTGGGATGGAGTCTGTCTAGCGGTTGCAAACCTACCCCTGGGTAGATAGAGCCCGTTATCTGGGATGGAGTCTGTCTAGAGGTTGTATACCTCCCCACGGGTAGATAGAGCCCGTTATCTGGGATGGAGTCTGTCTAGAGGTTGCAAACCTACCCCTGGGTAGATAGAGCCCGTTATCTGGGATGGAGTCTGTCTAGAGGTTGCAAACGTACCCTCGGGTAGATAGAGCCCCTTATCTTGTCAGTAGGAATCAAATGTGACACAGATGCATACCTAAGTCAGACACTGACATTTGACGTGCATAACTTGGCGTGACGCGTAACCCTCCAAAGTGGAACGAAGAAGTCCAAGTCATTAGGTCTAATGTATATTTATGATACATGAATCTGTAGTCTGCGGGAGCTGTTGAGCTTGAGGTAGACGTGGTTTTGCAATTCTGTACTGACAAGTGCGGGAAATAATAAAAATAAAATCTATTTGATAGACGGAGAAACGATTGCAAATCAATACAGATAAAGTGAATGCATTTGTTTGTCTTGTTCTGTCTAGCAGTCTAGTTCATTCTACTAGCCGTGTTCAGATGCTAGTTGTGTAAATTGTAGTAAATGGCCTTTTAACATACCTTAAGATATATTGTGCTGGACCCAGATTTGTATACACCAATCGGCACTGGGTGGCTGATGTGGTCAGTCTCACACCGGGTGCCTTTACCTCCCCATACATTTCCAGGTCACATGGAAACATCCAAGATCCGGCCATTGGCACCAGCTGGACTTCATCATCACACGGAGACAACATCTGAACCATATATCATTGACTCGTAGTTACCACAGTGCTGACTGTGATACGGATCATTCTTTGGTTGTTGCAAGGGTTAGACTGAGACCAAAGAGAATCTACACAGCTAAACACAAATCTAGCCACAGGATTAATATTATTAACACTCATGATCCTGAAAAGTGCTTTCAGTTTCAACAGCAACTTGAAGATGCTTTCACTGATACACCAGAAAATTGTACAGTAAATGAAAAGTGGGGTCAAATTAAGGAAACTCTTTATAAAACTGCCGTAGGGGTTTACGGCACTGTGGATCATAAGAGGCAGGACTGGTTTGCGGCCAACAGCGAGACTCTGCAGCCCCTGATTGATAAGAAGAAGAAAGCTCTCTTAAGAAACAAGGAAAGACAACGCGTAACACTCTGAGTGAGCTAAGGCAAGCTAGGAAGGATGTGCAAAGGCTGCCAGGCAGTGTGCAAATGATTATTGGATCAAGTTATGTGAGTCCATTCAAATCGCAAGTGATAAGGGAGACATAAGAAGCATGTATGAAGGAATAAAGAAAGCTTGTGGTCCAGTGATCAAAGAAGTGCACCATTGAAAACCTTGACTGGAGAAGTCATCACTGATAAGAAACAGCAGATGGACAGATGGGTAGAGCACTATTTGGAGCTTTACTCAAGTGAGACCAAACTAGCGGATGATGCCCTCAACGCCATAGAGGCTCTACCAACTCTTGACCACCTGGACACACTTCCCACCATAACAGAAGTTAAGTGTGCTATAAATGAACTTGCATCTGGCAAGGCTCCATGTAAGGATGGGATTCCAATAGAGGTTATCAGGAGTGGGCAAGACACACTCACTATACAGATCCACCAGCTAATAGAGCTATGCTGGCGTGAAGGACAAGTCCCACGGGATTTCAAAGATTCAAGCATCATAACACTGTACAAGAACAAGGGCGATCGGAGCGACTGCAACAACTATAGGGGTATCTCACTTCTGTGTATTGTTGGAAAAGTATTTGCCAGAATTGTTCTGCGCAGACTTCAAGTCCTAGGAGATCAAGTCTACCCCGAATCACAGTGTGGCTTTCGACAGAACCGGTCTACCACTGATATGATATTCTCATTGCGACAAATGCAAGAAAAATGCCGTGAACAGAATCAACCACTGTTTATTGCCTTCATCGACCTCACAAAGGCATTTGATTTGGTCAGTCGTGAGGGTCTGTTCAAGGCACTAAAGAAGATTGGCTGCCCACCAACTCTTCTGTCCATTGTGGAATCGTTCCACACAGGCATGAAGGGTATAATCAAGTTTGATGGTGCAACTTCTGAAGAATTTGAAATCAAGAGTGGAGTTAAGCAAGGTTGTGTACTAGCTCCCACCCTCTTTGGAATATACTTTTCACTTCTACTGAAATATGCATTTCGTGATCAGGATGGTGGTATATACATTCACTCACGCTCAGATGGCGGCCTCTACAATGCTCAGAGATTGAAGGCTAAGACCAAAATTAGGAGGGTACTGATCAGAGAGTTGCTTTTTGCAGATGATGCTGCAGTTACGACCCACTCTGAGGAAGAATTGCAATGTCTACTATCTGCATTCTCCAATGCTTGTTCTGAATTTGGTTTAACAATTAGCAAAAAGAAGACACAGATTATGTCACAAGGTGCACATGAGGTACCATCAATCTTTATTGACGACGCCGAACTAGAGATAGTAGACCATTTTACATATCTAGGATCAGTGGTAAATAGCAAATTATCCCTAGATCAGGAAATCAACATCCGGATTGGTAAGGCAGCAACAACAATGAACAGGTTAAGAAAAAGAGTCTGGGAGAACAGGAAGCTTACTGCCAAAACAAAAGTCCTTGTCTATCAAGCCTGTGTCCTTAGTACTCTTCTCTATGGCAGTGAAACCTGGACAACTTACTCACACCAAGAGAACAATTTAAACAGCTTTCATATGCGGTGTCTGCGAAGAATTCTTGGTATTAAGTGGCAAGACAAAATCACAAATACTGAAGTATTGGAAAGATCAGGTTGTGTGACAGTTTATTCCATGCTCAGTCTTCTTAGACTTAGATGGATAGGACATCTTAGGAGGATGGATGATGGTAGAATACCAAAGGATATCTTTTTTGGTGAATTACAGATGGGTAAGAGATCTCAGGGTCGGCCTCTACTACGATACAAAGATGTGTGTAAGCGGGACATGATTGATACAGGCATTGATAATGCACATTGGGAGCAAGTCGCCGCTGAACGTGTTGCATGGAGGGCAAATATCAGAAATGGAATAAAGTCAAAGGAGAAAATTATTGCAGAAAAGTCACACACCAAGCGTTTGAGACGTAAGATGGTGCATGATGGTGGAAATGACCACGTGTTCACATGCACCCACTGTGAACGGACATTTACAGCGCAAATTGGCCTTATCAGTCACACTCGCTACCGCCATAGTTAAAAGTTATTATGCCTTTTTAAAGCACAAACTATCGTCTGTCAAGACGGCAAGGTGCCAATGGAAATTTCCAGGTACCAATGCTACGCTGGGTCGACCTGTGAGTCCTGGTCAATGTTTAAGATCGCCATGATGTGGATTCCAACCAGTAACCATCGGGCTTGCAGACTAGCGTCACTACTCACGGCCTTCTGTCTCTTGTACTGTTATTCTTCTTAAAGTCCGTACCTTGTGGTGTTTGGTGATGTCTGTCCACAGCCTTCTGCCTCTTCGATTTCTTCTTCTTCTTCTTCGTTCATCCGGTTTTTTTTTCGGACGTGATTGCGTTGTGCCTGTTTACAGCAGAGCTGCGTTCTTGCGCCGTTAGGCCGACACATCCGACTTCTGCGGGCATTTGTTGACCGGGTTAACCTTCCCGAGGGGTTTCTTAGGACGTTAGACTCTCACTGTTGTGGTGTTATCTCCCATCCCAGCTGGCCCATATAGAACAGCCAAAGGCATCCTGGTCGGCCCTCAAGGGAAGGCAGGGGCAGACCATGGGCATTCCCCGCCATCCAAGGAGGCTTCCATAATTGCAGAGCCATCACACAGCGCTCTGGTACTGGGCTCACCCAAGGAATCGTCACGTCCTGCACATGGCTGCTTAGCCTTACTTCCGTATATTGGGCCTTCCGTTCACCATAGGCTGTTCTTCCAGAAGCCAGAAGAATGCAGTTTGCAGATGACATCCACACAGTGAGCTTTCGATTCGGACTTTCCACGTAATGGATTTGCTATCCAAGCAATATTCCATTTTGTGCCACTAGGACGCTTTTTCCACCTTTTATGAAGCCCACACAGTGAGCTTTCGATTCGGACTTTCCACGTAATGGATTTGCTATCCAAGCAATATTCCATTTCATGCCTCTGGGAGGCTTGTGTAACCGACATGCCTGTGGTATGAAGTGTGGCAGTCTAAAAACTTCTTCATGTACATTTAAATGTCAACCTGAATACAGTTAAAGTAAGCTGCAGTCGACTTGAGCTTGTTGATATCTCCATAAAGCTTGTCCTCGAATGAAGCAGGTGTGGGCCAAAATATCTTTCTCTGTTCTGCATATATTGGGCACTCTTGCAGCAAATGTTTAGCTGTCATTTTACCAGTTCCACAATTACATTCATCTGTATCTCCTATCTTTAGTTTGTTGAACAAGTGGTATTTCAGCCTGTTATGTCCTGTGCGGAGTCTGAAGATTGCTACTTGTTCTCTTCGGTCGAGTTTGTAATATGCATCATCCTTCTGGTGGCCTGGATGCTCTGATTCCCATTTGGTTCTATAAGTGCTTTTTATCAACCTCTTTGCCTCATTATAGGTTATGTCTATGTCAGGCTGTGGTAGTCGTCCGCCCTCTTTTGCCAGTCTGTCAGCCTCTTCATTTCCAGGTATACTGCAATGTGATGGGATCCACTGTATTACAACTTTTTTGGATTTCTGGCATAGACCATGGAGTGCTGCTCTTAGGTCAGCTAGTTCTGTGCTGTTTTTGCTCTTCAGTATTGAGACAGCTGACTTTGCATCTGTAAAGATAGCTATTTGTGTGTCTTTATTTTCCTCCATCAAAAGCATTTCTGCTGCAGTTTTCAGAGCCTCTACCTCCGCTTTGAAGTTACTTGAAAACTTTCCAGTTGCCACTGAATGTGTTTTTTTCACTCCATTTTTTAAATTTAGGAGAATTCCTCCTCCTCCATTCTCTACTGAATTTTTGGCTGATCCATCTGTATATGCATGGGTCCAATTGCTGCTTGGGTAATGTTCTTTTATGTAGTTTAGGGTTATTTCTCTTCTTTCGGTTTCATGCTGAGTGTTCTTTTTCTCAATACCAGGAATGTTTTCTATCATCTCAGGCAGTTGCTGCTGTCTCCAAGCTGGGAACTTGTCTGCATTGTAAATGGGTTTGACTGTTGATATGTTAAGTATGGGATCTGCCCTAATCTTTCGTTTTGCAGTTTCTACAAAGTTGCTACGCTTCAGTCTTCCCTTTCCAAAACCACTAAACCTTTTATACATAGGGTGGTCTGTCAATCTTCTAAATTTTTCAGCTTGTTGCTGGGCTCTGCTATCTCTTCTATCCTGCATTGGTTGTAAACAAGTTATCTTTTCTAATTCATTAATAGGCGTTGTCTTCAGGCTTCCAGTTATGATTCGCATTCCTTGGTTTTGGACTCTACTTATTTTGTTAAAGTTTGACTTAGCTGCTGTTGCCCAAGCTGCAATGCCATATTCCAGTACTGGCCTCACCCGTCCAGTATATAACTTCTTGAGAACTTTCTCATCTGCTCCCCACGTTGTACCAGCAAGCTTTTTCATGATTGCCATTCTTTGCCTTGCTCTTGTTCGATTTTTCTCAACCTGTGTCTTCCATGTCAGGCGACGATCAAAGGTGACTCCTAGATAGTTTGGATTTTCTTCATGGCGCAATATTTTTCCATTCAATACCAGCTTAGGTTGCTGAGTTTTAGTTGAGAGGGAGAACACTGTGCATGTTGTTTTCTCCTCACTTATCTTCACTAGCCATGATTTTGACCAGTCCTCTAGCGCTAATAGGGCTTGCTGTATTCTGCTGTTAGCTGTACTAATATATTCTTCAGATGTCCATATGGCTAGGTCATCTGCAAAGGATGATGTGTGTACTCTGGCTGGAAAATTTTCCGTGATGTCGTTTATATATGCTAGGAATAATGTTGGTGAAAGAACTCCTCCTTGGGGGACACCTTGCTCCAACAGCATCATTTTGCTGGTTTGTCCTTGTACTTTTGTCCTGGCAGTTCTGTTCTCAAGGTAGTGGCTGATCCATTTGTACATTTTCCCACAGACATGCATTTTTTGTAGTTTTACTTTCAGTCCTTCCTTCCATACTTTATCAAATGCTTTTTCTAAATCTATCCAGACCGCTAGTGTGTGCTTTTTCTCTTGGAAGGCATCCTCTATTTCCTGAGCTATATAGGTTATTTGATCTTCAGTGGATCTGTACTTTCTGAATCCTGCTTGGTGAGGTGTTAAGAGTTGGTTTTCTTCCAGATGCCATGTTAGCCTGCCATTGATAATGCGTTCCATTAATTTTCCTACACAGCTAAGAAGACTGATAGTTCGATAGCCATTTGGTTCTTCCAGGTCTTTTCCTTTCTTTGGGACTGGTATTAGTATAGCTTCCTTCCATGCCTGTGGGACTATTCCCCTCTTCCAGCTGTAATTTAGGACTGCTAGTAGTTTCTTTTTTGCCTTAGTGCCTAGTCCTATTAGCATTTCATTTGTGATTCCATCCTTTCCTGGTGATGTCTTCTTTTTTAGGGTATTCATTGCCTGTTCCATTTCTTCCATTGTTAGATTTGCCATCATATATTCTGCTGCTGTCTCTGTATATCTATGATGTATCTGTTTATCTTTGATTGCTTTCTTCTGTTCGGCTGTAATATCAATGTGGTTTGCACTGGCATAGTGTTCCATTAGTGCATTTGCAGCCTTTTTTCCTGTAAGCAGGGCATTTCCTTGTTTAATTGTTATTTGTTTGTTTCTAGGTCCTTCATTGTTCATGGCTTTCACTAGTTTCCATAGTTTGTTTCCATCCCTGTCAAAATTCAGGTTTTCTGTTTTTTTCCTCCAACAATCTCTTGTTGTTTGATTTACTGTTCTTTTATATTTTGCTGAGATGGCTTTGAGAGAGATGTTCGCTTCAGTTGTTTGTTCTCTCTCTGCGGTCTTCCTAGCATCTTCAACTTTGTCCTCCAAAATTTGTAGTTCTTCAGTCCAGTATGGTTTGTAATTTTTCCTCGCTCCTCTTGGAATAGACTCAGTGGCCGCCTGTATTATTGCTCTGTTTAGACTTTCCACCATTTGCTTCATGTTGCCATATCGTGTATTTATGTTTTCACAATATGTGTCTGTTAGTATGGCAAATCTGTCCCAATCTGCTCGTTTGTAATTCCAACGGGGCAAAGGCATTTGCTCCTGTGGAACATACTCCATATTTATTACAAGCTTGATTGGTCTGTGGTCACTACCTGCTAATTGGTCAAGCACATGGCGATCGATTTTGTGGAGGATGTCTCCTGTGCAGAAAGCTAAGTCTGGAGTAGAAGTGGTAATCCATCTTCTGGAGTAAAAGCTCGGTGTGTCATCCGCTTTGTTGAGTAGATGGAGATTTGAGTCTATTTCCCAGTCCTCCACTTCATCTCCTCTTTTGTCAGTATCTGGGTATCCCCATCTTTCTGAACGGCTATTAAAGTCTCCGACAACAATGCAATTTGTGTCAGTTATTTCCATGTTTGAGAGTGTAAGATCCTTATCTGCCGGGCTATACAGATTGTAAATTCTTATTTTCACGTCCTTTATCATTATATCAACACCTATAATTTCCGTTTGGTTGTCAGAGATCACAGATACTTCGCTGCAAGGTATTGTATTTCGTGTAAGTATTACAACTCCTCCTTTGTGTCCTTCGCGGTCGAAACGTGTGGCCTGATATCCCTTGACTGAAAATGTGCGATTGGCGTTGAGGTGTGTCTCTTGAAAGCATGCCACATCTATTCTATCTTTATGAAGACGCTGTGTTAGGGATGCTTTCTTGTTATAAACTCCTTCTGCATTCCATTGTAGTATGTTGAGTGTCCGGGGTGTTTGGTCAATAACTCTTAACCTACTCCTCTGTGCCTTGACTCCACAGCACAGGGGAAGGTGACCACCAGTAGTCATGGGTGGACC
Source organism: Cepaea nemoralis (assembly GCA_014155875.1). Lineage (NCBI taxonomy): Eukaryota > Metazoa > Mollusca > Gastropoda > Stylommatophora > Helicidae > Cepaea > Cepaea nemoralis. Next base: position 11,919 of record JACEFZ010027954.1, read on the forward strand.
CCCTCGAGGCAGGGGGCCCGGCACTATCACCGCCTGATGGGACTTCACGGGATTAGCACCATAACGATTAATTTTCATCTGTGGCATCATGAAATGATAAAGTTACGTTGCACTTCTTTGTCAAGCCTGTGGCTCAGTACATCCGATTTCGACAAGCATTTGTTCGGGATGCTTTCCCTAGCCTTTGACTGTCCCCAGTCTACCTACAAGGCAGCAGGTTTGTGCATCACTTCGTCTGGTCCCTCTCCCTTGACCTGTCCGACATGGGTGACCCTACCAGTAGCTGTGCTACCGTCGGCATAGCTCTTGGGGTCATTGGAACGCTCAAGCCCCTCTACCTCGTCAAGGTGGACGCACGGCAGAGGGGTGCCTCTTCGATTTGATTTTACCATTACTCCTACCCCGTTCAACCTCAAGGAGAAGTTATTGTAGCGTCCATCACCGGCTCAGAATGATAGTTCTGTGACTAGTCAGTCACCAAAGCAGCTGCCCATGGTTTTACCCTCACTTTCTTATTAATCCGAAGGTGATTGTTGTCCATATGGCTTGTACTGCCAATCTTCTTATAGCCCATGCCATGTGGTGTTGATGATCATGTCTGTCCAAAACCTTCTGTCTCGTGTACTGCCAATCTTCTTATACTCCATGCCGTGTGGCGTTGGTAATCATGTCTGTCCACAGCCTTCTGTCTCGTGTACTGCCAATCTTCTTATACTCCATGCCGTGTGGCGTTGGTAATCATGTCTGTCCACAGCCTTCTGTCTCGTGTACTGCCAATCTTCTTATACTCCATGCCGTGTGGCGTTGGTAATCATGTCTGTCCACAGCCTTCTGTCTCGTGTACTGCCAATCATCCCTCAACTAAAAAAATGTTTTGCATATCCTTTACAGGACATCGCTGTCAACATCAGCATCTTTCAGCTGTAGGTTGATTTCTTGGCAAGATTACGCTCAGTAGTTTGCCATTGCTTTCTGAGCGGCCGGCTCATTATCCCGCAAGTCACGAGCGCGGGTCGAACCGCTTCCAATTTCTCGCCTCGCTGCGAAACCCTGCGTGGATAAACGGGATTACGGAGAAAGTGGTGTAACCCCTCAGCCAGAGATACCGGCATCCCTCAACTACCAGCTGGATTAATAGTTGATTAAAATTCGCCCGCGAAACAGCAGACGGCACCCAGAGCATGTGAGAAGAGAGCGGCATCATGATAAAAATAATTATAAACACAATATGACACGACAATATCGGCTCATATTTAAAATGTTGCCTCGGATCGAAGCCCGCGCGACCTGAGGGACATGTGTCCAAGAAAAGCTAGGGTCTTAAATTAATGATCTGTTTTTTTTTTTTTTAATTTTTACTGTCTAATCGTCTCACTGTCTGTCTTGGCTCTCATTCAACGTATTTACTCATTCTCTGCTTGTCGATTTTATTGTCTGTCAGTCATTTTTGTTTATCCGCCCACTTATATATCGATTATAACGCACGTCTGTCTGTTTGACTATATGCTTGACTATGTATCTGTCTGAATTTCTGTCTGCCTGTCTATTTGTATCGGCTGTTCGTCCAACTGTCTGTGTGAATGTCTATCAGTTCAACTTGCATGACCGTCCGCCCGCCCGCCCGCCCGTCCATCCGTCCGTCCGTCCGCCCGTCCGCCCGTCCGTCCGCCCGTCCGTCCGTCCGCCTGTCCGTCCGTCCGTCTGTCTGTCTGTCTGTCTGTCTGTCTGTCTGTCTGTCTGTCTGGCGCTCTGCCTATCTGGCGTTCTGTCTGTCTGTCTGTCTGGCGCTCTGTCTGGCGCTCTGTCTGATTGTCTGCTTATCCGTTAGTCTGTATGTCTGTATGCTTGTCTGCCAACATGCCTAGTATCTGTCTGTCTTAATTCTGTCTGTCTGCCTGTCTGTCTCTCTGCCTAATTGTCTGAAAGTCCGTTGATCTGTCTGTATGTCTGTCTGCCTACGTGCCTTTCGACCTGTCTAGTGTATGACTGTCTTCATTCTGTCTGTCTGTCTCTCTGTTTGATTGTCTATATGTCTGTCTACTTGCTTTTCGGTCTTGCCTTATTGTCTGTCTGTCTTCCTTCTGTAAATTTGTCTGTCTGTCTATAAGATTACCTAACTGACACATCGCGTGTTGTAAACAAAGTACACCACAACACACTGACGTGATTTGATTACAGAAATACATGAATGGATTGGAGGGTGCCCGTGGGATCCACTCACGGTATCGATAAACGATTGTGCCGGATTGCGCCACATGTACGCATCAGATTGGATGTGTTCACTGTAGACATAAGATTGATTGTGTTCAGTGTAGACATCAGATTGATTGTGTTCACTGTCAACCCTCAACCTAGTTTTCAATCTCCGAGACGTGGAAGGTCAATTTGCGGAATTTGAGCAGAAATAGCAAAATTTGCTCGATATTCAACGGCAATTACCAGCAAAAGAAGATGCCTTTTTTTTCTCTCTCCTTATTTATGTTTGGAAGAGTTGTCTTGTATTTCTTTGCTTTGTGTTTTCTCCGTTTGTTTTTGTGTGTTATAATTTGCTTGTTATTTGTCTGTTTCTTTTGATTGTTTTCATTTCTCTTGTTTCATTATATAATTGAGTGGGAAAGGGAGGGTGGGGTGGTGGGTGTGCGGATTAAACTGTATGTCTATCTTTCCATCTCTGCATCACACTATATTTATTTTATCCCTCTCCGTGTCTCTTTAATTCTCTCGCTATCTCCATGTCCCTTTCTTTCCCTATCTATCTATCTATCTATCTATCTATCTATCTATCTATCTATCTATCTATCTATCTATCTATCTATCTATCTATCTATCTATCTATCTATCTATCTATCTATCTATCTATCTGTCTATCTAACTGTCTGTCTGTCTGTCTGCCTGCCTATCTGTCTGTCTAAAACCGCCGCTCACCAGGCTGACAGGCCAGCGCACTAGCCTCTTCACAACCCAGGCTCCAATTACATCCGCGACTAGGATACGAATCGCGGTCTTCAACCATTAACGCAATGACCCTAAACGATCAGTTCCAATTAATAGCTGTTTCCGAGGTTGGCCATGATTAAGTTAA
>JACEFZ010027954.1:20000-65000 GCA_014155875.1 Cepaea nemoralis
TGGGTACCAACGACAGACAGCTGGTCAAGAAGAAGCAATACACAGTATATAAAGTTAGGACTAAATAAACCGTAGTTTAAAGAATTCAAGTACATTATTACAAGTTAAATTACATAATAAAATAAATACAGTGATATGTATAAAATTATAAAAAACAAAAAAGAAGAAAACACCAGTGTTACATTAGCAAATAAGTGAAAAACACAACGGTATGAATACGTTGGTTTATTAGATACATACAAATGGTACACACAACATGCCATTATGTCAGCGTGACCGCTATCTGTTATATATTGCGACCAAATTACACCGATCGCCCCTCACGTCAGCGTAACAGACTAACACTTAAACCAAGCGCCCACTATCTATTCTATATTGTTGCCAACAATTTTGTGCATGCCGCCATCCTTTGGTGGGAGTCTGATTGATGAAGCCTGTCAGGAAACAACCATAGATACATAGTAAAAGTGACGTGAGAATACAAATCCAACCGTATTGACTCTCGGTGTATCGTTATTCACGTAACGTTTCCTGTTTCCTGCTCCAGTCTATTGTTGTAAAATCTTACCAAAGTGGACACTGTGGACCAAATCTACATGAATGAAGTAGGATAGATGCGGTTGTCATATGTGTCTTATAGGGCTTGGTCATTGGTTTTTTAAAACTTATCGATGGAAGAGAAGGACCCTTACACTACAAACAGAATAAACATTTACATTAATAATACCCATAACAAACACATGACCATCAACACTGGCTGTGACAAAAGTGACAGTCTGCTTAGAGAAAACAGCGAATTTTCAACGAAAACATAGTCTGTGTGTTATCTCCTTGGAAACGTAAATCTGGTTATATTTAAATCACCCTATGCATTCATGTCCCCCATGAAAACTAATGTAATGTCTGAAGAAGTCAAATTTTGAGGCTTCAAAATATGTTTTCGTAGTATACGTATATATGAATATATATACATGTGTTTTCTAACAACAAATGTCCGCATGTCGCGCTTTACATCCATACACAAGTATAGGTTCTATGAACGACACAACACCTACAAGTTACTAAGATTGGCACTGGGTTACCAACAACATTTGCGTCTAGAGTCAATACAACAGGACAAGACAATGCTTTTTTCGGCCTCTGATTGAGAACAACAGATATAAACGTAATTATGCAATTACCTCTTTACCACAGTACCGAGAAAGTTAAAAATATCATTTTAAATACGCTGACGACCATAGTAACACAACCAGTTAATTCTGCTTGCTCACTTTGTGTATTACCCACACCTACTATAGATTGCAGAAAATACTCATTGTCTACAATCAAGCTGAAAAATATCGGTAAAAATTATAAATGCCTCGTCCGATTTCATACAAAGAAGGAAATAATGTTAGCCAAATGTGAAAATATCGGTCAAACTTCTAAATGGCTCATCAAAACTTATAAAAAATAGGAAAATTTGTTAACCTAATGAGAAAAATATTGACCCTGTAAAGAAATATTTACAACAAAATTATAAAAATTAGGAACATTTGTTAACCTAATGAGAAAAAATATCGACCAAAGAGAGCAATATTTCATCTAATCTTATAAAAAGTAGGAACATTTGTCAGCCGAAAGGGGGAAAAGGTCGGTCAAATACATAAATATCTCAACAAATTATAAAACGTAGGAAAAAATAGTTGTCAAAGACAGAAATACCTCATCCGAACTTATAACAAGTAAGAAAATATACTAGTAAAATCAAGAAACATGTCGGCCGAAGTAATACAATAGGCAGAACGAGGGACAAACTGATAAATATTTCATTCAAACTTATAAAGACTATGATAAAATGTTATCCAAATCAAATAACAGGCTGACCAAACTTAATTAGCTCATCCAACCTTATAAATAGTAGGACAATTTGTTAGCCAAATAGGCAAAATATTGGTCAGATACTCAAATATCTCAATCAATTTTATAAAAAGTAGGAGAAAAGGCTAGTCAAACTAATAAAAATGGTGGCCAAATACATAAATATCTCAACGAAAATTATAAAAAGTAGGAAAATTGTAAGTCAAATGTAAAAAATATGGGGCAAATAGGAAATCATATTAACCAAATGGGAAAAATATCGCTCAAACTTATAAATAGCGCGGCCAAACTTATAAAAAGTAGGAAAATGTGTTAGCCGAATGGTGAAAATATTGCTCAAATTAAGAAACATGTCGACCGAAGTAGGAAAATACGTGATTCAATGTATAAAACGTTGGGTAAATACAGAAATATGTCGATCAAATTGATAAAAATCTCCGCCAAACTTATGAAATGTAGGAACATTTGTTAACCAAAATAGGAAAATGTCGGCCAAATACAGAAATACCTCCACCAAACTTATGAAAAGTAGGAACATTTGTTAACCAAAGGAAAAAAAATATTGGCCATGTAAAGAAATAACGCATCCAAATTGACAAAATATAGGAAACTTTATTAACCAAAGGTGAAATCTATTGAGCAAGTAAATAAATTCCTCGTCCAACCCCATAAAAGGTAGGAAAATTTCTTACCCAAATGTGAAAAAGATCCGCCAAACTTATAAATGGCTCATCCAAACTTATAAAAAGTAGGAAAACAATACTAGCCAAATCAACTAAAAGGCTGACCAAACTTATACATATATCATCCAAACTGACCAAAGTAATAAAAATATTGGGTAAATATAAAAATATGTCGACCAAACTTTTACAAATCTCCGGTAAATTTATGAAAAATAGGAAATTTTGTTAACTAAATGTGAAAAAATATCGACCAAACTTATAAAAAGCTCTGCCAAACTTATGAAAAGTAGGAAACTTTGTTAACCCACACGAAGACAATTATTAACCAAAGATAGAAAAATATCGACCTAAATAGGAAAATTTGTTAGCCAAATGGGAAAAATATTGGCCAAGTAAACACATATTTCAACCAAACTTATAAATATGTCATCCAAATTTACAACAACAACAACAACAAAATAGGAACATTTGTCGACCAAGTAAGAAAATATATTACCAAAACTGGAAAAGATACTAATCAAAGTGAGAAAAATACCAACATAACTAAGAAATATGTATGGTAAGGTAAGAAAAAAGTTGGCCAAAGTAATAAATACGCTAGCCAAAGGAAAAAATATTAACCATAAGGAGAAAAAATTATAGCAAACTAAGAAATTTGCTTTCACAACTTGTCGAATTGCCCTACCAACTACCCCGTTTGCTTTCACAACTTATCAAATTGACCAATTAACCACACAAATTCCCCACTGACTCTCACAATTTTACCACTTGCCATTACAAAGTGTCGACTCCCGCTCACAATTTACCCAAAGGGGTTTACTATAGGTATTATATAGCCACAATCAAGCGCTCTCACACTCACAAGAATAACGAAATACTGGGATTTAAGCCTGTTTTTAATCAATTTCTTTGTTTGCAGTCAAAACATAGAAATTCCGCCAACCACCTTGTTGTTGAAATATCCAAGGACTTAGTTTATCAGCCATGTATTCGCCTACAGATTTAGCGAAGTCCTCTTCCAGGTCTTGGACATTCACATCGGCGTTGTAAGAATTATCAACCAGATGCTTACCCAGACGCATGCCAAAGGTAAAAAGCATAATTATTCTCCCATAGTTGATGACGTTATCACCAAAGAATTCATCACTGACTAAAACAAAGACTTGGAAAACATGTTCGGGCTTGATACTGTCTTCTAGTCTCGTGAACAACACAGACTGTTGTTTGGCTATTTGACCGACTAAACCAGACAACGTCGAGTTATTTGCCTTTTTGGAATTGTAGGAACTAATAATAGTCAGCGCCATATTCACTATCTCGCTATGAACTTGTTTCAAGTCAATCGTTGCTTGTGTCATTATTATACTGATAGCTAATGTTCATCAAAAGATGTCTAGCAGTCAAACGGCTGAGCCATTATTGTGAAACGGTGCAAAGTGGTCAAAATGGATAATAACATAATATTTGTATAAAGAGATGGACTCGTCTCTTCTGGGTGGTCAAATTACCCAACCTACTGATCGATAATCACATCCCTTGTCTAAAACACGCGTCTAGTGGTTTCGGTGACAACCGTTTTATCTCCAGTAGGTTGGGTAATTTGACCACCCAGAAGAGACGAGTCCATCTCTTTATACAAATATTATGTTATTATCCATTTTGACCACTTTGCACCGTTTCACAATAATGGCTCAGCCGTTTGACTGCTAGACATCTTTTGATGAACATTAGCTATCAGTATAATAATGACACAAGCAACGATTGACTTGAAACAAGTTCATAGCGAGATAGTGAATATGGCGCTGACTATTATTAGTTCCTACAATTCCAAAAAGGCAAATAACTCGACGTTGTCTGGTTTAGTCGGTCAAATAGCCAAACAACAGTCTGTGTTGTTCACGAGACTAGAAGACAGTATCAAGCCCGAACATGTTTTCCAAGTCTTTGTTTTAGTCAGTGATGAATTCTTTGGTGATAACGTCATCAACTATGGGAGAATAATTATGCTTTTTACCTTTGGCATGCGTCTGGGTAAGCATCTGGTTGATAATTCTTACAACGCCGATGTGAATGTCCAAGACCTGGAAGAGGACTTCGCTAAATCTGTAGGCGAATACATGGCTGATAAACTAAGTCCTTGGATATTTCAACAACAAGGTGGTTGGCGGAATTTCTATGTTTTGACTGCAAACAAAGAAATTGATTAAAAACAGGCTTAAATCCCAGTATTTCGTTATTCTTGTGAGTGTGAGAGCGCTTGATTGTGGCTATATAATACCTATAGTAAACCCCTTTGGGTAAATTGTGAGCGGGAGTCGACACTTTGTAATGGCAAGTGGTAAAATTGTGAGAGTCAGTGGGGAATTTGTGTAGTTAATTGGTCAATTTGATAAGTTGTGAAAGCAAACGGGGTAGTTGGTAGGGCAATTCGACAAGTTGTGAAAGCAAATTTCTTAGTTTGCTATAATTTTTTCTCCTTATGGTTAATATTTTTTCCTTTGGCTAGCGTATTTATTACTTTGGCCAACTTTTTTCTTACCTTACCATACATATTTCTTAGTTATGTTGGTATTTTTCTCACTTTGATTAGTATCTTTTCCAGTTTTGGTAATATATTTTCTTACTTGGTCGACAAATGTTCCTATTTTGTTGTTGTTGTTGTTGTAAATTTGGATGACATATTTATAAGTTTGGTTGAAATATGTGTTTACTTGGCCAATATTTTTCCCATTTGGCTAACAAATTTTCCTATTTAGGTCGATATTTTTCTATCTTTGGTTAATAATTGTCTTCGTGTGGGTTAACAAAGTTTCCTACTTTTCATAAGTTTGGCAGAGCTTTTTATAAGTTTGGTCGATATTTTTTCACATTTAGTTAACAAAATTTCCTATTTTTCATAAATTTACCGGAGATTTGTAAAAGTTTGGTCGACATATTTTTATATTTACCCAATATTTTTATTACTTTGGTCAGTTTGGATGATATATGTATAAGTTTGGTCAGCCTTTTAGTTGATTTGGCTAGTATTGTTTTCCTACTTTTTATAAGTTTGGATGAGCCATTTATAAGTTTGGCGGATCTTTTTCACATTTGGGTAAGAAATTTTCCTACCTTTTATGGGGTTGGACGAGGAATTTATTTACTTGCTCAATAGATTTCACCTTTGGTTAATAAAGTTTCCTATATTTTGTCAATTTGGATGCGTTATTTCTTTACATGGCCAATATTTTTTTTCCTTTGGTTAACAAATGTTCCTACTTTTCATAAGTTTGGTGGAGGTATTTCTGTATTTGGCCGACATTTTCCTATTTTGGTTAACAAATGTTCCTACATTTCATAAGTTTGGCGGAGATTTTTATCAATTTGATCGACATATTTCTGTATTTACCCAACGTTTTATACATTGAATCACGTATTTTCCTACTTCGGTCGACATGTTTCTTAATTTGAGCAATATTTTCACCATTCGGCTAACACATTTTCCTACTTTTTATAAGTTTGGCCGCGCTATTTATAAGTTTGAGCGATATTTTTCCCATTTGGTTAATATGATTTCCTATTTGCCCCATATTTTTTACATTTGACTTACAATTTTCCTACTTTTTATAATTTTCGTTGAGATATTTATGTATTTGGCCACCATTTTTATTAGTTTGACTAGCCTTTTCTCCTACTTTTTATAAAATTGATTGAGATATTTGAGTATCTGACCAATATTTTGCCTATTTGGCTAACAAATTGTCCTACTATTTATAAGGTTGGATGAGCTAATTAAGTTTGGTCAGCCTGTTATTTGATTTGGATAACATTTTATCATAGTCTTTATAAGTTTGAATGAAATATTTATCAGTTTGTCCCTCGTTCTGCCTATTGTATTACTTCGGCCGACATGTTTCTTGATTTTACTAGTATATTTTCTTACTTGTTATAAGTTCGGATGAGGTATTTCTGTCTTTGACAACTATTTTTTCCTACGTTTTATAATTTGTTGAGATATTTATGTATTTGACCGACCTTTTCCCCCTTTCGGCTGACAAATGTTCCTACTTTTTATAAGATTAGATGAAATATTGCTCTCTTTGGTCGATATTTTTTCTCATTAGGTTAACAAATGTTCCTAATTTTTATAATTTTGTTGTAAATATTTCTTTACAGGGTCAATATTTTTCTCATTAGGTTAACAAATTTTCCTATTTTTTATAAGTTTTGATGAGCCATTTAGAAGTTTGACCGATATTTTCACATTTGGCTAACATTATTTCCTTCTTTGTATGAAATCGGACGAGGCATTTATAATTTTTACCGATATTTTTCAGCTTGATTGTAGACAATGAGTATTTTCTGCAATCTATAGTAGGTGTGGGTAATACACAAAGTGAGCAAGCAGAATTAACTGGTTGTGTTACTATGGTCGTCAGCGTATTTAAAATGATATTTTTAACTTTCTCGGTACTGTGGTAAAGAGGTAATTGCATAATTACGTTTATATCTGTTGTTCTCAATCAGAGGCCGAAAAAAGCATTGTCTTGTCCTGTTGTATTGACTCTAGACGCAAATGTTGTTGGTAACCCAGTGCCAATCTTAGTAACTTGTAGGTGTTGTGTCGTTCATAGAACCTATACTTGTGTATGGATGTAAAGCGCGACATGCGGACATTTGTTGTTAGAAAACACATGTATATATATTCATATATACGTATACTACGAAAACATATTTTGAAGCCTCAAAATTTGACTTCTTCAGACATTACATTAGTTTTCATGGGGGACATGAATGCATAGGGTGATTTAAATATAACCAGATTTACGTTTCCAAGGAGATAACACACAGACTATGTTTTCGTTGAAAATTCGCTGTTTTCTCTAAGCAGACTGTCACTTTTGTCACAGCCAGTGTTGATGGTCATGTGTTTGTTATGGGTATTATTAATGTAAATGTTTATTCTGTTTGTAGTGTAAGGGTCCTTCTCTTCCATCGATAAGTTTTAAAAAACCAATGACCAAGCCCTATAAGACACATATGACAACCGCATCTATCCTACTTCATTCATGTAGATTTGGTTCACAGTGTCCACTTTGGTAAGATTTTACAACAATAGACTGGAGCAGGAAACAGGAAACGTTACGTGAATAACGATACACCGAGAGTCAATACGGTTGGATTTGTATTCTCACGTCACTTTTACTATGTATCTATGGTTGTTTCCTGACAGGCTTCATCAATCAGACTCCCACCAAAGGATGGCGGCATGCACAAAATTGTTGGCAACAATATAGAATAGATAGTGGGCGCTTGGTTTAAGTGTTAGTCTGTTACGCTGACGTGAGGGGCGATCGGTGTAATTTGGTCGCAATATATAACAGATAGCGGTCACGCTGACATAATGGCATGTTGTGTGTACCATTTGTATGTATCTAATAAACCAACGTATTCATACCGTTGTGTTTTTCACTTATTTGCTAATGTAACACTGGTGTTTTCTTCTTTTTTGTTTTTTATAATTTTATACATATCACTGTATTTATTTTATTATGTAATTTAACTTGTAATAATGTACTTGAATTCTTTAAACTACGGTTTATTTAGTCCTAACTTTATATACTGTGTATTGCTTCTTCTTGACCAGCTGTCTGTCGTTGGTACCCAGTGTATTAGACACCTCTTTCTGGTAGGCTTAGACTGTCTATTATTACCCTCTCAGATCGATTGTAATCTTTGGTTTATAAAATAATGCTTCGCGGCGACGCAACGTTTCATTACCATTTTTGTTTCATTGTTGTTTTTGTTCAGGGCCACGCGGCCTATACCGCCTCGTTTATCGTGTCATCTTCACTGGGTACCAGGTAGCTGATTAATATCTCCAGCTGGTGCCATCACAGCTAATCTAAACATAGTCACTAGCCTACCGCCGTTTGCCTGGGAGGCACGGTAGTTTTCTACAACTAAATACCTTTGTTATCGTTATATAATAGACATCGCTGTGTATCCTTATTTACAAATACGTACATATTAGCTGACCTCCGATTTGTCATTTTGTTTAATAATATCTGCAAATTGTCTCTGTCTTTCATAGAATATGTACTTTTGTATGACTGTGAAGCGTGGGCAATGAGCAGACAAAATGAAAAACATCAGTGAAGATGTGGTGAAAATATACATACCATGCCCAGATAGAACAACAAATTACCAGGTCCCACTAGAAACAAAGGGGGGAAAAAAAAAAACAGTGTCTACAACATACTCTTTTCCACTCTTAATGTTTAAGTTTGAGTGAAATATGTCTTTTGCAGCGTGTGACATGAAGAAATTTGTCCTTTAAAATCACCTTGAATATATATCTTCATATATAAATATGCTATGAACACATATTTTGAAGCCGCAAATTTGACTTCGGGCATCCTACTAATTGTTGAATGAGACATGAACGCCAAGGATGAACTACGTGGGCACCCGTTAATGAATGTTTGTTGTTTATTAGTAGTTGTTTTATTCGTTTTTCTTGTTTCCGATCGGTACAGCAGTATTGATTTCACCTTAAAGCTAAATATGCATATACTATGCAGAATGCTTCTGCTAAATGTGTTCACAGGAACTGACATTAACATACTTATTTGATTTTCTCATAGCGGCAGATCTCTGTTTTTTCGTAGCTTTATTAAATATTTCTAGTCAAATGTCTTCATTTAATTTCTGTAATAAAATGTCTTGATCTAATTTAACTTGTAAACTGCCTTCATATAATTTATGTAATCAACAGACACTGCGCAGGCTCTGCAATATTTAGTAGAGGCGGTTGTTGCACCCGGTGAACAACTAGGGTTATAATTAAATTATAAAACGACACGGATTATGATCGTCAATAGGAAGGACGAAATACCACAATGTAATATACGTGCAAATTGGAACATTCTGAAACAAGTGAATAGATAGATACAAGTATCTCGGAACAGTCACAACAGTTGCTGGGAGATGCCTTGAAGAGATTAGAACAAGAATCGCCATGGCGAAGATAAAAAAACATATTGACCAATAAAACGATACCAATTTCTACATAGAACCTGTACTTTTGTATGAATGTGAAGCCACTGAACAGTTACGCTGAATCTGCTGGCTTTGAAACGGAGTATTTTTGAGGAAAAAGCAAAGCGACACAGCGGGATTCGCTTCTCTGGCGCCTATGTTGGGTATAGTTATCAACCAGCCGCGTTATTCGAATCGTCAATGACGCCACCTAGCTACGTTACATACTCGACCACTGCCACACTATGCCACCACACAGTAGGTTTCGAACCTGACAAGCGCTATGGCAGCAACTAGACACCGTTATTATACATTTACGGCTTAGTATACACTTAAAAAGAGCCGCCTAGGGTGGACATCCTTATCGAACCGCGGCGTGAATCGACTCTCAAACGATGCCTACGGCACCACCTATCCCCTTTACACACTCGACCACTGCCACACTACCCCACCACACAGTGAGATCCGAACCTGTCAAGCGCAATGGCAGTAACTAGAACCCCCAGTTACACATTGGTGATATCCCACTATGACCAACTACGCACCCCCGCCATCTTTCGCCACTTACCAACCCACCCCACACATCGTTCTTTGCGCTTATTATTTTATTCCGACCTCGCCCTTGATTAAAAACAGATGGCACCAGCGACCTCCCTCGACCCCGACACTGATATTCAACTGCCGGCAATATCGACTTTTTGCTCACAGATGTTCACCGATCTTACCAAAGATACAAATACATCAACCCGTATCAGCCTGAGCACACCAATCGATTATGCAATCGTCTATACAAAACGGGAACCTAATTAATTCATTACACCGGCTGACATCTTCAATTAGCAAACCTGGCGCCATAGTTTAATTGATCTTGTTAACCCCGATGCTCTGATTAAAAAACGACAGCTGACACTTAAAAAACGAGGCAGGAGCTGGAAGGCATGAGGCAGGCCACAACCCACCCACCGCGAGACATGAGACATGAGACGAGAATGAGACATGAGATATATCTCATTGCTCATTGCTCATTAAGGGGGATTTACAACATGCATTACTACTCACATCCCCCATCCACCCTCACACCCTGCAGCCACCCACACATCCCTCAGACACCCACACATCCCCCACCCACCACACCCCACCCACCCACACATACCTCCATGCACTCACACAGACTGAGGCAAACATACATGCCGCCACCCACCCACTGATTCCCAGAGAGAGAGAGAGAGAGAGAGAGAGAGAGAGAGAGAGAGAGAGAGAGAGAGAGAGAGAGAGAGTATGAATGAGTGAATGATTTATTGTTTGTGAGTATGAGTGGGTATATGTGTGTGTATGTAAAGAAGTGTGTGTTACTATGCGGATGCACGATTGTTTGAGTATTTGGTGTATTTGGGGTTGTGAAAGTGTGTATGTATCGATTATGTATGTATTAGAAAAGATTGCTGTATGTATGAATGAGGATATATGCACGAGAGAGAGAGAGAGAGAGAGAGAGAGAGAGAGAGAGAGAGAGAGAGAGAGAGAGGAGAGAGAGAGAGAGAGAGAGAGAGAGAGAGAGAGAGAGAGAGAGAGAGAGAGAGAGAGAGAGAGAGAGAGAGAGAGAGAGAAAGAGAGAAAGCGCATGCATGTATGTATAAGTAAACTTTTGTTAGCGAGTTTGTGATTGTAACTATATGTGTATGCAACGGAGTGTGTATGTGTGTGTTATTGAGTGGGTGCACAACTGTTGCAGTTTGTGTAAATGATGTAAGTATGTATGCAGGGATGTATGTATGTGTGCATGTGTATGTGTCTACCTGCCTGCCTGTCTCATAATATAGTATTATGCATAGTTTATGTTTACAACATTTATTTGACAATGTTTATTTTTTCCTATGTGAATGTAACATGCACAATATATAACTGATGAACGAAAGATGAATGATGGAAAGGGCCGAATGTAAGACGGGCCTACGTGAACAATTTGTGATCCTCTAAAAATAAAATTAGTTCATTCGTCTGTTTGTTCGTTCTCTCTCTCTCTCTCTCTCTCTCTCTCTCTCTCTCTCTCTCTCTCTCTCTCTCTCTCTCTCTCTCTCTCTCTCTCTCTCTCTCTCTCTCTCTCTCTCGTTTGTTTCTATCTTTTTATTTCTCTCTATTTTATTCTTGCTTTCAAACAGTCATGCATTTGTCATCTCTTTCTCCTCCTCCTTAGAGTTATTTATCTTCTTCTTCTTCTTCTTCTTCTTCTTCTTCTTCTTCTTCTTCTTCTTCTTCTTCTTCTTCTTCTTCTTCTTCTTCTTCTTCTTCTTCTTCTTCTTCTTCTTCTTCTTCTTTCCTTAGCTTGAAATTGATTCTCTATATCTACATTGTTGTCTCTTGTATAACTTTACTGTCTTTTATAAGTTCACTCCGTGGTCCATAGAGTTTATCTTCCACGGTTTCTCCAGGCCAGAATATTTCCATGTCGTATTTTGGGCAGTCTTGGATATGTGATCTGCTGTCTGCGACTCCAGTCCACATGTGCACATGGCTTATTCACCAAACTTGAATTGTGTATACATGTGATTACATAATCTATTGTGTCCTATTCTGAAGCTCTGTTCTGTGTGTCTAGTTCTGAAGCTCTTCTCTGTGCGTGAAATGGTAATTGTCTTGAGCTGGTGTTGGTGGCTTTTTTGGCTGATGTGATCATTCTTTTCTTGTGGTGGTATATAACAGGTACATTAAGTTGTTCTTCTGTTATTGCTTCCTTAGCTAGTCGATCAGCTCTCTCTCTCTCTCTCTCTCTCTCTCTCTCTCTCTCTCTCTCTCTCTCTCTCTCTCTCTCTCTCTCTCTCTCTCGCTCTCTCTCTCTCTCTCTCTCTCTCTCTCGTTTTCGGGTACTCCACAGTGAGATGGTATCCACTGTATGGTGACCGTACGTTGACTGCCTAGTTCAGATAGTATTACCAATAGTACTGGCACATTTCCGGGCTGGAGATCCTCAAGTACTGATTTTACATCTGTATATGGCACCACAGACTGTACTCTTCGTTTAGCGAACTCTTGATACTGAATCAGTGCTATGTCCTATTATAAGTATAAGGGCTGTGCGTGGACCTATGAACAATGAACTTGTGTGGGTTTTATCTCAAGTGGGGCGTCTGGTGCCGCGTCTGGAGGCTCCTGGCGTGTCATGTATCATGGGTGTGACCACGTCATAGAGATCTGGGGTAGATATGTTGTGTTGCAGCTATACACAATTTACTTTATCTTGGAGACAGGCTCGGCGAACATATTTTATTCTCACACGCGATCCAACAATGCCATTGTTGTATTACAACTTTATGTAGAGTCTACCTACCCTGTCTCACTCAGCCAGGTTTTCCTAGGGTCGATGTGGCAAAGGGCTTACGAACGCAATTCGTAGCCCCGCATACGGCGGTCGAAACACAGCTGCGGGCGATTTGGAAGCAGCCCGCCTTGATTTGGTTTTCATTCAATGGTGACGGCCGTACATAAAGTAATGGGAAACTACCGAACGTAAACTTGCCAGGAAATCAAAAACAGTAAAAATATCCGAGGGTTGACAGCGACGTTAAGTAAAGGATATGAACCTAACTTATTTAGGGTCTGTCTATCACTGTCTCATACATCCAGGTATTCCTAGGGCACTTGTGCTTTTCCACAAAGTATCAGTCTGACCGTCAAGATGTGCTGTTAAACGAGTAGGTCGTCCTCTTGTAGCTGTCGTGTGTACAGACGGAATGAATAGATTTACTCTTCACTCTCCATCCTTGACATTGTCCTTTGTAAATATTCTAATTGTGTCTTAAATGATTCAGTGCAGAAGGATAATATACCGCCAAATGTGAACTCCCATGTGGACGGAAGGATGACATATTGCCATAATTGGGTAGGGTTGCCAGACGTCCGGCAAAGAGAGGACATGTCCTCGTTTTTAGCCTAATGTCCTCCGTCCGGCAGGCAAAGCTAAAAATCTTTAAAATGTCCGGCTTTTTAACATATTTTATGTTATCATTTTTTTATGTATTGTTGTTACAACTTACAATGTATCTACACTCCACCGTGTGTTTACATTCTTTATTAAAACCCATTGCTTAATAATATTTATTTAATAGGCGTTGGATGTTCTGCTCATGTTCTGCACAAATGCATCCAACACGGCGCTGATTTAATGCAGATTGAAGTTGAATCTATTGTCTTGAAGATATTCAATTACTTTTCTATATACACTGTCAGAACAGAAACTTTAAAGGATTTTTGTGACTATGTCAACATTAACTATCAGCAACTACTCTATCACTCTAAAACTAGATGGCTCAGTTTGTTTCCAGCTGTTGAGAGGCTGTTGAGGCTGTTTACCGCTTTGAAAGAATATTTTCTTTCTGTAAACCAACCACCTGCTATGATAAAAAAAATGTATTGGCAGCTATTGTAATAAAATTGTACTGATTGTGGATTTAATCTGGAACGATTTAAATGAAACATTCTATATGTCCTCCTTTGTGTCTTATTATGTCCTCATTTGTCGTCCTTGTTGTCTTATTATGTCCTCCTTTTGGTGCCCATGTATCTGGCAACCCTATATTTGGTTGGTCTTATTATTTGTTTTATGTCGTAGTATCGTCTGCACTTTAAATGCTCAGTGAACGGACATTTACTATAATACTTGTTCATTTGATTGTGTGCTATGTCTCGTCCAAACCTGCTGTTTCTTTAACTGAATCTGTTATGTACATTTATCTTGTTTTAATTTCATTTTAATGTTCTTACATCTATGTTTGTTTTATTCTTGACAAACGTGGTGACTACCAAAAAGTGGGACACTTGGTTTTATTTTTATTTATACGTATTTTTTGGATAATTACCTTAGTTTTTATACTATTTTCTTCTGCTTCTTCTTCGTACACCTTCAGGAGTCAGTCGGAATATATTTAACTGATTAATTGCCGTGGGATGATTAATCGTCTTAAGCGACTTGCCGAATCTGCCATGGGTTTATATATCGTCAAAATATTGGCATTGCTTTATAATACAACATATCTGCTACCATGTTAACAACTTTCAGCCATAACTGTGACACACCCCTACTTCCCATCTTCCGTCTTTCATCTGTGTTTGGTCCAAACCTATTTTGTTTGTTAGTAGTGCTCTCTGTTCTGCATAGATTAGACACACCTGCACCAAATGTATGGCTGCAATTTTACCAATTCCACGGTTACATTTATTAGTATCTCTTATCTTTGGTTTATTGAACAATGGTTTTTTCAGCCTGTTATGTCCCGTGTAGAATCAGAGGATTGCTACTTGTTCACTTTGGTTGAGTTTGTAATACACACCATCTTTCTGGTGGCCTGGGTGCTCTGATTCCCACTTCCTTCTATAAGTATATCTTGTCAATCTCCCGGCAACTTCAGAAGTTATGTCTATATTCGGCTGAGGTAGCCGTCTGCTCCCCCCCCCCCCCCCCCCCCACCCTCCCACCTCCCGCTTCCCATCCAACACCTTTGCCACTCTGTCAGCCTCTTCATGTCCAGGTATACTGCAATGTGATGGAATCCACTGTATTACAACTTTGTTTTTTATTTCTGAGAGTGAAGTGCTGCCCTTAGGTCTGCTAGTTCTGCACTGTTTTTGCTTTTCTGTATTCAGACAACGGATTTCGCATCTGTTAAGAGAGTTGTGTGTTTCTCTTTATCTTTCTCTATCAACACCATTTGTGTTGAAGTTTCACCGTCTCTACCTCAGCTCTGAAGTCACTTGAGTATTCTCCAGTTCCCACTGACTGTGTTTGCTCCATTTTTGTAAAAATTCAGGAGAATTACTGCACGCCATGTTCTGTTGCATTTTTTGTTTGATCTGTCTGTGTGCATAGGTCCAGGTGTTACTTGGATATTGTTCTTTTGTGTAAGTTAGGGTCGTGTTTCTTTTTTCTGTTTCTTTCTGAGTGTTCTTTGTTTCAATACCAGGAATGTTTTCTGTAATTTCAGGCAGATAATTGTGTGCCCAAGTTGGAAACTTGTATACATTGTAAGTGCGTTTGACTATTGGAATGTTAAGTATAGGATCTGTCCTGATCTGCTGTTTTGTAGATTCCACAAATGTGTTTCGCTTCAGCCTTCCTTGTCTACGACTATTAAATCTCTGATACACGGGTAAATAGGAAGAAATGCGAAGGTAGCCTTTTACAAGATGGACAACATACTGACCGAAATTATGGCATTTGCAACGAAAAAAAAAGAGTGTTGATGTGCTACATAGAACCTGCACTTTTGTATGGATGAGAAGCGTGGACAGTGAGCAAACAAGCTGAAAAACATCTTATGGCTGTGATAATGTGGTTTGTGAGGAAAATGCAAAGAATACCATGGACAGACAGAAAAATCAATAACCAAGTCCTACAAGAAACAAATGAAGATTGTAAACTGATTAGAGAAATTAGACGTAGACAGTCACAGTTTTTTCGTCACGTTATGAGAAGAAATGACTTGGAGAACTTGGTGACAACTGGCAAGATCGAAGGGAAGAGGCCAAGGGGAAGACCTAGAAGTAAATACCTGGAAAGCTTGGCCACGTGGCATGATCGAGACAAGAACACTGAGCTGATCCACGACTCTGGTGATCGAGTGAGATGGCGAAACACGACCGCCCACGCTTATCGCTATGACACATGCTGATGATGGTGATGATGATACATGGCTGATCTGTCGATCTTCTACATTTCTCTGTTGTTGCTGGGCTCTCCTGTAACTTCTATCCTGCATTGCTTGTTGATACGTGATCTTTTCTAATTCCATTTTTTTGCGTTCTCTCGCTTTGAACTCAAGCGTAGTCCATACAAATGATATTTATTCTAGTGCACTGGACTGATTTTTGTGTGTGAATTAACTTTCCCTATTACCAGTGTCCCTCGCCATCGGTCGAACCCACTCCGACTTCTGAGGTGCTGTTAATTTACGTCCCCAAGTCAAGGACGAGAAGTCAACATTTCAGTCCAACTGACTGGTGTAGGGATTGAATCCGCTACCTCGGCATCGGCACACCGGATGTTTATAAACAAGAGCCCTTATCCATTCGGTCATGCTGAGCTCTTTCTAGTTCGTTAAATGGCGTTGTCTTCAGGCCTTCAATTATGGTCCGCATTTCTCCATTGTGGGCTCTATTTTGTTGAAGTATGACTTAGTTGCTGATGCCCAAGCTACATCTCCATTTTCAAATACTGTCATTATTCGTCAGTAATTAACTTCTTGAGAACTTTCTCATCAGCTCCTAGCGTCGTACCAGCAGGCTTTCTCATGGTTGCCATTTTTTTTTTTTGCCTTGCTCTTGTTCGATTTGTCGCGACCTTTTTATTCCACGTCAAGCGACGATCAAACGTGACTTTCTTCCTGGCGAAGCCTTCAACCCCCCCCCCTCCCCAACCCATACAGCCCTAGCTTAAGGTGATGTGTTTTATTTGAGAAGGATAACACTGTGCATGTTCTTATCTCTTCATTGCTCTTCATTAGCCTTACTTTTGACCATTCATCTGACACTGATAAGCTTGCTGCATCCTGTTGTTTGCAGTGCTAATGTTACATTGAGTGGCACCTTGCCGCCTTGATAGATGATAGTTTGTAAAATGTAGTTATACCTCTCCATAACACAAAACCTGGACTGAATTGAAGAGACCACGTGTTGTCCATGCAGCATGATGCCTCTCTCAGCCTGCCTAGTCTACACCAGAGGAAAAGTAACACCAATACATCTGGAACAAGGTAAGCTGCAGAAGCTGCCGGATCAGCAAAGGAAAGCTCTAACTGTCCGCCTATCGGAGCGTCGATCCTAGACCAGATGCCAACCAAGGCTTAGGGCCTAATCTGCCATGCCATGACATTTAGTCTGTGGATTGCATATTCTCGCGCCAGGATATGCCTTGAAACCTCACAATGTGGGGTGTTTGGTTTGGTGAGCCCCGCGAAACATCCGGAGCAAACAGAAATCAGGTAGTACCGTTTAGTATCATACCTGACTTAATATGTTAACATTATTTGATCTATTTCCCTCTACGTTAATTATTCTGTTTACGTGTCTGGGGCCTACAGTGGACTTTCAGTAGTTTGCCAATGATTTCTGAACGAGAAATCAACACTGAAATCCAACTTTTTAATTAGGGAATGAACCCGCTATCCCGTCATAAGCGCACCGGAAGTTTAAGGCGAAAGCTCATCGAGCCCCGCGGCCAGCGTGTCAGGCAGGTCACACACAGAACCTCACAGAGCAGAAGTGAATAATGGCGGGAAGCCGACCCGACCATGATTCCAGCTTGCTTCTTGTATACCGCACAGCAGACTCAAATGAGCATCTCGAGAATTCAAGCCTGGCTGTCGATTCCCTGGTCTCCTGAGTTATACGGGTACGGATTGCGGGATGTCCCTGTCGCCTTCAATAAAAAAAATAAATATATATAGGTGCGTCGTCGTCGCCAGAGCCAGCTGGGTATTCAGTCAGACAGGTGTCGTCGCTGCAATGAAGGTTCACTGCATTGTGTCTCCAACACTGTCTCTCACTTTGATTGCACGTTTCTTGATTGATGATAATGGTAAACAATTGAACTCACGCATAAATATACAATGGTTGGCTAAATCACTAACTACATATCCGGAATAATTAAATGAATGTGGGTGTATTTATCGCGCCTAAAGTTTGATTTAATAAATAATAAATATTATTAATAATATTAAAAAAAAAAAAAAAAACTGCGTCAGCCGGGAATCGAACCCGGATCGACTGCTTGGAAGGCAACCATGCTAACCTTTACACCACCGACGCCCACACGTGTTGTCTCTAACGTGAATATTAGGCCGGTCTAACATTGAAGGTTTGCTGCAATGGATCTTTAACAGTTAACGTAACATTGTCTGTTTCACGACTTGATTGTGCGTTCTGTCAAACTAACGTTAGGAATTCTCTTGATATCTTCCCACGTGTACCGTTGTCTACCTCTTGCTCGCTTGCCTTCAACCTTACCCGCCAGCGTGGTTTTTTAAAGTGTGCTATGTCTTTCAAAGTGGCGGAAATATTTCCCTTGCCTCTTGTTCTTATTTTTTATTTTTATTTTTCGTCAACTCTCTTTTCATTCGTATTTTTGTCTAGAATCCCTGTATTTGATTGTTTTTGCTTCCATTCAACACGACATATTCCTCTATATATGCACATCTCCAGGGCCTTTATTAGACTTTCTATTTGCTTGTTGACTGTCCAGGCTTCCGCGCCATATACTAGTGTTGAATATACATAACATTTGGGCATCTCATTTTTAATACGTTGAGATGTTAATACTGATTTCATGCTGTTGAAGTGTTGAAAACAGGTTTAACCATTCCTACTCTCTTGTTGATTCTGTTTCATTTCTGCTGACACCTCTTATTACATGCTAAGATAGGACAAACGTGTAACTTGTCCTGGTATCTCTCCGTTTATTGTGATGTTCATCAATGGCCTCTCGGTTATTATTTATGCTTTTATATGGAGAAAAGAGCCATTGGAGACAACTTAAAAAGTCGCTTAAAAGTCGACAGGGTCGACTTCATTGCACTGGGTTTTATCCCATTTGACTCGGTTTCTTTCCGCAACGGGGAAAGCGTCGCACAAAGCACGAACTCCGCAGCTTTTAGCGACGACCCATAGGAGTCTGCGAAACATTTAACTCGTAAACTGAAGGGTGCGGCCCGGAATCGAACCCACAACCTTCGGAGCACGAGTCAAACGGCTTGACCACTTCGCCACAGAGACTCCCTATTGGAGACAACTGGGAGGATCAATGGCAGAAGAGAGCGAGGTTGACCAAGAGAAATGATGCTGGGTGACTCAGATGGTGGCATGGGGGATTTCATTAGCAGAGTTGATTCAGAGGATCAAGGATGGAGATCTAGGGAGAGACATGAACTTAGACGTCAGCTGACAGAGGATCAAGGATGGAGATCTAGGGAGAGACATGAACTTAGACGTCAGCTGGCAGAGGATCAAGGATGGAGATCTAGGGAGAGACATGAACTTAGACGTCAGCTGACAGAGGATCAAGGATGGAGATCTAGGGAGAGACGTGAACTTAGGACGTCAGCTGACAGAGGGTCAAGGATGGAGATCTAGGGAGAGACATGAACTTAGACGTCAGCTGACAGAGGATCAAGGATGGAGATCTAGGGAGAGACGTGAACTTAGACGTCAGCTGACAGAGGATCAAGGATGGAGATCTAGGGAGAGACGTGAACTTAGACGTCAGCTGACAGAGGATCAAGGATGGAGATCTAGGGAGAGACATGAACTTAGACGTCAGCTGACAGAGGATCAAGGATGGAGATCTAGGGAGAGACATGAACTTAGACGTCAGCTGACAGAGGATCAAGGATGGAGAATCTAGGGAGAGACATGAACTTAGACGTCAGCTGACAGAGGATCAAGGATGGAGATCTAGGGAGAGACGTGAACTTAGACGTCAGCTGACAGAGGATCAAGGATGGAGATCTAGGGAGAGACGTGAACTTAGACGTCAGCTGACAGAGGATCAAGGATGGAGATCTAGGGAGAGACATGAACTTAGACGTCAGCTGACAGAGGATCAAGGATGGAGATCTAGGGAGAGACATGAACTTAGACGTCAGCTGACAGAGGATCAAGGATGGAGATCTAGGGAGAGACGTGAACTTAGACGTCAGCTGACAGAGGATCAAGGATGGAGATCTAGGGAGAGACGTGAACTTAGACGTCAGCTGACAGAGGATCAAGGATGGAGATCTAGGGAGAGGACATGAACTTAGACGTCAGCTGACAGAGGATCAAGGATGGAGATCTAGGGAGAGACATGAACTTAGACGTCAGCTGACAGAGGATCAAGGATGGAGATCTAGGGAGAGACGTGAACTTAGACGTCAGCTGACAGAGGATCAAGGATGGAGATCTAGGGAGAGGACGTGAACTTAGACGTCAGCTGACAGAGGATCAAGGATGGAGATCTAGGGAGAGACATGAACTTAGACGTCAGCTGACAGAGGATCAAGGATGGAGATCTAGGAGAGACATGAACGCCTACGCCAGCTGGTAGGGCATATTTTTTGGTTCCCTTTCTTGTAACTCAAGCGTAGTCCATACACTGTTACTACTTCTACTACACTGGACTGATTTGTGCGTATAGATTAGCTTTCCCTATTACCAGTGTCCCTCGCCATCTGGCGAACTCACTCCGCCTTCTGAGGTACTTGTAATTTACGTCGGCAAGTCAAGGACGAGAAGTCCTTGTTGCTGATACCTGTTCGTTACAAGAAACTGCGGGGATTTATGAATCTATTCCATTCTGCCGTGACCCCGACCCCGTTCAACCTCAGAAGAGAAGTTATATTAGGGCCCTATTAATAATCCTTTAACTGAGTCAGCCACACATTGCATATTAATTTGAAGGTTATTGTTGTCCAAAGAGGGTAATGTGTAAGTCGTGTCTGACGGGCCTTTGGTAAAAGAACTGATCACTAAGTTGTTTTGTCTATTCTCTTTTGTTGTTGTTAATTAATTCTCTCTCTCTCTCTCTCTCTCTCTCTCTCTCTCTCTCTCTCTCTCTCTCTCTCTCTCGTTTGTATCCGTTCTGCATATTAATGCTTCATTTAAGACGTCTTTATATTGAGCCGGCGATACGGCATAGTGGCAGTGAACGTATTTCACAATTGCCCAACATGCCGAGTCGAGGGTTCGAAATCAGTTGCGGCAGATTCGGAAGCAGATCGCTATACGTTGATTTTGATGGTATGAGGCGTCGGTCGTTCACAAAGCAATGGTATTAGCGTAAGATTGCCTAGTAAATCACATGGATTGATTGCGACGTCCTCTAAAATACTTTTGTAGTCTACCCATGTATTAAAACTGGACTTCAGAAAATGACAAATACCTTATTCTATAAGTCACTATCATTGAATGTAAAGCAGAGAATGCTGAAATGTTATATAGAACCTGTTGATTTGTATGGCAGTGAATCTTGGAATATAAATTAAAAAATTAGGAAGGCCTTGGAAGCAAACAGAGATGTGGTTCCTGAGACGAATGTTGCGAATTCCTTGGACTGCCAGAGTAACTAACGACGACTGCCCGGAAAAGGCTAATGAAACTAGAATATTATATATAATAATAAGAAGGAGAAACTGTCTTTGGTCATGTGAAGAGATGAGAGGAATCGTGAACACCTGGAAAGATCAAAGAGAATGGAAGCAGAGGCAGACCAAGAGAAATGATGGGAGTAATATCATCAGCAGAGGTGATACAGAAAACCAAAGACCCTTATCTGTGGAAAGTCATGAACGCCGACGCCAGCCGGCATGGCACTTGATAATGATGATGATGCCCCTTCCTTGTGCAATGGTACACTAGAGGACTTTGACAACAATACAGAACCCAGTGACAAGATACTCAGGCGGCCATCTTGGCAATTCACAGGTTTCTGCACGTATTGATTGGTTGGCGAGACCGCCATCGAATTCAGATGGGGAAAAATCTGACTGGGGTGCTGGACAAAAGAGAGGCACGCGCGAAATCGAAGGTTTCCGCACAAATCTTTATCAGAGAGCAAAAAACAAATACAATGGGATAAAACAACGGAAACATGAAAAACTTATCTGGCACTCAGGAACAACAAGCTAACAATCATCCAGTGCTACGCACCTACCAACGACGATACAGACATCAACAAAGATAATTTCTATGAACAACTAATTGGTACCATCAACTCATCTCCCAAGCACGACATTGTTGTTGTAATGGGTGATTTCAATGCAAGATAGGGTCTGACAATAAGGGTGTTGAGAGATATATGGGAATTCACGGCTTAGGGGATATGAACCAAAACGGAGAGAGACTACTAGAATTCTGTGAAATAGCAAATCTGATAGTAGCAAACTCTTTATTTCCGCACAAAGATATACACAAAGTCACGTGGAACTCGCCTGATAGCATCACAAAAAATCAGATAGACCATTTTTGCATTAATGCCAAATTCCGTTCATCAGTACAAGACGTCAGAGCCTACAGAGGTGCAGATGCTGGCAGTGATCACAATCTCTGCATTGCCAAACTAAAAATAAAGCTCAAGACTCTGCACAGATCACCCAGAATTAAGAAAATAAACTCACAGTCCCTACTGACTAAAGAACACCAACTCGCATTCAATTCAGAGGTACAAAGCATCTATGCTAACAAGACTATTGATCTTACCAACAGTTCAGATGAGACCAAATTGAACAGCTACGTTCTTGAAAAAGTCAACAGCTTCACATACCTAGGAAGCAAAATGACATCCACAGGGGACTCAACACCAGAAATATCAACTAGAATCGCACTGGCATCTAGTGCCTTCAACAAACTGTCAAACATCTGGAAGTCAAAGACACTCAGCAAACACACAAAACTTAAAATCTTCAACTCTTGTGTGATTCCAGTGTTAACGTATGGATGTGAAAGTTGGAAATCAACGGTAGCTTTAGATAAAAAATTAGACAATTTTGAGAACAAATGTCTTAGAAGACTTCTAAACATCCACTGGACAGACTTCAGAACCAATTCGCAAATAAGACAAGAGACTAAGCAAGATACAGTATCCAATTTCATAAGAAGACGCCGTTGGAACTACATCGGCCATGTACTCAGAATGGACAAGACAAGACTCCCCTACCAAGCCCTCATATGGTCACCGGTAGGGAAAAGAAAACGGGGAAGACCAAGAGAGACCCTGCGTAGAACCATCATTAGAGAAGGCTCATTCAATGGCCAAGTAAATATCCAAGATCTACAACAGATAGCAGCGAACCGCCAGGCATGGAGAGACAGGACTTCTGCCCTATGCGCCGCCTTAGGCTCAAGAGGAAAGACTAACTAACTAACTAACTCAGGAACAAAATAATTACAGTGAGGCCATGATTATTGCTACATGTTGTCGGAGTGTCCAGCTTTAGAGGGGCATTTTGGGGGACCGGGGTTCTTAAAATACATACTCTCTCTCTCCCTCTCTCTCTCTTTCTCTCTCTCTCTCTCTCTCTCTCTCTCTCTCTCTCTCTCTCTCTCTCTCTCTCTCTCTCTCTCTCTCTGTATGTGTTTTTCTTTCTATTCTCTGTCTGTCTGTCTGTCTCCTTTTCTCTATCTGTCTCTTCCTTTCTCTGTCCCGTTCTCTCTCGCTGTCTCTCTATCTCATATATATATATATATATATATATATATATATATATATATATATATATATATATATATATATATATATATATAATTATAACGTGACATGGTTGAAAGGACAAGAAGATAGTGGCGAGGTAGGCGGTTCAACCCCACACTGGTATTAATTATTAATTTGGACTTAAACATCGACTTCTCGTTCAGAGAGCAATAACAAACTTTTGTTGTTGTTGCGTATCTCTTACGGGACGTTGCAGTCAACACCAGCATTTTTCAGCTGCTGTTGATGTACTAGGCAAGTGTTACGTTCAGTAGTTTGCCATTGCTTTCTTGACGACCGGCTCCCATACCAGCACGTTATAACACAACGCGACACGGTCTGCTGAGATTCGAACGCCTAGTACCCGGCTCACGAACCGCGTTTGCAAGCCTTTAGCCACGGAGCGGGCAATGACAAACTACTGATCGTAAAATTGCCTAGAATATCAACCTGAGGCTGATCGCAACATCCTGCAAAGGACATGTACTAACACACACGCGCGCGCGCGCGCACACACACACACCACACACACACACACACACACACATACATTAGACTATTGACCGTTTCTTTTTGTTCGGGTTGAACGACAGTTGTTGTTTTGTCCTAGTTGAGGGAGAGTTGCTGTTTTGTCCAAGTTGCTCGACAAAGGCCGCCTGTGAACAAGTAAACAGGCAGGGGTGTTTTACAAATATATACAAAATCCAGCGTTTCGACAAACATCTTTTTTTTTTTCGTAGAAGAAGAGATAAGGGTCGATTAGCACGAAGAGGGGCACAGAACTGCCTCGTTCAGACCACGAATCCGGGAAGGTTAACCCGGTCAGCAAATGCCCGCAGAAGTCGGATGTGTCGGCCTAACGGCGCAAGAACGCAGCTCTGCTGTAAACAGACACAACGCAGTCACATCCGAAAAACAAAATCCGGATGAACGCAGAAGAAGAAGAAGACCACGAATGGAAATATTCGTGAGAACCGCACGAGCCACCGCTCGAGCTATGGAGTTTCCGATGTGTGCTGTGCTCTCTCCGGGCGGCTCGGGCGGTAAAGTCGATGCTCACACCTATAACTTTTACACCTTTTTTGTGATAAGTCGAAAGTTATGGCTGGTTCTTGATGGTTATACCCATTCATTAGTTTACATTAAAATGTACACGTATAAAAAGGAGCGTCTGGCCGAGTGGCTAGACCTGCGTTCGAATCCTTGATAAGGTGATGGATTTCTTGTTCTGTCCGGGACCAAATGAAAACCCTAACCTACAAAGTTCGCGGCGAATGCACTAGCCAGGCGGCCTTAATTCCTCAGGCTCAAGACTCCCCTATCCTATGTCGCTAGGCGCTATTAGCAGTAATTTCACTTTTGTTGCATTTATTTGGGTGTTACATAATGGTTGTCAAGGGTCGCTAGGATTGATCTGAGGGAAATCTGAATGTCAGTTAGTCTTGTTTAGATTCGGTTTAATGCTGATGATTAAAATGTGACACCTGATGATTAAAATGTTACTCCTGATGATTTAAATGTGACCCCGGATGATTAAAATATTACCCCTGATGATTAAAATGCTACCCCTGATGATTAAAATCGGACCCCTGATGATTAAAATGTTACTGCTAATGATTAAAATGTTACTCCTGATGATTAAAATGCTACCCCGATGATTAAAATCTGACCCCTGATGATTACAATGTTACTACTGATGATTAAAATGTAACTCCTGAAGATTAACATCGGACTCCTGACAAAGGTAATCTGGAGATCTTCTTCCTCTTCTGCGTTCATCCGGAGTTTTTTTTCGGACGTGATTGCGTTGTGCCTGTTTACAGCAGAGCTGCGTTCTTGCGCCGTTAGGCCGACACATCCGACTTCTGCGGGCATTTGTTGACCGGGTTAACTTTCCCGGGGCTCTGGAGATCTAATCCTCCGAACTGAATCGAGCTCTCCAGGATCGTGTATCTAATGTCTAGGGGTGTAGCCGGATTTGGTTTTAATTACTACCCAATACCATATGGGCCTTTGACTTTTTTTATCTTCGCTCTGAAACCAAAAACAACACTGGACTATGACAACACTCTACTGAATACTGGCACGTTTCAAGTCCTATAATTGCCCGTTCAAACCTGGAATGTTATAAATGTATTGTTCATTGGCACCTTGCCGTCTTGACAAGCGATAGATTGTTACACTGTGCTTCAAACGGGCATAATAACCACAAGACATGGCGGTAGCGAATGTGACTGATCATACATTGTAAAATAATATGTATATCTACCTACATTTACTCTGGCGGCAATGTGATTTGCCGGCGGCAGTGTGATTTGCCATCGCCAAACCCGGCTTTCCATGCATCCATATGTTCCTGTCACTGTCTCTCAGCTCCGACAAACGCCTTGTGGGAATCCTTTCAACTCTTGCGTTAATCGTCATGATTAATCTTTGCGCCACGATTGACATGAGCTCCACTTGGCTTCTGTCAATGGTATTTCTTTCTTCTTGGAATTTACCATAATATTGTGGTTCCCTTACAATGTAATTCTAACTAGCGATTCTAACGATACACGTGGGAAGTTAACATCAAGAGATGTACGAACAGCAGTCTAACATGAATGTACAGTCAAGGCGAAAGAAAGTGTTGGTGATACATTACAGCTAACCTTCATTGTGGAGACGGCACCTGATTGATTAAATTCTAAATCTAGATACTGACCGAGTTTTTATCCAATTATTGATCTTGCCATCTCGTAAGACATCGGCGAGACATTCCCGGGTGGTGTCGACTATTAAGCCAACATGTCATCCGGTACAACTTTCTGGATTCTGCAGGAATCCTAGCTCAGTAGATGGCAGTTTTACGGAAGACCTATAGTTGTTTGGACGTTGTCTGATGTCTGCCGCTATTTATTTTATTGTTATCACGTAATTTGAACTTTTAAAGCTCGGAACGTCAGCGGGCTGAAAGTTTTAACCTAGCCTAAGAGAGGTGTGCGACAGGGATGTGTAATATCTCTAGGTCGTTTTTCGAAATACAGTGAAAATATTTTTATAAATTTAGAATATATGAGAGGAATCACCATTAGGGGACATAGTACCAATAACATTAGATATGCGGATGATACAGTATTGATTGCAGACAATGAGCAGGATCTGCAACATTTAGTAGATGAGGTTGTTGTTCAAGTGAACAAGTAGGATTAGAATTAAATTGTAAGAAGACACAGATCATGGTCCTCTCTAAGAAGAAAGAAATAGCACAATGTAATATACTAGTATATAGTAATATTCTTAAACAAATTAATCCGTACAAATATCTCAGAACAGTCCTAACATCTGATGGGAGATCCCTTGAAGAGATTAGAACAAAAATCGCTATGGCAAAGGTTGCCTTTTGCAAGATGGAAAACATACTGACCAATAACGAAATGTCAATTGGAACGAGATAAAAGAACGTTGAAGTGCTACATAAAACCTGTACTTTTGTATGGATGTGAGACGTGGACAATGAGCAGACAAGCTGAAAAACATCTGATGGCTGTGGAAAAGTGGTTTCTGAACGAAATGCAAAGAATACCATGGATAGACAAAAAGCCAATAAGCAAATCCTACAAGAAACAAATGAAAAAATGAAAATCGTAAACTGTTTAGAGAAATTAGATATAGACAGTCAAGATTGTTTGGGTACGTTATGAGAAGAAATAAACTTGAGAACTTGGTGACAACTGGCAAGATTAAGGGGAAAAGAACAAGGGGAAGATAGAGAAGCAAATAGCTGGATGGTTTGACCTCATTATATGGTAGAGACAGGAACACAGAGCTGATCCACAACTCTGGTGGCCTCATTGTATGGTTGAGACAGGAACACATAACTGACCCACAACTCTGGTGGCCTCATTGTATGGTAGAGACAGGAACACAGAGCTGATCCACAACTCTGGTGGCCTCATTGTATGGTAGAGACAGGAACACATAACTGACCCACAACTCTGGTGGCCTCATTGTATTGTAGAGACAGGAACACAGAGCTGATCCACAACTCTGGTGGCCTCATTGTATGGTAGAGACAGGAACACAGAGCTGATCCACAACTCTGGTGGCCTCATTGTATGGTAGAGACAGGAAACAGAGCTGATCCACAACTCTGGTGGCCTCATTGTATGGTAGAGACAGGAACACAGAGCTGATCCACAACTCTGGTGGCCTCATTGTATGGTAGAGACAGGAAACAGAGCTGATCCACAACTCTGGTGGCCTCATTGTATGGTAGAGACAGGAACACATAACTGACCCACAACTCTGGTGGCCTCATTGTATGGTAGAGACAGGAACACAGAGATGATCCACAACTCTGGTGGCCTCATTGTATGGTAGAGACAGGAACACATAACTGACCCACAACTCTGGTGGCCTCATTGTATGGTAGAGACGGGAAACAGAGCTGATCCACAACTCTGGTGGCCTCATTGTATGGTAGAGACAGGAACACAGGGTTGATCCACAACTCTGGTGGCCTCATTGTATGGTAGAGACAGGAACACATAACTGACCCACAACTCTGGTGGCCTCATTGTATGGTAGAGACGGGAAACAGAGCTGATCCACAACTCTGGTGGCCTCATTGTATGGTAGAGACAGGAACACAGAGCTGATCCACAACTCTGGTGGCCTCATTGTATGGTAGAGACAAATCAAATCAAATCAAATCAACTTTATTAGGGTCACAAATTGGGCGCGCAGGCCCGTCTTACATTCGGCCCTTTCAATCACTCGTCTTTCGTTCATCAAGAGCATTATAGATTTACATAGGAAGAAAAATAAACATTGTGAAATGAATGTTGTAAACATAAACAAGGCTAATTACCATGTTATGAAGCCCATCTCTCACCTATCCATACATCACCCCACCCACACAACCCCACTTACCCACACACACGCGCACCAAGGGACACATAAACACCCCACCTACCCACACACACGCACACCAAGGACACATACATACCCCACCAACCGACCCATCCCCCTCCCGCACATCCCCCACCCACACACACTGCCCTCACCTGATCCCCCAACCAAAACACACTCGCCACCCACAACCATTCCCCCACCAACCCACACATCCCACGCCCATCCACATCTTAACCCACACATCCTCTCCCCACCCACACCTCAAACCACCCATCCCTTAGCCACATCTCCATCGACAACATATTCCCCACCCATGCACACAATCCCCCACCAACCCACACATCGCACATTCACTCACACATCCCCAAACCATACACACACATCCCCACCAACTGACATGTCCCTACCCCCCCCCCCCCCCCCCCACCCACACACACCTCCCTAACCACCCATACATCCCCAATCAACGCACAAACACCCCCCACCACCCACACATACAACTTCCACCCACCCACACATGCCTTAACCTAAACCCCCACCACGCAATACCCCACCCGCACATCACATACACCCCCTACCACGCACTATTCCCAACCCACGCACCACACACACACATATCCCTCACCAACACATCCCCACTTACACACCACAAAAATCCCCCACCCACACACACATACCTCACTCACACAATATCCCCAACCAACACACCACACACCTCTCCCCACCCACACACGCATTCCCTACCCGTCCACCAAACACACTCACTCACGCATACATCCTCCACTACGCGCTCACACACCCCCACCCACCCACCCCCAACCAAACATCTCTCGATCACAATACCCCTACCCACACACATCCTCCACCCACTCACACATCCCACCCCGACACATACAACTACCTTACCCACCTACACATCCCTAAGCCACTCACACACCCCCACCCACACATTCCCCATCCACAACACCATCTCCCACCCACACACCCCGCATACTTCAACCAACCACCACAATCCCCTACTCACCCACACATATACCCCACCCATACGCACATTCCCCGCCTCTGACAGGAACACAGAGCTGACCCACAACTCTGGTGGCCTCATTGTATGGTAGAGACAGGAACACAGAGCTGATCCACAACTCTGGTGGCCTCATTGTATTGTAGAGACAGGAACACAGAGCTGATCCACAACTCTGGTGGCCTCATTGTATTGTAGAGACAGGAAACAGAGCTGATCCACAACTCTGGTGGCCTCATTGTATGGTAGAGACAGGAACACAGAGTTGATCCACAACTCTGGTGGCCTCATTTTATTGTAGAGACAGGAAACAGAGTTGATCCACAACTCTGGTGGCCTCATTGTATGGTAGAGACAGGAACACAGAGATGATCCACAACTCTGGTGGCCTCATTGTATGGTAGAGACAGGAACACAGAGTTGATCCACAACTCTGGTGGCCTCATTGTATAGTAGAGACAGGAACACAGAGTTGATCCACAACTCTGGTGGCCTCATTGTATTGTAGAGACAGGAACACAGAGCTGATCCACAACTCTGGTGGCCTCATTGTATGGTAGAGACAGGAACACAGAGCTGGTCCACAACTCTGGTGGCCTCATTGTATTGTAGAGACAGGAAACAGAGCTGATCCACAACTATGGTGGCCTCATTGTATGGTAGAGATAGGAACACATAACTGATCCACAACTCTGGTGGCCTCATTGTATGGTAGAGACAGGAACACAGAGCTGATCCACAACTCTGGTGGCCTCATTGTATGGTAGAGACAGAAACACAGAGCTGGTCCACAACTCTGGTGGCCTCATTGTATTGTAGAGACAGGAACACATAACTGACCCACAACTCTGGTGGCCTCATTGTATGGTAGAGATAGGAACACAGAGCTGGTCCACAACTCTGGTGTCCTCTTTGTATTGCAGAGACAGGAACACGAAGCTGATCGACAACTCTGGTGAAACCACGTTTCGTTTTTTTCTTCCATAATCATCATAATCATCGTCCACTTTTGCTGTAAAACATTGAGGGAAGGTATAGTTGATGTTCCAGTGTCCGATGCAAGGTATTTGATTGTGCCATTCCTATTGATTTGACCTTGTCTTTAACGACGTCAATCCCATTTATTTTCGAGTATCGTCTTGCTCTTGTATCAGATCTTTGTTGGTGTAGCGTCAGTGCTGGTAACTGACGGTATTGCATTCTAACGAGATGGCCAAACCATTTGAATTTCAGCATTTTAATTTAAATGGCTTTAGGTATTGATGGCGTCTTGTATTATCTTTAGTTCCCACAGTGTATCATGTTGTCTTGTATTATCTTTAGTTCCCACAATGTATCATGTTGTCTTGTATTATCTTTAGTTCCCAAATGTATCGTGGCGTCTTGTATTATCTTTAGTTCCCACAGTGTATCATGTTGTTTTATATTATCTTTAGTTCCCACGGTGTATCATGTTGTCCTGTATTATCTTTAGTTCCCACAGTGTATCATGTTGTTTTGTATTATATTTAATTCCAACAGTGTATCATGCTGTCTTGTATTATCTTTAGTTCCCACAATGTATCATGTTGTCTTGTATTATCTTTAGTTCTCATAGTGTATCATGTTGTTTTGTATTATCTTTAGTTCCCACAATGCACCACTTTGTCTTGTATTATCTTTAGTTCCCACAATGCACCACTTTGTCTTGTATTATCTTTAGTTCCCACAATGCACCACTTTGTCTTGTATTATCTTTAGTTCCCACAGTGTATCGTGTTGTCTTGTATTATCTTTAGTTCCCACAATGTATCATAGTCACTTTAATTTTCTTCCATTTCCACAATGTATCATGATTTTTTCAATTTTCTCCAATTCCCAAATGCAATCATCGTAACTTGAGTGTCATCAATTCTCACAATGTTATTGATTATCGTGGCAATTCAGTGTAGACACTAAATCTGATGTTTATTTTATTGTCATGTCGGATGGATTTGCTGTTACCCGCTGTGAAAGATGTTATTATATGGGCCAACTCCCCCTTGTTGGCCATAAAACTGCAACATTTTCAGCCGTCTTTCATGTGTTCCGATGAGCCTCTTTCACGCGGGATGAATAGCAAAACACAAAGTAGTCGTTTTTCTTGACTGCTATTGTACGGAGATTCTTGTGCGTAGGATTAGTTGTAATAACTTAGTGGCTTTTCGTGATTGCTGTTGTAGTGGGCTACTTCTGCAAAGGATGCATGAAATACTTTAGTGGCTTTTCCTGAATGTTGCTGCGCTGAGCCATTTGTAAGTGGGATTAGTTGTAATAATTTAGTGGCTTTTCGTGACTGCTTTTGTAGTGAGCCAATTATACATAGGATGCATGAAAGCAAAAGAGTGATTTTTCTTGAATGCTGTTGCACTCAGCTTCTCATAAAATGAATGGAAATAGCTTGGTGGCTTTTCCCTAACTGCTGTTGCATTGAGCCTCTCATACATAGAATGCCTGAAAATAGCTTGGTGGCTTTACGAAATTGCTGTTGCGCTGGTCGCTTGTACATGGAATACATGGAAATACTTAAGAGGATTTTCCTGACTGATCTGTACTCTGAACCACTTGAACACAGGGTGGATGAAAATAGAGTAGTGGATATTCCTGGCTGATGTTGCGATGACTCGCTTGTACATTGGATATATGACAATAAAATAGTGGTTCTTGATTGGAACACTTCAGTGGCTTTTCCTACCTGGCTGTGCATACTAAAATCCCATGGGCCTTGGTTAATTTGGTTTTTTAATGATGTCTAACATAGCGCGCGAGTTCTTCAAGGCGTGACTTATCACAGCGCACGAACCCCGTATCACCGATGAGGATTCAAATATATGTATACTTCTTCTTCTTCTTCTTCTTCTGCGTTCATCCGGAGTTTTTTTTTTTCCGGATGTGATTGCGTTGTGCCTGTTTACAGCAGAGCTGTGTTCTTGCGCCGTTAGGCCGACACATCCGACTTATGTATACTATAATCCGTGTGGGTAGGTTTTCTAAATTGAAGTTATTTGAGACTGAGACCGTGTCTGTCTGCTCTGCCCCAAACTGTGGATACACTTTCAACTTCCGTAACATACACCGGTGATCCTAGGTTTACGTCCTTATCTGAGAAATCTAAAGGTCCGATTTACTAACTGAGGATCAGGGGGTGGAGGGTATCCCATAATTTTTTTATTTGGTAAAACTATATATGGGCCGCGTGGTGATAGAACCAGATGTGTTCGTGTTGGCGGCGGACATCATATATTTGAGCCGCACTTGAAGATGGAAGCTGTGAAGACGTTTCAAGTTTACATATTAAATGCATCAGGAACGAGTGAAGGAACGAACGAACATTATATTAAAAGGGTTACAAACTGGACACGCAGGCCCGTCTTATATTCGGCCCTTCCAAACACTCATCTTTCGTACATTTATTGCACATGTTACATTCACATAGAAAAAAACACCAACATTGTCAAATTGTTATTGTGAACATACACAATGCATAATACCATGTTATAAGGTAAGCACACACACACACACACACACACACACACACACACACACACACACACACACACTCACTCACTCACTCACACACACACACACACGGAGAGAGAGAGACAGACAGAGAGAGAGAGAGAGAGAGAGAGAGAGAGAGAGAGAGAGAGAGAGAGAGAGAGAGAAGAGAGAGAAACACATATACACATTTATGCATACGTACTTACATACATAATTTACACAAACTGGCATAGTTCTTGTTACGGGAACTATTTTAACTGCAGTGTCTGTTGTCATTCTTGCTATGGCGTGAGAATGCCGGGCCCTTCTTGCGTAGACCCAGGGTCGAATCCTTGTGGCGACTGCACTGGTCAGGCGGCCTTAATTTCTCAGGCTTAAGACCCGCCCCCCCCCCCCATTCCCCGTCCTACACCGCAAGGTATTCTAGGCATTAGATGACAGAAAATGACAGATGCACATAAATCATCTCCATAGGGGAGGAGTCATTAGTATATATTTTTCTTTCCTTTACAGGACATCGCTGTCAACATTAGCATCTTTCAGTTGATTGTTGGTTTCTTGGCAAGATTACGCTCAGTAGTTTGCCATTGCTTTCTGAGCTCACATACCCCGTAAGTTACCGACGCGGCTAGAACCGCCATCGATTCTCGCAAACGTCACGTTTCTCACGAGAGTATACGGGATTACGGAGAAAGTTGCTAACCACTAGGCCAGGGAGACCGGCCAGTATATATTACAGAACACAAAAAGACCTTTCCTCTGGGGTAAACTAGGCAACATATGGTCTCTGCCATTCAGCCCAGGCTTTGTGCTAGGGAGAGGTCATGTTTTGAAGCACAATAAATCTCATCTGCCGGCCTCCCTGGCGTAGATGTTAACGTCTTTCTCCGTAATCCTGTATATTCTCGTGAGTAACGCAGCTGCGCGAGAATCGGCAGCGGTTCGCGCCGCGCTGGTAACTTACGGGGGTATGTCAGCCGGTTGCTCAGAAAACAATGGCAAACTACTGAGCGTAATCTTGCCTAGTACATCAACAGCAGCTGAAAATGCTGGGGTTTACTGCAACGTCCTGTAAGGGATATACAACATTAAACTATGTCTGTCAAGACGGCAAGATGCCAGTATAGTACACAAAGAAAGAAAATAAAAAGAAAGAATCATCTAAAGAAAACCCCCTGAAACAAGTAAAGAGCTTCAAGTACTTCTTCTTCTTCTTCAGCTTTCCGAGCCATTGAGGTTCTTTGCTGCAAATACAATCCGTCTCCATTCGTCTCTCTGGTGGACCTTCTCTTGCCAGTCGTTGATTCCAAGTGCTTGTAGGTCTGTACATGTATTATCTCTCCACCGTCTTCTTGGTCTACCTCGGGGTCTACGGTTATTTATTTCCTGAGTGTAAGCGAGTTTTGTTTCCCTATTATCTTCCATTCTTTCTATATGCCCCAGCCATTGTAGTCTATTAGCCTTCATGATACCAGTGATTAGCGGGGACTTAAACAGATCATAAATGTCTTTGTTACTTCTTCTTTTCCACTCTCCACTTTGTGTATCCCTAATGGGTCCAAAGATGCGTCTTAAAATTTTGTTCGCAAAGGTTTGTAACAAGGCTTCGTCTCCTTTCGTTGTACTCCAGGTTTCAGAGCCATACAGCACAACTGGTCTGATCAGTGTTTTGTATATTGTGATTTTGGTGTTACGAGATAGCGCCTTTGATTTTAGTAGATGTTGTAGTGCATAGTATATCTTATTTCCAGAGTTGATTCTAGTTTGTATTTCTTCCCTTATGATGTTGGAGCAGTTGAAGATTGCACCCAGGTATTTGTATGTTTCCGTTCTTTTAATGGTCATATTATCTATTTGTATGTGGCCAGAGTTTTTAGCCATTCCGTCTCTTGAAATTACCATATATTCTGTCTTATCTTGGTTGATAACCAGCCCCATCTGTTGGGCTTTTTCCTTTAAGTGAGTCAATATTTCCAATGTCTTTTGTTCACTTTGCCCTATAATATCTATATCATCTGCATAACCAAGCAGCTTGGATGTTCCTCCAATATCACATTCCTCCTTTATCTTCCTTACAACTTTCTCTAGAGCCAGATTGAAGAGTAGCGGCGATAGTGCATCACCCTGTTTCAAGCCAGATGTTATTTGGAAGGGGTCTGATTTCATGCCTTCATATGTTACTATATTATAAGTATCTTCCATGCATAGTCTGGTCATGTTGATTAACTTCCTTGGTATTCCAAATTTCATGTATTTGTTTCGTAACAAAGAAAGGTTTTTACAAAGGTGGGGATGTTAACCCCACGCTTCAACCCCCAACCTGGAGGACCAGGGTGTTTCTCTTTGTCTGTTCTCTACCCTTTGACCTGTCCGGCTTGGGAGGCCCTGCTGGTAGTTACGCTACCGCCGGCATAGCTCTCAGGGTCATTGAGAAACTCAAGCTCCCCCACCACGACAAGGTGGAAACGACATCGGGGGCACCATCAAGTACTTAGGAAGTAAAATATCATCAAATGGCAAATCAAAAGATGAGACGAAGAATATATGATGATACAGAAGATGATGACGAAGATGAAGAATATGATGATGATATAGATTATTATGCTGATAAAAATCTATAAGGACGATGATAATGAATAAGATAATAATGATGATGCTGATGAAAACAACGACGGCATTAATAACAAAAACCGACCATCTCCGCACATGGAACATAAACTATCAGCAAAGAGCGAAAACTAATTTCATTTTCTCGTCCCATTCGACAACCTTTCGCCAGGCCAGGCAATTCCTTGCCCCAGACCTCTACCCACACGACATCCTCTACACACATTTTGTCTTTCCTCGAGATCCCTCACAACGAGGATATCGAAATAAGTTCACAAATTCCGGCCTTCTCGCCGGAATCGATCTGGCACGCACACGCAATCAGATTTAACATTAGCGGGAAGGACAGACAGAAAGCTCGGCAGTGGAGTCGCTGGTTCGAGAGTTTCTGAAGGTCGTTTCTGAAGGCCGCATTTCCCTTCTGGCTGCTCGAGTGTTTGCTTTCTCTGACGGATGAGCACTGCCGCTTGCCTCTTCTTGTGAGAGGTAGAGGGAGAGTCGGAGGGAAAGTTGAGGAGGATGTGAGAGAAAGACCGAGACAGACAGACAGACAGACAGACAGACAGACAGACAGACAGACAGACAGACAGACAGACAGACAGACAGACAGGCGGGCGGGCGAGCGGGAGGGCGGGCGGGCAGGCAGGCAGGCAGGCAGAAAGAGAGAAAGACAGAAAGAGAGAGAGACATAAAGAGAGAGAGAGAGACCTAAAGAGAGACAGACAGAAAGAGAGAGACAGAAAGAGAGAGAGACAGAAAGAGAGAGAGAGAGAGAGAGAGAGAGAGAGACAGACAGACAGAAAGAGAGAGAGAGCGTGTAAATGAAAGATGTGTTTTTTTTATATCCTTTACAGGATGTTGCAATCAACAGCAGCATTTTTCAGCTGCTGTTAATGTCTTGGAAAAATTGTACGTTCACTAGTTTGCATATTTACTGAACGACGACTCACACACCTTTCCGTAAGAAACCAACCGACTGCCGAATCTCGCGCAGGTGTCTTTCGTACTTGGGTATACGGGATTACGAACAACGTCCTTAACCTCTTCGCCAGGGAGACCGGCAAATGAAAGATACAGAGGCGAGAAGACACAAATTGTCGTTAAGTCAGTGGTGTGTAAAAGTCAGTGGTGTGTAAAAATAGACCATAAGATAACAGGCGGGGTGAAGACTTCATTCATTCATTGTTCCTTTTCTATACTAGTGAGGGCAAACCTTACAATGTGGTTCAATTTTCATTTTTCTACCCAAGGATGCAGAGCCATCCTACTGTTTCCGTTTCATCTCAACTTGTTCCTCTTGTTTCTTATGGTGTTTAGGTGAAGCATAAACAGCGGGAGAGTGTCCGCTTATAAACCTCATGTATCGAGATTACCATGGACTCTGTTATTCCCTGCGTCGATCGTTTACATGACCAGTCTCTTCTTCTGGTTCCCTTAGTTCTGTATATCAATGCTTGTTGTGGTATCCTGTTAGCTGGTAGCCTAGTTATGAGACCGAACCATTTCATTTGCTGTTTTCTGATAAAATCTAGAGCTGCTTTAACCCCCACTTTAGTCCTGATTACATAATTTCTAACCTTTCTCTCTTCTTGATACATCGAAATTTATTCCCGGAAATCTCATTTCCATTGTTGTAATGTTTCTTTTCTCTTCTCCTGCCATTGTCCAGGTTTGGCATTGTAGCGTAGAGTTGGTAGGAAGATTGTGTTGTAGAGTGCTTTTTTAGTGTCTGTTGATATTTGTTACTTAGGGTTTTCCCTATTACACCCGACATTTTAAAAAATCCACACCTTACCGAGGATTCGAACCCGGCTTTCTAACCACTCGGTCATTAATATTGGTGTCATTTGTCCATACGAGTTGGTTTGTCTGATTGCATCCACTCTCGATTAACCGAACATTAACGACACTTAGACAAACCTCTGCAGGGCACATCCATGGAGAGACTCGCATGTAAGGAGGGACTTAACCTGGTTAAACACTTCAGAGTGACTGTTGATCGATTCTTGCAGTCCGCGAATGCTGTCTGGTCGACGGTGTGTCGTCAGTCCGGTGGTTATTGACGTGTTGACTGCCTCTTCTCTTGTCTGCTTTGGTTTATTTTCGGCCGGTGAAATTTGTATGTTATGTCTGGCGTAGAACTGCGAAACTACAGGATGTAAATAAATTATAGAACTCGAATGTGTTTGTACTGGTAGCTGGAGGTCTTGTTGCAGAAAACAGTAGTAGTAGTAGTAGTAGTAGTAGTAGTAGTAGTAGTAGTAGTAGTAGTAGTAGTAGTAGTAGTAGTAGTAGTAGTAGTAGTAGTAGTAGTAATAGTAGTAGTGGTGGTGGTGTTGGTGGTGGTGGTGGTGGTGGTGGTGGTGGTGGTAGTAGTAGAAGTAGAAGTATTTGTAGTAGTTGTAGTGGTAGTAGTGGTGGTGGTTGTGGTGGTAGTAGTAGTAGTAGTAATAGTAGTAGTAGTAGCAGCAGCAGCAGCAGTAGTAGTAGTAGTAGTAGTAGTAGTAGTAGTAGTAGTAGTAGTAGCAGCAGCAGCAGCAGTAGTAGTAGTAGTAGTAGTAGTAGTAGTAGTAGTAGTAGTAGTAGTAGTAGTAGTAGCAGTAGTAGTAGTAGTTGTTGTTGTTGTTGTTGTTGAAGCAGTAGTGGTGGTGGTAGTTGTAGTTGCAATATAAGCATCAGCTGCAGTAGTGATGGTGGTGGTGGCTATCGTGATGGTAGTAGTACTGGTTGTAGTAATTGAGTTATTTTAATGTAAACAAACTCAATATCGCACACATGTAAAGACGAACACTCACTGACACATGCATACTCACTCACTGACACATGCGTACACTCGTGTATTATTCTTCTTCCCCGGTCTGTGTACATTAAGTTTACACACAAACTGAATAGTATCACTTTGATGTCAATCTATACACCCTCTCCCCCCCCCCCTCCCCCACCCACCTCCATCGCAAACATGTGCCAGACACATTCAGTGATATTTGCAACCTAAATCTTCATTAAAACATCCATGAGGACCTTTCTCAGGAAAGCAGAGCCCTCCAACGGAAGAGATTTTCCTTCTTTGTCTTTCCTCCTCTATTTCCAATAATGCCAGCGGTTTCAATTTTGCGACGACAACACATCGATCTACAGCCGTGTCTCTTGCTATTCAGGCCTGACACTGAATTTCAGTGTGCTTGAAAGTGACGA
This sequence comes from Cepaea nemoralis, assembly GCA_014155875.1. Lineage (NCBI taxonomy): Eukaryota > Metazoa > Mollusca > Gastropoda > Stylommatophora > Helicidae > Cepaea > Cepaea nemoralis. Next base: position 59,011 of record JACEFZ010027954.1, read on the forward strand.
ATTCTTCTCCGTTATTTAGTACACCTCGAAAGATATAATTTTAGTACAGCGAGGATGGGGTAATTTCTCATCAGAACTATTTTTTTTTTTTGGGCCGACATTATCCTACCAATGTCAAACATGGTCGCTTACTACAAATAATGAGCGAAAAATCATAACAACAGAGATGAACTGCCGTATAAGAGCAACGGGAGTAACCATGAGAGATAGAATTAGAGAAGACGAAATTAGAAGAGGACTAGGTCTGAAACCAGTCATGTACTTAATTAAAGAACAACAGATTAAATGGTTTAGCCAGCTTTCAGGAATTTCCTGGTTCCATCTGCCATAAAGAGCCGCATTGAAGAAATATAATGGATACAGAGCAAGAGGAAGGTCACGTTAAAGATTGAGTGGTGGTATCAGGAACAATGTTAAAGCAATGAATACCAGTTTACAAACAACATTATAAAGACCGCATGAAAGATCTTTACATCCCTAAATTCCCCCCCCCCCCCCCTTTTTTTTTCCTTCTAAATCACCAATACTTCACTGAAGTTAATGGAAGAAGAAGGAGAAGAAGGGAAGTGGATTTAATCCTATTGCATAGAAGTGAAGCGTGGACAATTAGCAGACAAATGAGGAATTGTGGGGGTCTGTGGAGTTGTGGTTTTGTATAAGAATTATTAGAACACTGTGGACAGTTGGAGAGAGCAATGAAGACATCTTGAAAGAAGCTTGAGTATGTCATCACAGCAGGAAAGTGCGAAGGAAGAGAGGCAGGGGAGACCAAGAGAGAAGATGCTGGGTAATTTGACATCATAGCATGGAGGAACACCGGCATCAGAAATCATTGGCTGCGCACGAGACAGAGGGCTGTGGAAAGGGAGAATCACCAACGCCACACTGCATGGACTATAACCAGAAGGATTGGATCTGCCAAAGAGAATACGCCCTTACCCACAAGACCACGTATTAAAGATAGACTAAAAATGAAAACAACATATTACTTTTTCTTTCGTCCGCTTGAAATTTGTCTATGTCTGCAATGTTGCCTTTTGTATGAATTTCACTGTGTTTTTTTATAGTTCACTCAGTGGTCCATAGAGTTTATTAAGGAGGCTTGGCGCGAGAATGACTACCACTTCTCTTAGAAGTAGGTGCACAATCCACAAATCGCGAAGAAGTCTACAAAAAGATTTGGCTAGAGTTTTTTTGACGGTCAAGGCTCAATTTTCAGATGAAAGACGTCCGTTCCAATATGGCGGATATTCTGCTGAGCTGTTAGGGTCTCTGAAGCGTTTTTGCTTCTGGTTACGGTTGTCTTGCGCATTTTCCTCATGCTGTACTGGTAGTACATGGTTCCTGTGGCCTAGCTACTGAGTTAAGTTCGTGTAGCGACACTGTGAGCTGTGGATTTTATGTGGAATGCTGTTACATCTGTCCCGCGGTTATTTGTAGTATGAACTGCATGTTCAGAAAAATAGCGGACGGCTGGTTGCTGAACTAGCTGGTTTTGCCTTATGCAGTAATGTGTGTGCAACTGCTTGGTTTTCTAGTGACTGCCGCTTCCATCGACGATGAACTGCAATTTTAGCGACGGACTATTCTGTTGGCATTCTGGCAGCGGCCTTAGGCGTGTATGCCTGTGCGTGTTGTTGGTTTGTCGGGACTGCTGTCTGTTCCACATTTCACCTGGGACAGTAAGGAGCAATTTGTGTAATATTCACTGGTATAGTAACTGAGTATTATAGGTTGACCATTTGCCTTGAAGTTGGATCTGCGACTAACGACTAATGTGAGATGGAAGATGGAAGGAGATAATAAGAGGATAGGCCAGATATCCAGTCTCTATTGTTGTCACATCTTTAATCCATATCAATCTGCGCCAAGGTATTTCTCTTCTCCGCCTCCCCTGCAGTCCTCTCTCCATAATTGCCTTTCCCAGAATTCATTGTGTATCCACAATAGCCCAATTTTCTCATTTGTGCTGTCACAGTAACCATTCTTCTTCAAAATTGAGTGTCCGTTGATCTACTTTGTTTCGCATTTCGCCCAATGAATATTTAATACCCTATTGTTGTTGTACCACCAGTATTCACAGGCGGATGCGTATTTCTCGGTGCGCCAGCTCGCTTTGAACTCGAGTGTGGTCCATACACGTGATATTGCTTCTAGTACACTTGACAGATGTTTGCATGTGGATTAGCTTTTCCTATTACTAGTGTCCCTCGCCATCAGGCGTACCCACTGGGACTTGTTAAGTACTTGTAATTTACATCAGCAAGTCAAGGACTAGAAATCAACATTTTAATTCAACTGACCGGTGCAGGGGTTGAATCTGCTACCTCGGTCGGTATCAGCACACCGGATGCTTCAGAACGAGCTATTGTATCCATTCAGCCATGGCGACCTCTTTGGGGTGATTTGACAAACATCCAAGTTCACACCAATATGTCCCACACGAAAAATTGCCTGCTCTTTCTATTACAGCTAGTTGGGAGGTTCAACCGATAGATCGGCATCACGTTGGACGTACACGTTGATTTCTCGTTCAGAAAGCAATGGCAAGCTACTGAACGTACAGTTACCGAGAAAATTAATCGGTGACTGATCGCAAAGGACATGCAACATTTAAGTTGTTGTATCTGCTCCAACAATCTATAAAGATTTTAAATGCTTCAGTTTTTGTAGAGGGGTCGCCGTGGCCGAGTAGTTAAGATGCTTGCCCCTCGCACAGATAAGTGCAGTTTTCTCAGAGACTCCTGGAGGTCGTGGCTGGAGCTACGGAGTTCGGTAGGAAGCACTGCGGAAAGAGACTGAGCCTTATGGGATAACATCCGGTACAATGGAGATGATCCTCTCATCGTTAGACTCCTCCGTAATTCTTGAGCAATAGTACTGGAACAAATGAACTCGCTAATTCACAAAACAATGCAAAGAATACCTTGAGGGGACAGAAGTAAATGAGACAGGTCTGCCTACCAGAAACAAATGTCAACCTTTAGATGAGAAGAGAAATTAGACGCAGACAGTCAAGACAGATTTTCTGCACGTTGTGGAGGAACACGAAATGAGAAAACTTTGCGACAGCTGGCGAAACTATTGAGAAAAGAACAAGGGAAAGACAAAGATATTAAAAGCTTGGCCACATGTCATTTTTGGGACAAGAACACATAGCTGATTCACGACTGTGGTGATCATGTGAGATTTCGAACCTTGACCGTCCATCCTTATCGTCATGAAACATGATGATAATGATTTACAGCCACATGAATTCTAGCTAATCGTCATGAACCATGACCGTCACATTTGAGTAATTGGCGGTGCGATAACCTTGAACCTGATCCACTCTTTCGGCGTAATCATTAACTCATCGCTGGCTAGAGACCTCCACAGTTGTTGCCCTGATATTTTTATCTCACAGTAGAGGAGGAAAGTCTACACAAGACCGTCAGATGTGGTTACATCAACCTGGTTAACACTGTAGATTGACGTCATGCAAGTAGGCTCCTCAGAAAATTGTGTCATGCCGTGTGGGTGCATTCTTGGCGGCGCTATCGATCCAAGTTAGACAACTCGAGAATACTCTTCGTTGGATTTGAGAAAACTCATCATAACTCGAAGGGTTTCATTGTTAGTGGGAATCGGGGTTATGTTTTCTCTCTCTCTCTCTCTCTCTCTCTCTCTCTCTCTCTCCCTCTCTCTCTCTCTCTCTCTCTCTCTCTCTCTCTCTCTCTCTCTCTCTCTCTCTCTCTCTCTCTCTCTAACGCTGTCTCTCTCTAACGCTCTCTCTGTAACTAATTCTCTCTAAATCTCTCTCTCTAACTCTTTCTCTCTAACTCTCACTTTTTCTCTCCAACTCTTACTCTTTCTCTCTAACTTTCTCTCTATCTCTCTAAATCTCTCTCTATTTATCTCTCTCTATTTCTCTCCCTAACTCTCTCTCTAACTCTCTCTCTCTCTCTAACTCTCTCTAACTCTCTCTGTCTTTCCCTCTCTCTATTTGTCTCTCTAATTTTATCTCTCTCTCTATCTCTCTCTAACTCTCTCTCTCTCTCTCTAGTCCTCTCTTAAAGTCACTCTCTAACTCTCTCCTATCTCTATTTCTGTTTCTGTCTCTCAATATCTTTCTGTGTCTTTCCCTCTACTCCTCCGTGTCTCTTTATCTCTATATTTCTCCCGCCCCCTTTCTCTCTCTCTCTCTCTCTCTCTCTCTCTCTCTCTTTTAACCTCATTCTTTCTCTCTCTATCTCTCTCTGTCTTTCTCTCACTTCCTCTCTCTGTTTTTCAGTCTCTACACACACACACACACACACACACACACACATATACACACACATATACACACACACGCACACATTAATATACAGATATATAAATACACACACACCCGCGCACACATACACACATATACAAACACGCACACATTAATACAAAGACATATAAATACACACACGCATACACACACACACACACGCATACACACCCACACACACACACACACACACACATATATATATAATATATATATATATATATATATATATATATATATATATATATATATATATATATATATATATATATATCATAATCTAACACAAGCAGAGACAGACAAACACAGACAGATATCGAGAAAAAAGTATAGAGACAACAAGATGTTATAAAGAAAGAGTAAGAATGAAAAAAAAAAAGAGAAGATAGAAACAGGAATGAATGATAGATATAAAGGAAAGAATGTGGGAATAAAGAACAGAATGATAAGAAGTAGAGATCTTTTTTACAAAAGTAAAACAAAAATGATAGAGAGACGAAAGACAAATAGAGAAAGGAACGGATGAAGACAGAAAGACAGAGATAAAGAAGGAGAGAGAAAAAAAATAGACACAAATAAAAGGACATGCTTAGAATGACAAACTAAGAAATAGAGAGGAACATAACAGGAGGAATTAAGATATAACAAAATTATTTTAAAACGAGAGTCCGCAATTGGTCGAGACAGAGAGACAGAGAAGAGACGGGCAGAAAAGAGACAGACATAGAAGTGACAGACAGGCAGACAGACAGACATAAACAATCAGTAAAGAGACAGACATTTATACAAAGAAGAGACAGACAGACAGACAGACAGACAGACAGACAGACATACAGACAGACAGACATACAGACAGACAGACAGACAGACAGACAGACAGACAGTTTCAGACAGACAGACAGAGCAAATCGGTGTTAAGAAGATAGATGTTTGCAAGCGATTATGTCGAAAGCGGAAAGTGCCGAACATAACCGCAAGCACGTCATAATTCCAGCAATTTGCACAGTCCGAATATAACCTCAACTTTCTTCTTACTTCCCCTGAACAGAACAACAACACACACGCGCATCATGTAGGTCTGTGTTTACGGATAATTTTGGAAAGTTCTCGTTTATTTTGGAATAATTCAGGAATTTTTCCGCAATAAAAAATTGCCACTAACGTTGATCGATTTTTCCTGTTAGGGCAGATAAGTTAGATAGAAGTTTTGAGCTAATGTAATTTAGTCCCGGCGCTCTCGCTTCATTTATCTCCCCTGTTTCGTGCCTGCCTCAGGTGGCGTCCTGGGATTGATTCCCTGGGGATTTTTCGTCTTCTTTTTGCTAAGAAAATTCTCGTGAGAGGAGAAGGTGGTGAAGTTTAGGCCTATACGCAAATATGGGGTGGGATCGGTCTTTTATTTGTCCTTCAGTATGTTGAAGGTCTGTCTGTAGAATTCTATAATTGTACAGTTTTGAAAAAAGTGGAGAGGCGCTTAACCTTTGCTGTGTCATTCACAGTTCAATGGACACACTGACCCTAGTCATTGCCTGGTGGAGCCTGTAATCCCCTTTTCGACAGTTTAGTTAGCTTAGGGACATTTGAAAGAGATTTCATGGCACCGGGACATTAGTGGATTTCAAGGGAAATTAAACTTGGCACCGAACTTAGAATATTTACCTCTAACGTTGAATCCGTACGAGTTGATGATGGG
>JACEFZ010027954.1:70000-185000 GCA_014155875.1 Cepaea nemoralis
CAATAGTTTGATTCCAGAATGTTCTACACAAGAGTGTAAATAATGCAGCTTCGTATATTCTAGGTCATGCCGTCACGACCGCGCTCTTGCCTCACCATCAGCACCGTCTCCGCCCCCACCCCTATCCCCCTCTCAAAGTAGCAAAAGGAGCCCATTTAGGATTATCAAAGCCAGAGTCGGCAATAAAGAAAGCCCAGTTAATGTTATCAGGGAAAATTCTCGCAATAAAATAAACCCATTCCGTTATCTGTTAACATAATCCAAGGGGAAAATCGACATCGGAATTAGGCTGGCGTTATTTTGTTCTCCCCTCTAATTATCGAATATAGTGGGGGTTTTATGTTCTTTGAAGATGTTCGGCTTAGTTCATCGTCGTTTCTTCTTAATCATCATCATCATCATCATCGTCTTCTTCTTCTTCTTCTTCTTCTTCTTCTTCTTCTTCTTCTTCTTCTTCTTCTTCTTCTTCTTCTTCTTCTTCTTCTTCTTCTTCTTCTTCTTCTTCTTCTTCTTCTTCTTCTTCTTCTTCTTCATCATCATCATCATCATCATCATCATCATCATCATCATCATCATCATCTTTTCCGATTGCTATCATTGATAATTGCACGGTCACGACGGTTCTCACAATATACTGGAACTGTTTTGGTAGTTCCTCTCTAGTTCCTCTCTAGTTCCTTAGTTTTCGAGATCAGCTGCAGACGACGTGGAAGCAGGCTACTTTGCGTGTGATTTTCATGGTATAAGCTTAGATGGTTCGGAAGTTAATAGAAAACTATTTAACGTAAAATTTGCCTAGTAAATCACTAACTGCTAATAACATTATGGGTTGTGTTTATTCACTCGCTATGAACTCAAGTGTAGTCCGTACACGTGAAAGTACTTCTAGTGCACTGGGCTGATTTTTACGTATGGATTAGCTGTCCCTATTACCGATGTCCCTCGCCATCAGGCTATCCCACTCCGACTTCAGGGGTATTTGTAAATTATATCCTCAAGTTAAGGACGAGAAATCAACGTTTTAGTCTGGCTGACCGGTGTAGGGGTTGAACCCGCTACCTCGGCATCAACACATCGGATGTTTAAGAACGAGCCCTCTTATCTACTCTGCCATGCTGTCCTCCAGTGATGGGATTGATTGTGACGTCCTGTAAGGGACATGAACTAACTTTACTTCCACACAGCTCAGACTTCAGTGTTAATTCAGTGACCCAGTCAATACTGCCTGTGTAGTTCCATACAGCTCGGAGTTCAGTGTTGATTCTGTGAGTCAGTCAACACACCCGGTGTAGTTCCATACAGCTGGCAGTTCAGTGTTGACTCAGTGACCCAGTCAATACTCCCGGTGTAGTTCCCCACAGCTCGGGGTTCAGTGTTGATTTAGTGGGCCAGTCAATCCTTCCGGTGTAGTTCCATACAGCTCGGAGTTCAGTGTTGATTCAGTGGGTCAGTCAATACTCTCGATGTAGTCCCATACAGCTCGGAGTTCAATAGTCAATTGATTCAGTGTTGATTTAGTGGGCCAGTCAATCCTTCCGGTGTAGTTCCATACAGCTCGGAGTTCAGTGTTGATTTAGTGGGTCAGTCAATACTCCCCATGTAGTCCCGTACAGCTCGGAGTTCAGTGTTGATTCAGTGGGTCAGTCAATACTCTCGATGTATCCATACAGCTCGGAGTTCAATAGTCAATTGATTCAGTGTTGATTTAGTGGGCCAGTCAATCCTTCCGGTGTAGTTCCATACAGCTCGGAGTTCAGTGTTGATTCAGTGGGTCAGTCAATACTCCCGATTCACTTCATGAACCAATCAAGTACTAATCTCAATTAGCTCATCAAGGCCCTTCCAACCAACCACGAAATCCTGGGAGGGGGCATTATGCCACATAGTGGTCACGCTCACACGCACCACCTAATAGGAATTAGGAGATTCCAGTCTAACATAGATGACTTGATCACTAGAAACTAAGGACGATTAAGCATCGTCAGAACAGCAACAGAGGTCGCTTCGAGAAAGGACATCAAGTCAGCTGTGTGTTTTTCCTTGAGCTCCGTGATAAAAGGATTTGATCGTCTAGCGAGCCATTTGTACTGAGAGAATGGATCGCCTGTTTGTATAGCATTAATGCCATGGTCGGACGGGACATAATAAATTATAGACGACGAGATTTGCAATAGTTTGTGAGAGTCCTTGAGATTGAGCAATTACAGAAAGAATATACAGCTGGGTTTTATTTTATTAGCATGGAACGTCGTCCCCGTGTCAGGGCCCGTTATATTCTTACAACAGTGTTTTGTCTATTCTGAAACGAGATCAAATCTGAATAAACAGGATTGTCTCAAATTGCGCCAGTCTTCAAGGTGAGCGACTTTGTTACATTTATATTCCAGTTTGAGTTTTAACGCTTTGGCGGTTATATTCACATTGAGACATCAGTGACCCAGTCAATACACCCGGTGTAGTTCCCCACAGCTCGAGGTTCAGTGTTGACTCAGTGACCCAGTCAACACACCCGGTGTAGTCCCATACAGCTCGGAGTTCAGTGTTGATTCAAGAGTCAATACTCCCGATGTAGTCCCATACAGCTCGGAGTTCAGTGTTGATTCAATAGTCAATACTCCCGATGTAGTCCCATACAGCTCGGAGTTCAGTGTTGATTCAATAGTCAATACTCCCGATGTAGTCCCATACAGCTCGGAGTTCAGTGTTGATTCAATAGTCAATACTCCCTATGTAGTCCCATACAGCTCGGAGTTCAGTGTTGATTCAGTGGGTCAGTCATACCCCCGATGTAGTCCCATACAGTTCGGAGTTCAGTGTTGATTCCAATAGTCAATACTCCCGATGTAGTCCCATACAGCTCGGAGTTCAGTGTTGATCAGTTATCAGTTATCAGTTGGGGTATCTTCGTTGCACTCCGGACATGTCCATAGGTGCTCAGATCCTCCCCCCAGCATATGCATCAGCGTCCGGTGGCTAATAGTGCCAGTTCTGTGTGGTTGACGAGGCGCTTTGTTTCCCGATGTACCTCTCGCGTCTGGCTGTGCCGTTCTTACTCCAGGTCTTTCATCCTGGAAAGCGATGTGGAATCACTGCCGTTCAAAATCCTCTGTTCTCGCCAAATCTTTAAGAACGTTAATAACATCGGCACGATCCATGGGCTAGCCATCTACAGGGGGTGCAGAGCCAGCCAGTTTGTCAGCTCGTTCATTTCCCTCGACTCCCGCATGTCCCGGGACGAAGATGAAGGTGACTTTACGGACAACAGACTTCCGCAGCGATTCAGTCCACTGTCTACGTACAGATCCAGCTTCGACCTTCTGACCTTCAGTGTTGATTTAGTGGGCCAGTCAATCCTTCCGGTGTAGTTCCATACAGCTCGGAGTTCAGTGTTGATTTAGTGGGTCAGTGTCACGGAAAAACTGCAGTTTAGTGATTCCTTGATAACTTACATATCAAAATACAATGTAGGAGGAGAGTTAACAACTGTGTACTTCATTCTGAGAGGAGAAAAAAAATTAAAGATCATTGATCGACGAATATAAAAATAGGATACAGGTGTTCGCAGAGTTCATTGCCTGACGATCGGATCGTACGGACACGGGAACCGGGGAGATCGCGTTGGGGGAAAAATGAACGGAGAAAACGATCAACGAGTTAGGATGCTTTGAAGTAGTAGCGTACGGGGAACTCAGGGAAACAGCGTAACAACGGAAATAAACGAGCAAATGGTCACTACGTGATTGTACCGCCTTTTGATGGGCAGGATACGTCAAGAGACGAGTGTTGAGGTATGAACATCAAACACTAACGGAGGATGGGCCACTCGTTATAAATAGTAGAAATTGGGTTCTCTTGATTAGTGTGTGTTCCAAACTGGACAGAGATATCTATTACTCCCAGGTGTGGAAAAGAAATTATAGTCCCGTATTGTTTAAGGCAATGGGATATTAGTGCCGATGTGCTTAATTATTAATTTCGATTCCGGGAGGATAAGTGAATATAAGGTATTATAACCTTAGCGTAATAGTTTTAGCATAGGGAAATAGATGTGTGTGCATAGCGTTTACCATTGCTTTCTATTAGTGAATAGTTTAGACTTTGGTGAATTCATATGTCTTATGTTGGTGTTTACTTCGGAAGCCTTGTCATTACGGCTGGAGAAGGACACTTGCATAAGTAGTATTAAGTGGCAGAAGCCTATCACTTGATATGTTATACTTCTCACAGGTTCCAATTCCCATCCGGATATATCAGAGAAGATAGACACATACATCTTGTGTACAGGAAAAGTTTTGTTGATAAACTCAAGGCATTTCATTTGTGGGGAGAGCACATAAACCAAGGAATAACCTAGACAGGGTCAAATACGAAATAAAATATACCTTTAAAGGAACTTTGAAAAAGAAGAAAAGAATATCCAGATAACCAAAGTAATAATGGCAAAAGAAAGATAAGTTTGCAGAAAGCAAAGCAAAATAAAACTACATACGTATTGTACGCATAGTGAAGAAACAATAGACAAGTCAGAACATTGCTACTCATTAGAGACAATATGCAGGACTGTGGTGATGTGGTTTTTTCCGGTGTTGGATAATTAATTTCATGAAACAGACTCGGGCGAAGTCATAGACTTACTGGAATATTATTACTTTACGGTGATCCAGTGGTGAACAGTTTTGTTTCATTCAATAACGGATTTACCTTCAAACTCAAGCATACGGAACATCCAGGGTGAGACCTGTCCTGTTTTATGTGATGTCCGGTGGTTTGGCAGAATGATTGGGAGAGATGTGATACCGCTGCTAGACATTACGAGTTCATTCTTGCACCAACAATAGAATACACTATCAACTACGCTTACACAGTCCATACATACACCAGACATAGTTTTTATTAATAAATATTTTATTAATCGTTGAAAGGAACTGTTGTCGGAGTATGTGTTGAGGGAATAATAGAGAGAGAGAAAGGAATAGATATATAGAAGGGAAGACAGAAGGGAGGAGTGTAGACAGAAGTCAGTCAATAATCCCAAAAGATAATATACTTGAAGATGTGCTTGTTGATTCCACTTTCCTCCCGGGAAAATAAGCGACAGTCAGTCAATACTTCCGATGTAGTCCCATACAGCTCGGAGTTCAGTGTTGATTCAATAGTCAGTCCTTCCGGTGTAGTCCCATACAGCTCGGAGTTCAGTGTTGATTCAATAGTCAATCCTTCCTGTGTAGTCCCATACAGCTCGGAGTTCAGTGTTGATTCAGTTGGTTAGTCAATACTCCCGATGTACCGCTGGTACTTATGTGGCTGTGGCGCCACGGCAGTTTGGTGGTTACTACACCGTCCTGTCGGATCTGTGGTCCTGGTTTCAGATCCCAGTCCAGGCGGATCCCTCGTCACCGCATGCCTCCAGTGTCGACCCAACTTCATGACATAGTATAGTACGGAAAGAACAGTTGGGGGGGGGGGGGGGGGGGGGGGAGAGAGTTAGTGTAGGTGATAGGGAGCTGAGCAGATAATGTCACGAGAGCGGTCGGATGAGATGAGGGGTCGAGGCCTGCGCTCGTCGTCTCACTAAGTGAGGGAAAGGCTGGCTACCTGTTCCTCGGTGTACTCGCGTGGTCGAGCGGTGTATCGCCCTCGCACTTAGACTTCCTGTGCGCTAACGGTGGGGTATTGATTTAGTTCCACACATCTGTCGGCTAGACTTTAACGTTGACTTGTCGTTCAGAACGCTATGGCAAACTACAGCAGAGCTGCGATATTTGCACCTTTCGGCCGACACATCCGACTTCTTCAGGCATTTGTTGACCGAGTTAATCTTCCCAGTTATTTATAATCTCATTATCCCAAATCTGCCTATATCTTCCAGTTGTTTTCAGTGAAATACCGAGATTTTAGACACCTGAGATATTATTATTATTATTATTATTATTATTATTATTATTATTAATATTATTATTATTATTATTACAGTATTATTATTAATATTATAATATTATTATTATTATTATTATTATTGGTGGTGTTGTTGTTGTTGATGTTGATGTTGTTGTTGTTGTTGTTGTTGTTGTTGCTGTTTTTCTTGTTGTTGATCTTACACTAGACAGTTATTTGACTTGGGGGTTTCCCTTGATGGCACCGTGGAAGGGCTGGGCGTGGGCGCTGTTGTCGCCAGTTCAAAACTAAATGCTGCCTTACTTCAAAGCACAGATCCTTAGTAACCGTGACTTCATTAATTAATTAATTAATTAATTAATTAATTAATTAATTAATTCATTCATTCATTCAGTAGCATTTCCTTTGCAGAACCTCGCTCCCATAACAACCTTCCGGAAAACCTCTCGATCATAAGAAAGATGTCCCGCATCCGATACGCCCATCTGGAGATCATCCGCCACATCCTGCACCCATTTTCTCTTTGGCCTTCTCCATACCCCTCCATTATTGATCTCTCCAAATTTTCGTGACCTTTCAAGTGAGCAAAATATTCCATGGTTATTAAGGTTTCTTGGGAAGTTTTGTAGAAGGTAGTTTGCCATTGTTTTCCTTCTGGGCAGTGACTGTACTAGTCGGTGGCCATAGGCGTTGTCTCTACTGATGGGTTGATCTGCCTATCGCCACAGAGTGCAGACCATAACCAACAACAATCTGTCGGCTGCTCTCACACTCTATCCACCACCTGCTTCCATGGCTTCACGTAATCTGATTTAGGGGCTGGGGGAAGTAAACGAGTACTCCACCTTGCCCAAGAGTGTCCCGTAGACTAACGGAGGAAAGAAAGGAGGCGTCTTACATCTACTTAGAAGGGGGATACCCCTACCTTGCAAACCGGAACCGTGACATACTTTATGTTATTGAAGGCATTACGGTAGCGAGGAATAAAACCAGGCACACATTGTCATAAAACTAGGTCATGGCATGCTTGACACTTTCTTCACTCGACACCCATACGATAGAAGTTGAAACTTTATTTCATTTACTTAATGAAACGAAAAGGAAATTGTACTAATATTAAACAAGGGAAACTATCCTAAAATGTGTGTTGTAATATTAGTTTGGTAATTTCCCTTGTGCTACCAAGTCTCCCAAACGATGGAAAGAACAGAAACACTAAAAATACCGTCCGTGTCGTAAGGGGCGACTAAGTGGGGTTGGGGTGGAACTGATTACCTCATCCAGTAGGAAACTTCAGCTGTAAGCCCAGCCAACTCTTACTAATAGTGATGGAGGTGTACTTCTCCATAGCACAAAGCCTGGGCTGAATTGTAGAGACCATGTGTAGCCCATGCAGCATGATACTTCTCTCGACCTGCCTGATTTACTCCAGAGGAAAGTAACACCAATACTCCTGGAACACTCACGCTGTAGAAACTGCCGGATCAGAAAAGCAATGCTTTAATTGTTCATCTGTCGGAGCTTCGATCCTGGACCATTTGCCAACAACCATGAACGCTGTGAGAAACCCTGATAATTGTAGACATCGAAGAAACCCACGGACCAAGAAGAAACATGATATTTTCCAAGATATGAGCACTGAAGAAATCTGGCTGTCAGTATCCCTGTGGACGATAATCCCTTTAATATTAATATATGAAATGTGGCGGATTCGGTCACAGGATTAGTAATCTGGCGCTGGGGTATACCCTAATTATAACTTCTCTTTTGAGGTTGAACGGGGTATGGGGTAAAGAAAACAGGAAGGACATCCGGTTCACTTGAGGCACAAGTCTCGTAAACTGAAATCCTTGGCCCATGTACACGTCGTGGGGCTTTAGACAGAACTGTAATTGAAGTAGGTCAGCATGGCCGAATGGATAAGAACGCGTGTTGTTAACCATCCGGTGTGCTGATGCCGAGGTAAGGAGTTTAATCCCTATACCGGACAGTTGGACTAAAATGTTGACCTCTTGTCCTTGACTTGGGGACGTAAACTACAAGTGCTTCTGAACCGGACAGTTGGACTAAAATGTTGACCTCTTGTCCTTGACTTGGGGACGTAAACTACAAGTGCTTCTGAAGTCGGGATGGGTTCGCCTGATGGGAGGGACACTGTTAATAGGAAAAAGCTAATCCACACGCAAAATTCAGTCCAGCACTACTAGAAGAAGTGTGTATGGACTACGCTTGAGTTCAAAGAGAGCGGGAGGGAAAAAAAAAAAGAAAACGAAAAATGTAATGGAAGGCACACACAATTCCTGGTTGAAGGGGCTGGTTTCGACTAGCGGGATGTTTGAGACAAAGCACTGAAGACACATTGAGCCTGAAAATATATAAGGACCTATTAACCAATCGGTGTCTTACCAATGGACCCTCATCGTCTTCCTTCGTCTGGGAGCAGTGTTTTGTATGCGTACATCCCAACATGGGTCGCAAACAAGATAGTGCGTAACATTCATTATTGTGCGTAGATGTTAATTGTGTAGTCCCGTGCTACTTTGGCCAACATATTCCGACTTCGACAGTTGAGTTTTCTTTTCTGAATGTCTCCTCCCATATGCGGATTGCCTTTGTGGCTTGTAAGCTCTGCCCGCACACGTTTTCTGTCGGACTTTGTTGCTCTAGACTTTATACCGAACATGAGAACGCTATTGCGTTTACCAGCAAAAAAAAATATTCTGCGTCAGCCGGGAATCGAACCCGGATCGACTGCTTGGAAGGGAACCATGCTAACCTTTACACCACCGACGCTTCTGTATTAATCTTGTGCTTACCATCCTTAATAACTTCCGGCCCTTCACTTGCCCTCTTAGTCTCTGCCCCTGTCCCCTTCCATACCCCGTGGGTCCTATCTCCTCCACCTCCGTGGCTATCAGCGCCGCGGGTACATCCGCGTTTCGTTCTTTGTCTGTCGCCGCCCCGGTCGGCTGTCCCTTTGCCCTGGCTTGGCCTGGTTTTCCTCCGTGGGTCCGCTCCTCCTTTCTCCCTGCTGCAGCCCCCGCCCTCCCGCTGGCCCCGGGCCTGACTGCATCCCGCCTGGTCCCGCTTGGGATCTTGCATTCTTCTGTCTCCTCCTTCCGCCCTGGTCCGCCAGGGTCCGGTCCCCCCCGTGGGCTCCCTCCTGGGCGTCTGGCCCCCGCGCGTGATCCTCTGGCCGCAGGCGCCTTCGAGCCCCTTGTGCCTGTTCCTCCCCCCCCGGCTCTCCTGCCCGCCCGCCCCTCCGTCCCCGCCCGCTTCCACCTTCTGGCCGCCCGCCCCACTCCTTTTCTGTTCGTCCCCGGCCCCATCCACTTCGCCCACCTTCTACAACCTTCCCGCTTGCCGCATCCGCCTGTGCCCTGGCCTTGGCGCCGCTGCCGCTGCCTCTCTCCCCGTCCCCTCCGGCCCCTTGGGCACCCTTTCTCCCCCTTCCGGTGTGCCTCTCGCGCCCCGCTGCCTGTTCTCCGCACCTGCCCGGGGGCACACCTGGCCCCTGGCCCGCCCACCCCCCGCCAAGCTCCCGCTGCGCCGCGCCCGCCGCCGTCCCGCCCCGCGCCGGGCCAGCGGCCCCTGCGTGCGCTGCCGTCACAGCACTGCAACTCCGCCCTCCTCCGCTACCACGCGGCAGCCGCCGCACCCCCGACCCGCGCAGCTCTGAGCAGCCCCGCGAGGAGAACGCACAGCTGCGGCCACCCGCCTAACGACAGCGTTTTTTTTTTGTACCCTTATCCCACGGAGCGCTGGCCCGATGTAACAGCTATGGAGCAGCAGCCAACAAGGCATGCTCCCTCTCGAATCTGCAGGCGGAAAGCGATTTTATATATTCCGCTCCTCCTATCGCGGTGGTTCACCAACCGATGCCGCGCGACGCGATCACAGCGCTTACAACACGCAAGGACCCAGCTGAACGATTCCTTCAAAGCCTCCCTCATGTCCCGCTGCCAGCGCGTCGGCGCTGCACCCCCTACCGCCGCACGCCAGCGCTGCGCACTGAGCCGAACACCATGCATTCCGGAATGTCCGTGCCACCCGCCCCGGCCTTCCGAGTGCCCCGGCCACCCGACAAGGTGCCACTGCCTTGGCCAGTCGGAGCACTATTTCGGGTCGTCCTCCCGCTTCGCCCTTTCATCCAGCCCCCTCCCTCCCTGGCCCTCCGGCAGCCTGCGGCCCTGCGCGCCAGCCCCGGCCATCTCCCACCCCGCCCCAGCTCCCCGCCCACGACGAGCTGCAGATACATCCCGGCCGTGCTGACGTCTCAACAGCGACCAGAACAACTGTGGCGGACCCCTTTTTGACCGACATCCGCCCGCATCCCGCACCGCGCTGGACGGCCTGTCCGCTGAACCCGCCCTGCCCCCCTCTCCGCCTCCGCCAGACCGGGGTACTGAAACGCCGAAAGGAAACAATCCAACAGCCAACAGCCAGAAGGCCACGCAAAAGACCGCAGAGAAGCCGAAAGCTAGAGTCAATTCAAAGACCAGTGAAAACCTCAAGATGAAACCAGCAACCCATTGTCACTGACGAACAAGTTCAAGATGAAACCAAGTCTTTAACCAGAAATATGACAGTCAAACTAGACGCGAACACCGATAATCCTGTCGAAAAACGCGAATTACCTGAAAACATAAGAGACTGGACGAGGAAGACATTGAGATGATAACCAGCGCGTACCAACGGGCGATCTCAGAATAAGGCAACAAAAGCAAGCAAACCAAAGGATGAGTCATTATAAGGACTGCATCCTAGCAAAACAGACAAGCCAGAAGTCAACACTGAAAAAAAAAAAAAACCCACCGGATAAACAGATCATGGAGCAGCTACAACAAGAGAATCCTCATATCCGAATCTTGAAGGCTGAGCGGATTCAGTTGACATGATGTCTCCGTGACTTGAGGAGCAATTTTTTTTTCAGCCCACTAAACTTCTTGTTCTTTTACCCAGATCATTCATCGCATTCTCACAACGCTTTCACGGTTAATCGCTTTTTATTTATACAATTGCCGAGTTCGGCGTTAAAATAGCATCATCATCAAGTGCCATGCCACTTGGCGTTGGCATTCATATTTCGGTCTTTGGTGTTCTGGATCAACTCTGCTGATGCTATTCCTCCGTGCCACCGTCTCAATCTATCCAGCATCATTTCTCTTGGTCGCCGCTGCCTCTCTTCCCCTCGATTTTTCCAGTCGTCACAATGTTCTCCAATGCCTCTCTTCTCATCACACGACCAAAGAAAGCTGTTTGTCTCTTCCTTATTGTTGTATATAATGTTCTAGTTTTATTAGCGTATTTCAGGCAATCGTTGTTAGTTACTCTGACAATCCATGGAATTCGCAACATTCGTCTTAGGAAGAGTACTGGAGAGTACTGGTTAAAATATATTTCTAGAAATTGAAAGAAGAGCAACTATTGCCCTGCAAAAACTACAGCGATTGAAGCCCTTGAGGATTGGAAAGAGACTGAGAAACAAAGGTTGACAACTGAAAGCATGTATATTTCATGTGGCAATAAATGTGAATGGAAGAGATAGAGCAACAAACGTCAAAGAACTAAACGCATGCATATGTTACGTGGCAACAAATGGATGTGCAACTTGGACATTTGATAAATCACTTTAAAGGAACATATGGGATTTTTTATATTTGTTTCTGAAGACTATTACAAATTTATTGAACGAGACAGGGAACAGGCAGATCTATTCAAAGAAACTCTGTGCTGTAGCTGAGTGCTTTATAGAACAAATCATGCTGAGGAAAATTGAATAGTTTGAGTATATCAGGAGATATGAGTGCGAGGGAGGATGGCTGTGGAGGGAAACGCGCCAGACGAGGAGATGGGGGAGGGTGGGGTGGGGGGGAGGGGAGACCACAGCGGGGATTAATTCGGAAAGTGATAGATAATTGACACATGATAGGAAATGTGATAAATAATTTACCTATGAAAGCAAATATCTTTAGATAAGTTAATGCATTATAGGAAATGTGATAGGTAATTTACACGTGATAACAAATCTGATAGATAATTTAATGCACGATATCAAATGTGTTAGGTAATTTACACATGATAGCAAATGTGATAGTTAATTTACACACGATAGCAAATGTGATAGTTATTTTACACATAATAGCAAATGTGATAGATATTTTACACATGCTAGCAAGTGTGATAGATATTGTACACATGATAGCAAATGTTATAAATATTTTACACATGATAGGAAATGTGCGAGTGACTAGAATGCCGGATTCTCCTTCAGGAGACCCGGGTTCGAATCCTCGATAAGGTGTGGATTTGTTTCTGTCGGGGGCAAAAAGAAAATCCTAACCTGCACAGTTCGCGGCGACTGCACTAGCCAGGTGGCCTTAATTTCTCATGTTCAAGACCCCCCTGTCATACACCGCAAGGTACTATATTGGCAGTATGACAGACAGTTGACAGCAAATGTGATAGAAAATTTACACATGACAGCAAATGTGACAGATAACTTTGCATTTTAACAAATGTGATCGATAATTTACACATGATAGCAAATGTGATAGATAAGTTACACATGCTATCAAATGTGATAGATAATTTACCCATGATGGCAAATATGATAGATAATGTGCAGATGATATCCATGTGATAGATAATTTACACATGGTAGCAAATGTCATAGATAATTTACACATGATAGTAAAAGTGATAGATAATTTACACATGATAGTAAAAGTCATAGATAATTTACACATGGTAGCAAATGTCATAGATAATTTACACATGATGGCAAATGTAATACTGCGCCTATCCCCAAGCCACGACGCCGGTTATGCCTAGCTGGAACGCCTCTGTGGCAAAGGGGTTACGAACGCAATTCGTAATCCTGCATGCGGCGTTCGAAACGCAGCTGCGGGCCATTTGGAAGCAGGCCGCATTGCGTTGGATTTTCTACAATGGTATGAGAGCCGGTCGTTCAAAAAGCAATGGCAAACTACTGAACGTAAGCTTGCCAATAAATCAGTCAAAAATGATGGGGTTGACCGCAACGTCCTATAAATGATATGGAACTAATGTTGTTTTTAAAGCTGTAACGAAATATGCCAACATTAATATAAGCGATATATTGTTTGTGTCTTAAATATTCAGAATCTTTTCTAATTCACGGAAAACATGAAGTGGGATAGGCCTGTTGTACGAGAACGCGGTCACGAGTGACAGCATGGGCGTTGCAGTTAGAGCCTTCGTCAGCACACACATAACACACAACAATACAATTACTTATAAAGTAAACCAGAGTTACTTACCTAATGTGTACTCAACACTTCTGACATTGATGATACAATTACAGATAACCCAGGACGTTGCGGCTAACAAACCTTCATCAGGCTGATGGATAAACACTTGCTTGTCGCTGCAACAGTGCAACGCCAACATAACATCCTTTTTCGTTGTTGTTGTTTTGTGTGTGTGTGTGTGTGTGTGTGTGTGTGTGTGTGTGCGTGCGTGCGTGCGTGCGTGCGTGCGTGCGTGCGTGCGTGCGTGCGTGCGTGCGTGCGTGCGTGCGTGTGTGTTGTCAGCTGATAACTGCTCTAGCCGCAACGGAGTTTGCTTTCCGTAATCGTGTTTTGTGAAGATACCCTATACTTAAATTGTTTCTGTTTAGTTTTGCATTATTGTTTACTTATCCACAGCTTGACGGCCGTTTACTGTTATTCAGACATTGAGAGGACACTTAACATTATGATACTAAATATCTGTTTAAGACAGCGTAGATTTGTATGAGCGTCGGTGGTGTAAAGGTTAGCATGGTTGCCTTCCAAGCAGTCGATCCGGGTTCGATTCCCGGCTGACGCAAAGTTTTTTTTTTCCCCCTTTGACGTGTTTTTTATTTTTTTCTAGGTGAGAATAGAAGAATCCTCGGGGTTCTTATTTTGACCTTCAATATTGACTTATCGTTCAGAAAGCACTGGCAAGATGCTGAACATAAACATACCTAGAACATCATCCTGGGGTGTTGGGTTTTCGCGACGTCCTGTCAAAGACATTACGTATCTTCTCCCCTGTGAAAGAAATACCCTTGTAGTGTGATTGAGCATCACCTCCGACCTTCTCATACTGCTGAGTTTAAGTGGTATATCTAGGTCAGAGAAGAGAAAGAAGGCACCCGCCAGAGGACGCACGAAACATCCGTGGTTAGCTTTGGCAAACCTGCAAGCCTGTGTGCCGTGGAATGTTTCGGTAACCTTTAACTTACCTGTACTCTCCGGGAGAAGCTGTGCAGGTGACAGGTGTACATGCTCGTCGGTGTGTGGTTTGATCTGGGGATTGATGTTCCTGGAGTGAACGTTGTTGTGACTACCTTTCCTTGAGTGAAAGTTGTTGTGACTACCGTTCACCAGTCCGTCCGTCCATCCACACACCCCTTTGTCCATTCGTCCCTCCGTCCACCCGTCTGTCTGTCTGTCTGCCAGCCAACTTGCCTGCCTCTTCCTCTCTCTCTCTCTCTCTCTCTCTCTCTCTCTCTCTATGTCTCTGTCTCTGTCTCTCTCTCTGTCTGTCTCTCTCTCTCTCTCTCTCTATCTATCTATCTATCTCTCTGTCATTCATCCACCCCCCACCTTCCCATCCATTCATCCGCCATCTGTCCACCTATCTATCTATCCGCCTATCCATCTATCCATCCATCTTTCCATCTATCCATCCATCCACGCACCCTCATCCATCCATCTAACCACCCACCCATCCATCCATCCACCCACTCACCCGCCCATACACCCATAAACTCACCAACCCACCCATCTATCCACCTATCCACCCACCCATCCATTCATCTATCCATCCGACCATGAATCCATCAACCCATTCATCCATCCGCTAACCAACGTAACCAACTACCCAGCCGAATCTGATCCACCATGTTGGCGGCACCGCTACACAAGTGACCTGTTTCTAACCTCTGGCTGATTAACTGTCATCATCATCAAGTTGCCGTGCCGGCTGGCGTAGGCGTTCATGTCTCTCCATAGATCTCGGTCTTTGGTTTTCTGGATCAACTCTGCTGCTGATATTCCTCCATGCCACCGTCTCAATCCATCCAGCATCACTTCTCTTGGTCTACCTCTGCCTCTCTTCCCCTCGATCTTTCCAGTTGTTACGATGTTCTCCAATGCCTCTCTTCTCATCACATGACCGAAGAAAGATGTTTGTCTCTGTCTTATTGTTGTATATAATGTTCTAGTTTCGTTAGCCTGTTTCAGGCAGTCGTCGTTAGTTACTCTGGCAGTCCAAGGAATTCGCAACATTCGTCTCAGGAACCACATCTCTGTTGCTTCTAATTTCTTCTTAATTTGTTCATTTACATTCCAAGATTTCACTGCCATACAGCAAAACTGGTTCTACATAGCATTTCAGCACTCTCTTTCTTACATTCAGTGATAGTGACTTATTGCATAAGATACTCTTCATTTTCTGAAATGCGGCTTTTGCCTGCCCTATTCTGCTCCTAATCTCTGTTGTACATCTTCTATCTGATGTTATAAATGCCCCTAGGTATCTAAAATTATCAACTTGGTTAAGGATTTTCCCTTCTATTTCTATGTCACATTTTGGTGTCACCATTTTCTTTGATATTACCATTGTTACTGTTTTCTTAATATTCAAGGAGAGTCCTTTCCTTGCACTCTCTGGTACTACAACGTCTAATAATTGTTGTAGGTCTGTTGAATTATCCGCCACCAATACTGTGTCATCTGCATAGCGTATATTATTTATATTATAACCTCCAACTAGTATTCCTGGCATCTCTTTGATCTCTCTCATTATTACTTCGCTATACAGGGAGAAAAGATCTGGTGACAAGACACACCCTTGTCGTACTCCTAGCTTTATCTGTTCGTAACTACCCTCTTTATTTCCCATTTTAATTGCTGCTACTTGGTTCCAGTAAATATTCTTTATTATTCTTAAATCTTTTCCATCAGTGTTGATATCTTCCAACATTTTAATCAGTTCATCATGTTTTACTTTATCAAATGCCTTAGTATAATCTATGAAGCACAAATATATGTCTCTCTGTTTCTCTATTGACCTTTCTATTAGTGTCCGTAATGTATAAATTGCATTGTTTGTGCCCTTTCCTTCCACAAATCCATACTGTTCATCACTAATTTCCATTTTTATTTTCTTTTTGGTTCTTCTCATTATGATTCTGAGTAGAAGCTTAGTGATATGGTTTATAAGGTTAATTGTACGAAAATCTTCACAATCAATTGCTCCTGGTCTTTTTGGTATAGCTATAAATACAGATTTCAGCATATCACTGGGTAAATATCCACTGCTGTAAATATCATTCAACATTTTGGTTAATATATCTACTCCAAATTCTCCCAATACTTCTAATTCTTCTATTGTGATTTCATCTGGCCCAGCTGTTTTTCCTTTCTTCATACGTTTCATAGCTTCAGCGACTTCTTCTTTCAGAATAGGTGGACCTTCTAAGTTACTATCTTCTGATTAACTGTGCTTTTTTAAAATTAAAATATTTAACATTAATAACGACATTTGCAGGTCCGCATGGCCGAATGGGTAAGAACGCATGTTCTTAAATATTCGGTGTGCTGATGCCGAGGTAAGCAGTTCAACCCCTACGCCCGACAGCTGGATTAAATTGTTTACCTGTCTTCCTTGGCTTGGGTACGTAAATTACAAGTATCTCCGAAGTCGGAGTGGGTTCGCCTGGTGGCGAGGGACACTGTTAAAAGGGAAAGCTAACCAACACGCAACATTCAGTCCATCAGTTCTATAAATAGTGTGTATGAACGACACTTGAGCTCAAAGCGAGCGGGCGCAAAAAAAAAAGAAAAAAGAATAACGACATTTAAGAATAGCAACAAATAAAAAATAACGACGGGAATTATATTAACAAACAATAAAAAAATGAATGAATTCATGACTAAAGAAGTATTTATAACGAAACATCACTGAGTAAATTAATAACGAACTGTATAAACGAGTTTTGATATATTTATCGTGTTTAAGATTCGAAATCATTTCGATTAGGAAGCAGACTGCTTTGCGTTGATTTCGTTGGCATGTGGCGTGTAGCCGTTCAGAAACCAGTGAAGTAGTACTACATATGCCGGCGCTGCGGTGAAGGGGTACCTAGCGCAATTCGTAATCCTGCATACCGCGTTCGAAACACAGCTGCGGGCAATTTGGAAGCAGACCACCTTTCGCTGATTTTCATTCAATGATCAGAAAGCAATGGCAATCTACTCAACGTAATCTTGCCAAGAAAGCACACAGTCACAAATGTTTGGGTTGACTACGACGTCCTGTAAAGGATATGTAACTAACTTCAATCAATCAATCATGTGCCATGCCGGAAAGCGTGGGCGGTCATGACTCGCCATTTCACTCGATCACCAGTGTCGTGGATCAGCTCATTGTTCCTGTCTCGTCCATGCCATGTGGCCAAGCCATCCAGGTATTTTCCTCTCGGTCTTCCTCTTGGTCTGTTCCCCTCGATCTTGCCAGTTGTCACTAAGTTCTCCAATCCATTTCTTCTCATAACATGTCCAAAACATTTTGACTGTCTACGTCTAATTTCTCTTATCAGTTTACGATGTTCATTTGTCTCCTGTAGTACTTGGTCATTGGTTTTTCTGTCTGTCCATGGTATTCTTTGCATTTTCCTCAGAAACCACATTTCTGCAGCCATCAGATGCTTTTCAGCTTGACTGCTCATTGTCCAAGTTTCACATCCATACAAAAGAACAGGCTCTATGTATCCCCTCAACACTCTTTTTCTCGTTTCAATTGACATCTTCTTATTGGTCAGAATGTTTTTCATCTTGCTAAAGGCTACTTTCGCCATGGCGATTCTTGTTCTAATCTCTTCAAGGCATCTCCCATCAGATGTTATAACTGTTCCAAGATAATTGTACCGATTCACTTGTTGAAGAATATTTCCATTTACTTGTATATTACATTGTGGCACTTCTTCCTTCCTACTGACGACCATAACCTGAGTCTTTTTACAATTTAATTCTAACCCCAGTTGCTCACTGTGTACAACAACCGCATCTACTAATTGTTGCAGGTCCTGCTCATTGTCTGCAATTAATACTGTATCATCTGCATATCTAATGTTATTGATGTTTCGTCCTCCAATGCTGATTCCATTTATATCCTCTACATTTCTGAAAATATTTTCACTGTACAGGGAAAAAAGATCTGGAGACATCACACATCCCTGCCTAACACCTCTCTTAATTGGCTGATACTGTCCCACTTCATTATCAATCCTTATTGCAGCTTGTTGTTTCCAATATATGTTTTTTATAAGTCTAATGTCTTTCCCATCAATTTGTAGATCTGCAAGCATATCCACCATGCTGACATGTCTAACGCTATCAAAAGCCTTTGTATAGTCAATAAAGCAAAGATGTATATCCTTGTTTACTTCTATAGCACGTTCAATAACTGTTCGCAGCATATACACAGCATTTACTGTACCCTTTCCTTCTACAAACCCGCATTGTTCTTCCCCTATTTCAGGTTGTATCTTCTTCCTCATTCTTTGCATGATAATTCTTAGCAAAATCTTTGTGATGTGACTCATTATACTAATTGTTCTATGTTGATCACATTCCAAGGTTCCTGATTTCTTTGGGATTGCAATAAATATAGAGTTACATAATTCAGGAGGTATATCTCCAGTATCATATAATGTGTTCAGCAGTCTGGTGACTTGATCTAGTCCAAATTCTTCTAAAGCTTTAATCATTTCTGTTGTGATGTTATCTGCACCGGGGGCCTTGCCAGCTTTCATATGCTTAAGAACATTTCGAACCTCCATCTCCAAAATTGGCGGTCCTTCATTATTAAATCTAATATCATACTGTTCGTCTCTGTTATCATCATAAAGGTGTTTCACATAATCTGTCCATACCTGTAGAATCTGGTCTTTTTCTATTATGATTTTGCCATCTTCAGTTTTTAGACACCCGGTTGATGTACTTGTTCTTTTATTAGTAAGTTCCTGAATTCTTTTGTGCACTAATTTGGTATTTTGACTGTTGTGTTGGCTTTCAATTTCTAAGCACTTTTCCTCAAGCCATGCTTCTTTTGCCTCCTTACATAATGTTCTGACTTGTCTGTGAATTTCTTCATATTTGACAGAATTATTTTTGCTGAGTCTTCTTGTTTCCATGAGGTGTAAAATTTCTTCAGTCATCCATTTCTTACGACCCACTTTCTTTAATTTTGGAATAGTTGTTTCTGCAGCCACATTGATTGAATTCTTCAACGTTTCCCATTGATCATCCACATCCTGGAATAGGATCTCTAGATCAGACAAAATTTCAAATCTGTTCTGTACTTCTATGTTGAATTTGTTTTGTATTTCCTTGTCATTACTCAATGTACACAAATCATATTTAGTGTTTCCTGTTATATACTTGACTTTCTTCAACTTTATCCTCAATGTTCCTGTGAGTAATCTGTGGTCACTATAACAATCAGCACTGGGAACTGTTTTTGCTAATGTTAATGCGTTTCTAAATCTTCTGCTAATCAGAATGTAGTCAATCTGGTTTCTAATCCTGGTATCAGGACTCCTCCATGTCCATAATCTTCTAGGGTGTTGTTTGAACCAGGTGTTTCCTACAATCATTTCCTGCTCTTTTGCCCACTCTACGAGTCTGTATCCTCTTTCATTTCTCTCTCCTAAACCATAGTTTCCTACTGTGTATCTATCTCCTTGATTTCCTACTTTTGCATTGAAGTCCCCTATTATGATGTTTATTTCTGAATTTTTACATTTCTTTAAGGCAGACTCTATGTCATTATAAAATTCTTCTACACTATCTTCACTGGATTCTCCTGTTGGGGCATATACTTGAATAATATTTATGCTAAAAGGTCTGCCACTTAATTTAACTAGTAGAACTCTGTCCGACACGGCCCAATATCCTTGAATAGATTTTGATGTTTTCCGGTCCAGAATAATTGCCACTCCCCTATGACGATCTTCACCTCCAGAATAAATAATCTTAAATCTTCTTCTATCTTGATGCCTGCTCCTGTCCATCTCGTTTCGCACATACCTAAAATATTAATTTTTTCCCTTTCAATTTCTTGTTTTATGTTTTCTAATTTTCCGTCGTTGTTTAACGTCCTAACGTTCCAAGTTGCTAATTTTAACGTCTCTGTCCTTGTCTTGCGATGATCGGTCTTTAAGCGAATCATGATATACTAGGCACTTTTAAAGAGGTAGTTTGCCGTTGCTTTCCTCTATGGCAGTGACCTTACTGGTCGGAGACCGCAGCCATTGACTCAAGACGAGTTCCTTTGCCTGCCGTCAAAATTACATCCACCACCTGCCTTCCGTGGCTTCTTTTGAAAACTTCCAATAAAAGGAACACAATATAACATCACATAATCCACAGGGAAACACTATTCACAGGGAATCCAAAGCAAATCACACGAAATCCAATGAAAAACACTAAATAGCTTCCCTCCGAAAAGTAACGCTTAATCTTGTCGCCATTTTACCTAACTAAAAATGCCTTGTAAATCAAAAACAAGCAATAATTACTGGCCTTCATTGCAACTTCCTGTAAATAACATGCAGCTAATATTTCTTAAATCGTGATTAAATTTGCTATAGGAAAAAAAAACTATGCGTCAGCCGGGAATCGAACCCGGATCGACTGCTTGGAAGGCAACCATGCTAACCTTTACACCACCGACGCCTACGATGTTAATGGTCTTAAAGTTGGGCTATATTTCAATCGGCGTGTCAGAATTTACGTTTGTCTTGTCTATTGCTCCCGGCGATGTGTAGGGTCGTCGATGTGTCCAGATCGGCATACATTATGATCATCCTGGGCTTAAACAGGCCTGGCCAATTAAGTGGAGCGGGAGATAGATATGTGTGTCCGTTTGTTTCTCGTACACTGCACAGTTTTCATGTACTCCTGGTGTCCCTTGTTACCACATAATCCAACCCTAGTCATGTGGCTGTTTGACCTCTGGCTATCTCTGTGTGACCTTTATCTATTTCTCATCGCTTCTTCTTCTTCTTCTTCTTCTTCTTCTTCTTCTTCTTCTTCTTCTTCTTCTTCTTCTTCTTCTTCTTCTTCTTCTTCTTCTTCTTCTTCTTCTTCTTCTTCTTCTTCTTCTGTGATCAACGTTTTCCGTGCGTCTATTCTAGCATGGGTCACACACAGGATGGTTCATAGCAACCATTGTAGGACGTGGATGTCCGCTGTCCGGTCCCGTGCCAGTTGGGCCAGCATTTTTTTTTTCGACTGTTGAAGTATCTTTTCTGGAATCCCCCTCCCATAGGCTGATTGCATGCCCGGGCTGGTAGGCTCTGTCTGCCCACATTTTATGGCGGGATATGTTGCCCTAACCTTTGTTATTGCCAGAACTTGCACACGGCGGTGGTGGTTTGGCATTCGGTGTGTCCTTCACATAGATGGATTTCCTTCCAGGGATGAGGAACTAAAGAAGCCCAGTTTGGTTGCTCCCTTACTTTATCCTGTATCTCTTTATGTTGTCAGATGATTTGACATTTGGGTATCTCACGGCGTTATTTTAACTCCTTCACGTTCAAACATGTATTGCTTTCCGTTATTTTAACTCCTTCACGTTCAAACATGTATTGCTTTCTTCAGTAACTGATATAGATGGAGGGAATTCATAATATCCGTTGGCATGAAGCGTTATTTTAAAAAAAAAAAAAAGAAGAAGAAAATAACGTCTTTATACTCACAATCTTGCTAACCATGTACCATGCCGATAGTAAACTTCGCGATCATCTACATCTACATCTGCAAGGTGGATACACACCACGGGAGATATGTTTACATTATTGTATTTACAAGTTTATTAACAAACAAACTGAGAAAGCGGCAGATATCATCAGGTGTCATACCAGTAGACGTGGCCGTTCAAGGTTCGCATCTCACATAATCACTAGACTCTCTAATCAGTTCTACATTCCTGTCCCGATTATATCATGAGACCAAGCCATCCGCATATCTACATCTTTTAGGTCAGCATGGCCGAATGGATAAGAACGCGTGTTCTCAAACATCCTGTGTGCTGATGCCGAGGTAAGGGGTTCAACCTCTATACCGGACAGTTGGACTAAAATGTTGACCTATCGTACTTGACTTGGGGACGTAAATTACACGTACCTCTAAAGTCGGAGTGGGTTCGCCTGATGACGAGGGACACTCGCAATAAGGAAAGCTAATCCACACGTATAATTCAGTCCAGCACTGCTAGAAATAGAGTTTATGGACTATGCTTGAGTTCAGAGAGAGAGAGAGAGAGAGAGAGAGAGAGAGAGAGAGAGAGAGAGAGAGAGAGAGAGAGAGAGAGAGAGAGAGAGCGAGAGAGAGAGAGAGAGAGAGAGAGAGAGAGAGAGAGAGAGAGAGCACAAGATATCGACCTCTTTGCATTCCCCTTGCCCTGTTCTCATTTAGTTTGCCAGTTGTCAGACATTTTTGCAGTGTTTCCCCTCACCACACACTTGTTGACAAAAATGACTGACCACGTGTCAATTCTTTAATCAATTCACGGTTTTCATCTGTTTGTTGAAGGACTGCTTCATTCGCTTTGCTGTCCATACATTGTCATTCTCTTTTCTGTCATACATGGTCATTTTCTTGTCTGTCCATGCATGATCATTAGCTTTCCTGTCCATATATGATCATTCTCTTGACTTGCCATACAAGATCATTCGCGTTTCTGTCCATACATTGTCATTTTCTTGTCTGTCCATACACGGTCATTCACTTTTCTTTTCATAGATGGCCATTCACTTTTCTCAGTACATGGTCATTAACTAAACAGATGGCTAGCATCCATCCATCCATCCATCCATCCATCCATCCATCCATCCATCCATCCATCCATCCATCCAACCATCCACCACCCATCCATCCAATCATCCATTTATCCATCCATCGATCCATCCATTTATCCATCACTCCATCCATCCATTTATCCATCCATCCATCCATCAATCCAACCATCCATCCACCCACCCACCCATCCATCCATCCATCCATCCACCCACCCATCCATTCATCAATTCATCCACCCAAATCCACCCATCCATCTATTGGGATATGTATGTAGTTACTAATGTAGTTATCAACTTATTTAATTATCGATTTAACTTTCTGCGCCCTAAGAGCGAGGTAGTAAGTTCACTCCACACACAGAATGGTTGGGTTTAAACGTCGACTTCTCGTTTAGACAGCAATGACAAGTAGTCAAGCACATATTACCTCTGTAGTCGGAGTGGGTTTACCTGGATGGATGGATGGATGGATGGATGGATGGATGGATGGATGTGTGAATAGATGGATGGATGTTTGGATGGATGAGTGTAGCTTAAAGTCGCTTAAAAGTCGACAGGGTCGACTTCATTGCATCGGGTTTTATCCCATATGGCTCGGTCTCTTTCCGCAGCGCGGAAAGCGCCGCACAAAGCACGAACTCCGAAAAATGTAACTCGTGAACGGAAGGACGCGGCCCGGAATTGAAACCGCAGCCTTCGGAGCCCGAGTTAAACGGCTTGACCACTTCGCCACGGAGGGTCCGGATGGATGAATGGATGGATGGATGTGTGGATGGATGGATGGGTTGATGTGTGGTTGGATGGATGGATGGATGGATGGGTAGGTGTATTGATGGATGGATGGATGGGTGGATGGATGGATGGGTGGATGTGTGGTTGGATGGATGGATGGATGGATGGATGGATGAAGAAATGGGTGGGAGGGTGGGTGGATGGATGGATGGAAGTAAAAATGGGCGCCTGGATGGATGGGTGCATGTATGTATGGATGGACCGATGGGTGGGTGGATTAATGCATGAATTGAATGAATATTTATATATTTATCGTGCTTACAATTGCCAAATAAAAATAATTATGTAGGCAAACCTTCTGGCCTAGAGAAACAGTGGAAGATCAACCCTGTGGAAAACGGGTGAACTAAAAAAGATAACATATACAGATATAGACAACGTTCAAGCGACCGAAAGAAGAAGATGGAGAAGGTCAATATGTAATCAATCTTTTACCTTCCACGTCAAACAGTGGCGTTAAGCCATCGCGTGTAATGGAATGAATATTTCGCTCATCTACTGTTACAATCATTCCCGCTACAGCTATGATTTAGATAGTTTTATATGAAAGATATGAACACCAGACAAAGAAATCTTCAAAACTATGTTTTCCCGTAGTGAATTTGAATAACGTAGACACAAAGAATAGATTGCGCGATTTATTGCCTGGCATATTTTGAAAGACATCTTCCATTTGAAAAAAAAAAAAAGTCTGCGTCAGCCGGGAATCGAACCCGGATCGACTGCTTGGAAGGCAACCATGCTAACCTTTACACCACCGACGCGATTGTTACGTGTCCCGCGCCGATGTGATGTACGGTAAGGCTTGTATATGTTCCAGCCGCATGTCACTATTTACGCGTACTGTTTTTACTGCTTCCGACGCCAGACATAGCTGTTGATGTGTCAATGTAGGGATTGGTATGTGATCAAGACTTCACATCCGCGCGGGACATTCTGGGCAGACACAAGTCTGGCTAACGAAGGCAGGATCTCTACTTCTTTCCTATACAACTATGAGTGCTAATCATTCCATGTTGATGTATTTCTCGTTCGTGGTATACTTTCCTTTTAATTATTTTATCCTATGAACTGTACACATAGCAGAGAGAGAGAGAGAGAGAGAGAGAGAGAGAGAGAGAGAGAGAGAGAGAGAGAGAGAGAGAGAGAGAGAGAGAGAGAGAGAGAGAGAGAGAGAGAGACAGACAGAGAGAGACAGACAGAGAGAGAGAGAGATCACAGGTAAAGGGGAAGCGGTTGAGACTGTGTGTGGGGGAAGGGCGGGATTGCGGGGTGGGGCTTCAAGTGTAGGAATGTGTGATTACTCTTATGAGAAATATCAAAGACCACAGGGACGGAATAGCAGTCGTGTGTGCAAGCACCATTTGAGTTAATATAATATACACTCAGCTTCATAGTCGTACGGCTCTACATTATTGCCAGTCGACCCATACTTGATCCGTTTCTGTACCAGCGGAAAACCGCACGAAAGG
Source organism: Cepaea nemoralis (assembly GCA_014155875.1). Lineage (NCBI taxonomy): Eukaryota > Metazoa > Mollusca > Gastropoda > Stylommatophora > Helicidae > Cepaea > Cepaea nemoralis. The sequence continues at coordinate 95,039 of JACEFZ010027954.1, forward strand.
TCACCATTCTCCCGTGTGGACACGTGAAAGAAATCAGCCGCCCTTTGCCTGAAAATGCTGCTCATTGAGAAAGACAGCCGTCCTAGTAATCCCCAGCAACCTGCACACGCATCACCCTATAAGACAGTAGCTGAAGTGCGGGCACCAAGCTGTCCGCCATGTTCGGAATCTGCACATCACAGGAAAGTTTGACACGACCGATAAAGGTTTCCGAAATACATCAACATAGACAGGTTTCGCACCAAGCACTCAACTCGCTTGTTAGTCTTTCCTCTTGAGCCTAAGTCGGCGCAGAGGGCAGAAGTCATGGCTCACAGTGTCTGGCGGTTCGCTGCTACCTGTTGTAGATCTTGGATGTTCACTTAGTCGTTGAATGAGCCTTCTCTTATGATGGTTCTATGCAGGGTCTCTCTTGTTCTTCCCCGTTTTCTTTTCCCTACTGGTGACCATAAGAGGGCTTGGTAGGGGAGTCTTGTCTTGTCCATTCTGAGTTCATGCCTGATGTAGTTCCAACGGCGTTTTCTTATAAAATTGGGTACAATATCTTGCTTAGTCTCTTGTCTTATTTGCGTATTAGTTTTGAAATATTCATCTAAGACATTTGTTCTCAAAATTGTCTAATTTTTTATCTAAAGCTACCGTTGAAGTTTTGATCACTACCAATCCAGAACATGACACATCTACAACACTGCCTGCCACCGAAGCAGTAATAACAGCCCTGGGGCTGGCTAGCTGAGCGATAACACCGGGTCCTTCTAGTCCAAGCATGCGCTAGCAAGCCGTGTTCGGAGACAAGTTAGTTAGTTAGTTAGTTATCAGTTGGGGTATCTTCGTTGCACTCCGGACATGTCCATAGGTGCTCAGATCCTCCCCCCAGCATATGCATCAGCGTCCGGTGGCTAATAGTGCCAGTTCTGTGTTGGTTGACGAGGCGCTTTGTTTTCCCGATGTACCTCTCGCGTCTGGCTGTGCCGATTCTTACTCCCAGGTCTTTCATCCTGGAAAGCGATGTGGAATCACTGGCGTCAAAATCCTCTGTTCTCGCCATATCTTTAAGGGCGTTAATAACATCGGCACGATCCATCGGCTGGCCATCTACAGGGGGTGCAGAGCTAGCCAATTTATCAGCTCGTTCATTTCCCTCGACTCCCGCATGTCCCGGGACGAAGATGTTCGGAGACAATCGTCTCTCCAATGTCTTAACGGCCCGCCTGCCTGCCTATTCGACGTGTATAAACAGTTGAATTCATTTCATAATCGGTTCGTGCCTTAAGGTTCCCTCTAAAAGAAATAAAGAAAAAAAAAAACATTTGCGTCAGCCGGGAATCGAACCCGGATCGACTGCTTGGAAGGCAACCATGCTAACCTTTACACCACCGACGCCCTTGCTTACATACGTCCTTACGTTGGAGTATATTTGATCCCCCTGTCAATTTTCGTGCAAGGCTGTTATTACTGCTACGGACGGCAGGCAGAGTTGTAGATGTGTCATGTTCTGGATTGATAGTGATCAACATTTCACATCCACGTGGGATATTCTGGGCAGACACAAGTCTGGCTAGCGAAGGCAGGATGTCTGCTTTTTATCTACACATCTGTGAGTGCGAATTAATCCGTGCTGATGTATTTCTCGTACATAGTAACTTATCTTCCACCCCCCCCCCTTCCCCTCCCCCGAACTGTACACGTGACAGGCAGCGAGAGAGAGAGAGAGAGAGAGAGAGAGAGAGAGAGAGAGAGAGAGATTGAGAGAGAGAGAGATTGAGAGAGAGAGAGATTGAGAGAGAGAGAGAGAGAGATTGAGAGAGAGAGAGATTGAGAGAGAGAGATCACTGGTAGAGGGAACGCTATTGGGAATGTTTGTGTGTGTGCCTGGTGGGGGTGGGGGGGGGGGGGGTGGCTTCAATGTGTAGAAAGAATTATGATTACTCTTTTGAGAAATATCAAAGACCACTGGGGCGGAATATTAGCCTTGTCTGTATGCACCGTTTGAGTTAATGTACAATACACTCTGCTTCATAGTCGTATGGCTCCCACTTTATTGCCAGTCATTCGCCCCATACGTGCACTGATCCTGTGCCAGCGAAAAACCTCCGACAAATCCAAGCAATACAGAAAAAAAAAAAAAATTAAAAACCATCTGCGTCAGCCGGGAATCGAACCCGGATCGACTGCTTGGAAGGCAACCATGCTAACCTTTACACCACCGACGCTTATAGAATAAAATGTGTGTTAATATAATCTTATGTGATGCTTTTTTTTTTCTTCTATGGCACTGGAAATATTTGTGTGTGGAATAGCTTTTCATATTACCAGTGTCCCTGGTGAACCCACTCCGACTTCAGAAGTACTTGTAATTTAGGTCCTCAAGTCAAGGACGAGGAGATGCATGTATCTGTTTGTCATGTGGTCCACGTTTCTTTCCGTGTACAACTGTGAATGCCAGCCAAATTGTTGCACGTACCTACCCGATGTGAGGTCTTCTCTACACTCAAGTACCCGCTGTCCTACACAGCAAGGTCCTATAGGCAGTACATGACAGTTTATGACCTACCCTATTCGCATTCTTGCTAGAACTCCCGCTGGCCATCATGGTCTACCTTTCCACTCCTTCAGATCCACACATGTACTAGTACTACTACTCCACACGCACACATGTGCTACTTCACACCCAAACATGTACTTTACTCCACACGCACACATGAACTACTACTGCACATCCACACATGTACTACTCCACACCCACACATGTGCTACTCCGCACCCAAACATGTACTACTACTCCACACGCACACATGTGCTACTCCACACCCACACATGTACTACTACTCCACACGCACACATGTACTACTCCACATCCACACATGTACTACTGCACATCAACACATGTACTACTCCACATCCACACATGTACTACTACTCCACATCCACACATGTACTACTACTCCACATCCACACATGTACTACTCCACATCCACACATGTACTACTCCACATCCACACATGTACTACTACTCCACATCCACACATGTACTACTCCACATCCACACATGTTCTACTTCACATCCACACATGTTCTACTCCACATCCACACATGTACTACTCCACATCCACACATGTACTACTCCACACCCACACATGTTCTACTTCACATCCACACATGTACTACTCCACATCCACACATGTTCTACTTCACATCCACACATGTTCTACTCCACATCCACACATGTACTACTCCACATCCACACATGTTCTACTTCACATCCACACATGTACTACTCCACATCCACACATGTACTACTCCACACCCACACATGTACTACTCCACATCCACATAGTTACTACTCCACACACGCACACATGTACTACTCCATATACACATGTACTACTCCACATCCACACAAATACTACTTCATGGAGCAGCAGTTATGGACGGGAACACGTGAGAAGACCAGGAAAGAGTTCATCCACAAATCCCACTTGCCACGATCCGTGAAGTTGCCATGACAACAGCATCGCTCTTGTACTCGGAATGCTCGTCAATTCTGGTTTATTTCCGAGATATTTGTCGAGCAGCGCCGCGGTTGTATTTCGGTGAAATATTCGCCAATGTAAACGCCCCAACTGTACACGTGGCAATGAGAGAGCTACTACAGCAGTGGTTCTCAACCTTTTTTGGCCCATTCCCCCCTTCACCATATTTTAAGAACGTCATTCCCCCCCCCCCCCCTTTTTTTCAACTTTCCAAAATTGTCAGCCTCAAAAAGTGCATTTAAAAAAAAACATGCCTATAATAGTGAAAATACTTATTTTCTTCCATAGTTGTACATAACCTTCACATGTAAAGATACATTTTATAGTGTAGTTTTCTACAGTTAATAGCAAATGAATATGCTGATGGATATTAAAACTTAAATAGAAGCATTTTTACATTCGCAATATTTTATTAAAACGCCACATTAATCATACTACAATAAACAAACAGTTAAAACGTCAGAGAATTGTAGCTTAATATACAACACCAGGATGCCAGAAAATTGTGCTTCATCAAACAAAACGCTCATTACAATACCTGGATATTGTAGATTCGTAATTTAAATGAAAATTGTAATCAATGAGAACACTGTGATTGTTTTTCCCGCAGCAATTCTGAAATACGCGGAGGAGTGCTTGAAAGGGCACAACGGAGATCGTTTTCAACATCTAATCTGTTGCGTCGTTTCGTTTTAATTTCTAGCAGAGCTGAAAAGCCTGACTCACAAAGATATGTTGACGCAAATGGAAGCAATGCACGGATTGCTTTTTCTGCCACTTTTGGGTATGAACCGCACATTAAAAGCCAAACTTCCGTGATTGGTTTCTCACTGAACACATCCCTTGCCCCCGAATCATTTTTTCAGCTCCAGAAATTCATCTTGACAATCATCAGAAACTTTTTAAACTGATAATTTGAATGGGTTTTGCACCAAATCCAGCTCATCATCACTAAGTTCAGGAAAATATCGCTCAAATTCATTTTCTAGCGCTGTCAAATGCTGCACAATTTCATTTTTTGCAAATTGTGGAAGTACTTGGTCTTTACCATCAACAACGAGAATGGATGACAGCTTCTCAAACATTGCAACATTTGTCATATTGACCGTTCTTTTCCAGTTTTCCAGCTTGCTCATAAAAGCTCTCAAGGCATCCACAAATTGTATGATATTTGTATTCCTTCCTTGCATCTGAAGATTGAGTTTATTCAACTGCTCAAAAATATCAACTAAATAGGCAAGGCGAATGATCCATTCCTCATCATCCAGCCAGGCGAAAAAGTCCATCTTACCCTGAACTTCAAAAAATAATTTGAGCTCGTCTCTCAGCTCATATACTCGTGCAGTTACATTTCCTCTTGACAGCCATCGAACATTTGTGGCTTGCATCCATGTCAACGCATAACTACTTAAAAAGCCATGAGTTGAGAGCTCCTCCTTTGATAAAATTCACTATCTGAACGGTTTGATCCAAAACCTTCCCCAAAGGAGCTGTAAGTGTTTTGGAGGCCAGTGCTTGACGATGGATCATGCAATGAATGCCTTTCAATTTTGGGGCACATTTCTTCACACTAACTTTAAATCCTGATTTGGTCCCCAACATAACTGGTGCTCCATCTGTACAGCACCCACACATATTATCCCATAAAAGATTTTCTGATTCAAGGAAAGATGAAACCTTTTCCAAAATATCAGAGGCCATGGTGGTTGTTTCAAGAGGAGAACAAATAAGTTCTTTAAATGATCCTGAATGCACATACCTTGCAAACACTATCGACTGAGAACACGATGCCACATCAGTCGATTCATCAATTTGAATTGAATACAGCCCAAATGCTGCAGACTTGATCTCTTGCACAACTTGATCCTTGATGTCATTGGCCATATCGCTTATCCTCCTTTGAACAGTGTCGTTTGATAGTGAAACCGCTGCAAGTGTTTTTTCTCTGATTCATTTCCCAACACAATTTCCACCATCTTGAGACAACAAGGTTTGATCAAAGATTCCCCGATTGTATGTGGTTTTTTTCTGCTTCGCTATCTCCAGTGCTACGACATAGGAAGCTTCAGTAACCTTTTGGTTTGTTTCTTGGAATACCCCTGTTAAATCCAGTCTCATCCTTTTGACAGCATTCCCAAGACGTTCAAAATAGGTTTTGTCCTTGTCCTTGTATTGAGGATGAACATTCAACAAATGTTTCCTCAACTTTGTCGGCCTGATAGAATCATGTGACCTACAAATAATACACTGAGGTCGTTCTTCTCCGTTGATGACGATATTTGTGAATCCATAATTCAAATAAGACAGGTCATACTTTCGTTTCTTGACACTCATCATGGGCTTCAGATTCTATAAATATAAAACGATAAAGTCAAGATCAACACACATAAACACCCACAGACGTGTATACGCACCCACACGCACATATATACGTACGCACACACACAATTATATTGTATATCCTATTTACAGTACATCGTTGTCAACACCAGCATTTTTACTGCTGTTGTTGATGTCTGGGAAAGTTTTACGTTCAGTAGTTTGTCATTTATTTCTGAACGACCGGCTCCAATACCAACATGCTAAAACCCCAGCACGATGTGGTCTGCTGTTAAATCGGTCACCGCTGGCAAGCCTTTAGGCCACGGAGACGGTGGTATATATATATATATATATATATATATAATATATATATATATATATATATATATAACCAGTCTCCCTGATGAAGGCGTTAAGGACGCTGTTCGTAATCCCGTATACCCAGGTATGAAACACAGCTGCGCGAGATTCGCCAGCGGATCGCGTTGCATCAGTTTCTTATGGAAAAGTATGTGAGCCGGACGTTCAGAAAGCAATAGCAAACCACTGAACATAAAACTTGCCAAGACATCAACAGCAGCTGTAAAATGCTGGTGTTGACTGCAATGACCTGTAAATAGGATATGCAATATATATATATATATATATATATATATATATATATATATATATATATATATATATATATATATATATATATATATATATATATATATATATCCACGAGTCAACTTTACGTCTTAAAAAGACAGTCTCCTTACCTCCGCAAAAAATAATAATTCGAAAAGCTGAGACGTGTAGATTCGTAAACAATGGAGCGATCTCGGTAATCGGTTTCTGTTTTAATGCGATCTTGAAATAATCGGATGAGTACTCTAAACCTCATTAAAACGGAGAAGCAATAAAAAAAAAACGTAAGTTACCGCAAATAAAATCTCTGGTAAAATACGGTAACCTAAATCACAGAGGCTAGGTAGAAGGAAAAGAACCGTATATTATGAAGGGAAAACAATATCAAGTAACTGGTTCTTGTATTAACGCGATCTTGAAATAATTGGGGGATTTAACGTCACGAGTACGCTTAATATCCCGATCATGTTTTGTGTGGTCCTGAAGCCAATTTGACAATGTCTTCATTCCCCCCCTGGAAACCCTCAAATTCCCCCCTGGGGGGGGAATTCCCCACCGGTTGAGAACCACTGTACTACAGGCAAGCTGTTTGTACTAAGCAGGCCGCTGTAAAAGTGTAGGAATTTGTGATTACTCTTATCAGACATGGCGCTGTGGCTAAGAGGTAGTCAACACATTTTTTTTAAAGTTCTCCGACATATCGAGTCGAGGGTTCGAAATTAGCTGAAGCATACCACGTGGCGTTGATTTCCATTTTATGGGCTTCCGTCGTACAGAAGGATACGCAACTAAGTTAACTAGCAATACTGTTCAATTTAGGTTTATTTCCGATATATGTCTCGAGCAATTTAAAGTACATATTCGGACAAACAAAGTGCACCTTTTTCTTGCAAATCATTCGGATGTCATTCAAGAACCATTTAGAAATCTCAGCACAATAATGGCTTTTGAGCCTAGATGCGACCAACAATACTTAAAATAAGTGAATCACTCACCCACAGACACGCTCACACGCACACACACAAACATTAAAATAAAACATTAAAATAATTAAAATAAAACGAGAAGTAGACACTAAGCTGTAATATATATATATATAAGTTATCAGTTATCAGTTCCGGGAAGGTTAACCCGGTCAACAAATGCCCGCAGAAGTCGGATGTGTCGGCCTAACGGCGCAAGAACGCAGCTCTGCTGTAAACAGGCACAACGCAATCACATCCGAAAAAAAAAACTCCGGATGAACGAAGAATTATCAGTTATCAGTTGGGGTATCTTCATTGCACTCCGGACATGTCCATAGGTGCTCAGATCCTCCCCCCAGCATATGCATCAGCGTCCGGTGGCTAATAGTGCCGTTCTGTGTTGGTTGACGAGGCGCTTTGTTTTCCCGATGTACCTCTCGCGTCTGGCTGTGCCGATTCTTACTCCCAAGGTCTTTCATCCTGGACAGCGATGTGGAATCACTGACGTCAAAGTCCTCTGTTCTCGCCATAATCTTTAAGGACGTTAATAACATCGGCACGATCCATGGGCTGGCCATCTACAGGGGGTGCAGAGCCAGCCAGTTTGTCAGCTCGTTCATTTCCCTCGACTACCCGCATGTCCCGGGACGAAGATGAAGGTGACTTTACGGACAACAGACTTCCGCAGCGATTCAGTCCACTGTCTACGTACAGATCCAGCTTCGACCTTCTGAATCATGCTCATTGAATCACTTAGTACACACACGTTGGTATAATGCTGTGACTCCAGCCATATGAAAGCCTGTGTAACTGCCATCACCTCCATCGTCATGCTGCTCGTGGTCATAGAGTGGGCACCACTGGATTCTTGAACGGTTCGGCCCGCTGAACGGGCTGTAAATGCCCCCGCACTTCTCTGCTGCTTTACAACATCTGTATAGATGAGCACTTCGGGGCTATCTGAGTGTTCATAGATGAGCGCGTTAACCTCTGTATTGACAGCGGCAGGGTTCTGCTCTCTGCACCGTCTGTCGAGTGTGATAATGCAGGAGAAAGTGCACTTAAAAGCTGGAGGCACCGGCACCCATTCCTTGCCGGGGTTGATACTGGTAAGACTGCAGACCTGTCTGACGACATCTTCCGCCCGACCCATCCATGATTTGCCCCTCCTTAGCCTGTCCCCCTTTTCTCTGAATATAGCGTCATGCAGAGGGTGCTGCTCATCTGCACTTATTTTTAAGTATGCACGAGCTGTCCAGATCTTAATCCTGTGTTCCATTGTCGGGAATGTCAAGGAGGTATCTCATTGCTACACAGCTGGTGTCTCTCGTGCAGCCCAAAATGATGCGCATGGCTTCGTTTTGTACCTTTTCAAGTCTTCCATCCAATCTGTGTAGGGCTGACAGTGAGGATGGCCAGGGCATACTCGATGCGTGAAAGCACAAGTCCTTGGAACAGAAGTATTAGCAGTCTTTGCTCGATATTGGCAGTCGCCATGACTCTCATTGCTGACAAACCTTTTCGAGTCTTCGTTATGACATAATCGACATGATCTCTGAAGGACAGGCTACGATTAAGCCTCACGCCAAGATATGTCATTGACTGGGTTCTACTCAAACTGCTCCCATCCATTCTTACTGCCGGCAGGTCTGTTTTCACAATATGGTTGTTTTATATATTTTCATTGGCACCTTGCCGTCTTGACAGACGATAGTTTGTGCTCTAAAAAGGCATAATAACTTTTACCTATGGCGGTAGCGCATGTGACTGATAAGGCCAATTTGCGCTGTAAATGTCCGTTCACAGTGGGTGCATGTGAACACGTGGTCATTTCCACCATCATGCACCATCTTACGTCTCAAACGCTCGGTGTGAGACTTATCTGCAATAATTTTCTCCTTTGTCTTTATTCCATTTCTGATATATATATATATATATATATATATATATATATATATATATATATATATATATATATATATATATATATATATATATATATATATATATATAATAAACACTAAACACACACACACACATACACACACACCATCTCAACTCATCTCATCTTGTTCCTCTTGTACCTTGCTGTGCAGAGGTGAAGTATAAACAGCAGGAGAGTGCCCCTTTATGGGCTTCATGTATCGCGATTCCCATGGACTCTGCTGTTTCATCTTTCCATCGTTTAGGTGGTCTGCCTCTTCTTCTGCTTCCATTTGATTTATGCATCAGTGCTTGTTGTGGTATACTGTTAGTTAGTTATCTAGTTACATGACCAAACCATTTAACTTGATGTGTTCTGATAAAATATAGGGCTGCTATAACCTCACTTTAGTCCTGATTTCTTCGTTTCTGATTTTCTCTCTTCTTGATACATTGAGTATTATTCTCAGGAATCTCATTTCTGTTGTTGTAAATTTTCTTTTCTCCTTTTCTGTCAATATACTAGGTTTGGCATGGGTGGAAAATAGTTGGTAGGAAGATGAAGAAGCACATCCACACTACAACTGCTTGAAAAACACTTCTTCTTCTTCTTCTTCTTCTTCTTCTTCTTCTTCTTCTTCTTCTTCTTCTTCTTCTTCTTCTTCTTCTTCTTCTTCTTCTTCTTCTTCTTCTTCTTCTTCTTCTTCTTCTTCTTCTTCTTCTTCTTCTTCTTCTTCTTCTCTTCTTCTTCTTCTTCTTCTTCAGCGTTCTGAGCCATTGAGGTTCTTTGCTGCAGATACAATCCGTCTCCATTCGTCTCTCTGGTTGACCTTCTCTTGCCAGTCGTTTAAAAACACTACATGAAAATATATGTATGTAATGTATAAGTTTCTCATCTGTATCCTTGTTGTGGATTGGATATCTGTGTCAAGGAATCCGCATGTAGGATTCTAACAAAGCGACTGACAATTCCAAACATTTCTGAGAATATCATGGACTTAGAAGACACAAGATAATGGCTTTGTTCAAGATCTGTACATTTAAGCAATCTGGCTCATAGTTAGTTATTTGCCGCGGTTCCAACATTACGGCACAGGGTCGCCCCATAATGCTCAATTCCTGTGACAGTGACTTTCACAATAAATGCCCATCACTGCCCCGTGTGAAAAGTGGAACAGACAGGAGTCTCGACAAACCAGCGGCTCGCACAGCTATACTACGCGTAGAATACCTGTGTAATCTGGCTCATAAACAGTAATTTAGCACGTAAACAGTAATCTGGCTCATAAACAGTAATTTACCACACAAACAATAATCTGGCTCATAAACAGTAATCTGGTCCATAAACAGCAATTTAGCACATAAGCAGTAATTTAGCACATAAACAGTAACCTGGCTCCTAAACAGTAATTTAGCACATAAACAGTAACCTGGCTCCTAAACAGTAATTTAGCACATAAACAGTAGTATGTCTCATAAAGAGTAACCCGACTCAATAAACAGTAGTCTGGCTCAATAAATAGCATAAGGTCAGGGAGACTGAAATATGTTTTGCCAAGTTAAACGCCATACAGCTTTGACAAGAGCACGAGGCAAGCGAGCTGGCGAATGATACAGAATACGTCCCACGGTCCGTGATGAGGGCGCCTTTCAGCACCGGGCCTGCTACACGGTGAGGCTACTGAACGTGTTTCTGTCCAATGTTCATGAGCACACGCGTAGCCGCCCCAACAGCACACCTGGGTTCTGAGTATTACTACAGGTAAGCTGTTTGGACAGGGGAGACAGCTTCACAGGGGTATGAATGCGTAGTTACTGTTATCAGAAATAAGTGAAACAGGAATAACAAATTCTGTCAGAGGTAGAAGAAAGAAATGAGAGACGGAAGCAGGCGCGAATTTTTTCGTTTATTTATCTTTTATGTTTTTTCTTCTTCTTTTATACTGGTGGGGAGAAAATGGTGGGGGGGGGGGGGGGTGTTTAAAAAAAAGGAAGAAAAAAATAATGTTAGTGTGAAAACAAAAATTATGCGTCAGCCGGGAATCGAACCCGGATCGACTGCTTGGAAGGCAACCATGCTAACCTTTACACCACCGACGCCTTGTTGTGAAAGGTGTGACAAGTGTCTTTATGTGAGGTTCCTAATTGTTAATGAAGATCCTGTGATTGCTCGGTTAATTGTGAAATACCAGACATATAACTTTGAATAGATTGTTGGATTAATTGTTTATCCACTGAAAGACATCTTTAAATAGATTGGTCAGTTGTTTGTCCAGTGAAACACTTTCTAGTTGTAACTAAGTCAGACGTACGCAGAAAACAAATCCATGGCTTGGAAAGCACAGTGATTGCCATTGTTGTTTAGTTTAGTTTAGTTGATGGATCAACATCATGGCACACGGGTGTAACCCATAAGTGCTCCGTTCTCCTCCTAACTCAAGCCTGAGTCTGGAGAACTCAGCTCAGTGCACGAACTCCGTAGCACCGGCGAGGATCCTGACATACTTTGGGTAGATTTTTTTTACTCGAAATTTTGCCCGGGCAGCGCCGTTAGGCTACTCTTTATTTTATTTACAACTGCCAAGGGATTTTTTACGTGCGCAACAATACACACGGGCGTCCGATCTCACTACCCAGAGACCAAGGGAATTTTATTACTAGAAGTCCACGTGAAAAAATCCTGGTCCTCACCGGGGCTTGAGCCCGGGACCTCCAGCACTCGAGGCAGACACCAAACCTCGAGACCACGCAGCCCCCCTAACAGTGATGATTGCTGGCAGAAGAGGCAGCGGTCCACCAGCACGAAGAAGGATACAAGACACTGCAGACACCTGGAGCTTGAGGGTGCCTGAGGCGGGAGAACTGACCAGAGATGTTGTGTAAATGGTCTGCTACATGGCGGCGTATTGACGTCCAGGTCGCGTGGACACCGAGAATGGCTTTTACATCGTTGGGAGTGTCTTTGGTATAGAGACTGTCCACCCAACGCGATACCAGAGTGTCATCTAGACACAGATTGTATTTCAGAGAGCTACTTCCTATCCCCATCCTCGGAAAGCAGCGGGGTATGCGACAACGGTTCTGAAACTTCACATTTGCAAGGAGACATGTTCACCTTTGAAACAAACAATTCCTAGAATATTCTGAAATTTGCCTGGTACATATTTTATGGCGCCGAGTAGATCCTTGATCTTAATAATATAAAGACCATAGTTGTCACTTCTCGGGATTGAACTTTGGACCATTGTCCTGGTAAGCAACTGCACTGATCATTATGCAACCCTAAATGCTTTCTTTTGTATACTCTGTCCACAAATATAGGAACACAGGTCCCAAAGGCTACGATTCACGGGGAAGATCTCAGCTCAACACGAATAGTTTGAGAGTGAAAGAGTGAGTGCTGGTTCCACACATTCATGATCCGTGAAGTTGGCATGCCATACATAATGGCGGCGTTCTCGGAACACTCGTGAATTCAAGTTTTATTTCCGAGCAGTATGTCAAGCAGCTTCGTTGGAGATCTGAGGTAGCTCAGTTGTTGTATCTCGATTCAATTATACATCCAGCCAACATCAAATGTGTCCAGCTGTGCACATTGCAAGCAGGGAAAGATCCCGTGTTCCGCGGAAACTCTAGACCAGTGGTTCTCAACCGGTGGGGAATTCCCCCCCCCCCCCCCCCCCCCCCCCGGAGAGAATTTTAGAGTGTCCATGGAGGGGGGTGGGGGATTAAGATTATTTCAAGATCGCGTTAATACAAGAACTGATTACTTGATATTGTTTTTCCTTCCATTCTGTATGGTTCTGTACTTCTTGCCCTTCTGAAATTCGTTTTGTAACGCAAGTAGACCCGCAAATCACGTTTTATGTAGACGTCCAGACTTGTTCTAGTATGCGTTATTACCCCTCTGCTGTGTGTCCACCGTGACGAGGTAGAGGGGCTTGTGCGTCCCAATGACCCCAAGAGCTATGCCGACGGTAGCACAGCTACTGGTAGGGCCACCCATGTCGGACAGGTCAAGGGAGAGGGACCAGACGAAGAGACACACAAACCTGCTGCCTTGTAGGTAGACTGGGGACAGTCAAAGGCTAGGGAAAGCACCCCAAATACATGCTTGTCGAAATCGGATGTACTGAGCCACAGGCTTGACAAAGCAATGCAACGTGAAACCTGCTGCCTTGTAGGTAGACTGGGGACAGTCAAAGGCTAGGGAAAGCATCCCGAATAAATGCTTGTCGAAATCGGATGTACTGAGCCACAGGCTTGACAAAGCAGTGCAACGTAACTTAATTCATGATGTCACAAATCAAAATTAATCGATATGGTGCTAATCCCGTGAAGTCCCATCAGGCGGTGATAGTGCCGGGCCCCCTGCCTCGAGGGGGTCCACCCATGACTACTGGTGGTCACCTTCCCCTGTGCTGTGGAGTCAAGGCACAGAGGAGTAGGTTAAGAGCTATTGACCAAATACCCCGGACACTCAACATACTACAGTGGAATGCCGAAGGAGTTTACAAGAAGAAAGACTCCCTAACACAGCGTCTTCATAAAGATAGAATAGATGTGGCATGCATTCAAGAGACACACCTCAACGCCAATCACAAATTCTCAGTCAGAGGATATCAGGCCACACGTTTCGACCGCGAAGGACACAAAGGAGGAGTTCTAATACTTACACGAAATACAATACCTTGCAGCGAAGTATCTGTGATCTCTGACAACCAAACGGAAATTATAGGTGTTGATATAATGATAAAGGACGTGAAAATAAGAATCTACAATCTGTATAGCCCAGCAGATAAGGACCTTACACTCTCAAACATGAAAATAACTGACACAAACTGCATTATTGTCGGAGACTTTAATAGCCGTTCAGAAAGATGGGGATACCCAGATACTGACAAAAGAGGAGATGAATTGGAGGACTGGGAAATAGACTCAAATCTCCATCTACTCAACAAAGCGGATGACACACCGAGCTTCTACTCCAGAAGATGGCTTACCACTTCTACTCCAGACTTAGCTTTCTGCACAGGAGACATCCTCCACAAAATCGATCGCCATGTGCTGGACCAATTAGCAGGTAGTGACCACAGACCAATCAAGCTTGAAATGAATATGGAGTATGTTCCACAGGAGCAAAAGCCCTTGCCCCGCTGGAATTACAAACGAGCAGATTGGGACAGATTTGCCATACTAACAGACAAATATTGTGAAAACATAAATACACGATATGGCAACATAAAGCAAATGGTGGAAAGTCTAAACAGAGCGATAATACAGGCAGCCACTGAGTCCATTCCAAGAGGAGCGAGGAAAAATTACAAACCATACTGGACTGAAGAACTACAAAGTTTGGAGGACAAAGTTGAAGATGCCAGGAAGACAGCAGAGAGAGAACAAACAATTGAAGCAAACATCTCTCTCAAAGCCATCTCAGCAAAATATAAAAGAACAGTAAATCAAACAACAAGAGATTGTTGGAGGGAAAAAACAGAAAACCTGAATTTTGACAGGGATGGAAACAAACTATGGAAACTAGTGAAAGCCATGAACAATGAAGGACCTAGAAACAAACAAATAACAATTAAACAAGGAAATGCCTTGCTTACAGGCAAAAAGGCTGCAAATGCACTAATGGAACACTATGCAAATGCAAACCACATTGATATTACAACCGAACAGAAGAAAGCAATCAAAGACAAACAGATACATCATAGAAATACAGAGACAGCAGCAGAATATATGATGGCAAATCTAACAATGGAAGAAATGGAACAGGCAATGAATACCCTAAAAAAGAAGAAATCACCAGGAAAGGATGGAATCACAAATGAAATGCTAATAGGACTAGGCACCAAGGCAAAGAAGAAACTACTAGCAGTCCTAAATAACAGCTGGAAGAGAGGAATAGTCCCACAGGCATGGAAGGAAGCTATACTAATACCAGTCCCAAAGAAAGGAAAAGACCTGGAAGAACCAAATGGCTATCGACCTATCAGTCTACTTAGCTGTGTAGGAAAATTAATGGAACGCATTATCAATGGCAGGCTAACATGGCATCTGGAAGAAAACAAACTCTTAACACCACACCAAGCAGGATTCAGAAAATACAGATCCACTGAAGATCAAATAACCTATATAGCTCAGGAAATAGAGGATGCCTTCCAAGAGAAAAAGCACACACTAGCAGTCTGGATAGATTTAGAAAAAGCATTTGATAAAGTATGGAAGGAAGGACTGAAAGTAAAACTGCAAAACATGCATGTTTGTGGAAAAATGTATAAATGGATCAGCCACTACCTTGAGAACAGAACTGCCAGGACAAAAGTACAAGGACAAACAAGCAAAATGATGCTGCTGGAGCAAGGTGTCCCCCAAGGAGGAGTTCTTTCACCAACATTATTCCTAGCATATATAAATGACATCACAGAAAATTTTCCAGCCAGAGTACACACATCCTCCTTTGCAGATGACCTAGCCATATGGACATCTGAAGAATATATTAGTACAGCTAACAGCAGAATACAGCAAGCCTTATTAGCGCTAGAGGACTGGTCAAAATCATGGCTAGTGAAGATAAGTGAGGAGAAAACAACATGCACAGTGTTCTCCCTCTCAAATAAAACTCAGCAACCTAAGCTGGTATTGAATGGAAAAATATTGCGCCATGAAGAAAATCCAAACTATCTAGGAGTCACCTTTGATCGTCGCCTGACATGGAAGACACAGGTTGAGAAAAATCGAACAAGAGCAAGGCAGAGAATGGCAATCATGAAAAAGCTTGCTGGTACAACGTGGGGAGCAGATGAGAAAGTTCTCAAGAAGTTATATACTGGACGGGTGAGGCCAGTACTGGAATATGGCATTGCAGCTTGGGCAACAGCAGCTAAGTCAAACTTTAACAAAATAAGTAGAGTCCAAAACCAAGGAATGCGAATCATAACTGGAAGCCTGAAGACAACGCCTATTAATGAACTAGAAAAGATCACTTGTTTACAACCAATGCAGGATAGAAGAGATAGCAGAGCCCAGCAACAAGCAGAAAAATTTAGAAGATTGACAGACCACCCTATGTACAACAGATTTAATGGTTTTGGAAAGGGAAGACTGAAGCGTAGCAACTTTGTAGAAACTGCAAAACGAAGGATTAGGGCAGATCCTATACTTAACATATCAACAGTCAAGCCCATACACAATGCACACAACTTCCCAGCTTGGAGACAGCAGCAACTGCCTGAGATGATAGAAAACATTCCTGGTATTGAGAAAAAGAACACTCAGCATGAAACCGAAAGAAGAGAAATAACCCTAAACTACATAAAAGAACATTACCCAAGCAGGAATTGGACCCATGCATATACAGATGGATCAGCCAAAAATTCAATAGAGAATGGAGGAGGAGGAATTCTCCTAAATTTAAAAAATGGAGTGAAAAAAACACATTCAATGGCAACTGGAAAATTTTCAAGTAACTTCAAAGCGGAGGTAGAGGCTTTGAAAACTGCAGCAGAAATGCTCCTGATGGAGGAAAATAAAGAGAAGCAAATAGCTATCTTCACAGATGCAAAGTCAGCTGTCTCAATACTCAAGAGCAATAACAGCACAGAACTAACTGACCTAAGAGCAGCACTCCATGGTCTATGCCAGAAATCCAAAAAAGTTGTAATACAGTGGATCCCATCACATTGCAGTATACCTGGAAACGAAGAGGCTGACAGACTGGCAAAAGAGGGCGGACGACTACCACAGCCTGACATAGACATAACCTATAATGAGGCAAAGAGGTTGATAAAAAGCACTTATAGAACCAAATGGGAATCTGAGCATCCAGGCCATCAGAAGGATGATGCATATTACAAACTCGACCGAAGAGAACAAGTAGCAATCTTCAGACTCCGCACAGGACATAACAGGCTGAAATACCACTTGTTCAATAAACTAAAGATAGGAGATACCGATGAATGTAATTGTAGAACTGGAAAAATGACAGCAAAACATTTGCTGCAGGATTGCCCAACGTATGCAGAACAGAGAAAGATATTTTGGCCCACACCTGCTTCATTTGAGGACAAGCTCTATGGAGATATCAACAAGCTCAAGTTGACCGCAGCTTACTTAAACTACATACAGGTTGACATTTAAAGGTGCATGAAGATCCAGAGGCATGAAATGGAATATTGCTTGGATAGCAAATCCATTATGTGGAAAGTCCAAATAGAAAGCTCGCTGTGTGGGCTTCATAAAAGGTGGAAAAGTGTCCTAGTGGCACCAAATGGAATATTGCTTGGATAGCAAATCCATTACGTGGAAAGTCCGAATCAAAAGCCCATTGTGTGGGCTTCATAAAAGGTGGAAAAGTGTCCTAGTGGCATGAAATGGAATATTGCTTGGATAGCAAATCCATTACGTGGAAAGTCCGAATCAAAAGCCCACTGTGTGAGCTTCATAAAAGGTGGAAAAGTGTCCTAGTGGCACGAAATGGAATATTGCTTGGATAGCAAATCCATTACATGGAAAGTCCGAATCGAAAGCTCACTGTGTGGATGTCATCTGCAGACTGCATACTTCTGGTTTCCGGAAGAACAGCCTATGGTGAACGGAAGGCCCAATATACGGAAGTGAGGCTAAGCAGCCATGTGCAGGACGTGACGATTCCTTGGGTGAGCCCAGTATCCAGAGCGCTATGTATCGGCTCTGCAAGTATGGAAGCCTCCTTGGATGGCGGGGAATGCCCATGGTCTGCCCCTGCCTTCCCTTGAGGGCTGACCAGGATCTTTGGCTGTTCTATATGGGCCAGCTAGGATGGGGGATAACACCACAACAGTGAGAGTCAAACGTCCTAAGAAACCCCCGGGAAGGTTAACCCGGTCAACAAATGCCCGCAGAAGTCGGATGTGTCGGCCTAACGGCGCAAGAACGCAGCTCTGCTGTAAACAGGCACCACGCAATCACATCCGAAAAAAAAAACTCCGGATGAACGAAGAAGAAGAAGTATGCGTTATTAAAGTTAGCTTTCATTTTTACGTATACTGTGTAGCGGAGGGGGGAATTTATAGAGAGGAAATACGATGTGGGGGGTGATATTCTGAACATATGGTGAAGGGGTCCTGGGCCAAAAAAGGTTGAGAACCACTGGTCTAGACCTTTGGAACAGCGAGAAAAGAACTGTTCATTACTTGTATCTGAATTATGAAAGAGCAATATCATCTAGGGCTTTTGCCGAACGTCATTGGCCAATCGAAAATATGTTTCATCCTTTGCCAGGATGGTTGAATGGGAAAGAGCGCTGGCTATTAAAGTTCTAGTGTGCTGATACCGGGGTAGCAGGCTCAGTCCATCCACCGGACAGTTGGGCTAAAATGTTGTTTTCTCGTCCTTGACATGGGGACGTAAATTACAAGTACCTCAGATGTCCGAGTGGGTTCGCCTTATGGCGAGGAGCACTACTGATTTGGAAAGCTAATCCACATGCAAAAATCTGTCCAGTGCTCTAAAATAGTAACACGTGTATGGACTACGCTTGAGTTGAAAGCGAGTTAACAAACACCAAGATCTTCGTTGTGTCTTTAGATAGGATTAACGCGACCAATCTGTTAGTACTATTTGACAGGAAGACCGTGTCATCCGCATAACTCAGTTCTGGAACCGAATTTCCACCAGTTATGAATGAGTCAAAATTGTCACTACTGTCATTATCTTTGGCGTTTATAGTTAATTTCTGCACAGACGTTAATAAACACGTGTGGGTAGAGAGTACAGCCCTACCATCCTCAAACCAGTCTGATGTTTCACACACTTCTCTGACAGCTGCCTGTTTTTCATGATACAATCATTCAAATAGATGGATCACGTGTGCTGGAAACCCAGTACCGCTCATGATATTCCATGATTTCTGAGGAAACAAGTATGAAGATCAACACTGTCTCTTTGCATTTCTCAAAAAATGATGCCTAGTTTGACAGTGTGGTCCCTGATCCTTCCGCCCTGTCTTAAACCTGTCTGATCACTTTCTATCAATCATATTCTCGCACCCTTTCAATTCTCTTCGTGTTGATTCCCGTGATATTTTACTAGCATAGCACATAAATGCAATTTTAAACAAAAAAATCATATCTCCTTTTGTTACAGACCTCAGCTGGAAAATATTAGTTCTTACTATTACGAATGCGTTTTAAATGCCAATAATCAATGACATATATAATAACAATAAACAAAAAAATATGCGTCAGCCGGGAATCGAACCCGGATCGACTGCTTGGAAGGCAACCATGCTAACCTTTACACCACCGACGCTTACATTTTACAGGCACAATCCTGTGTCATCATACATTAAGACATACATATACATATTGAGTCATAATCTTATGTTTGAGCCTGTTGAATACCTGTCACCTCGCCCTAAATTTACCGAGCTCCACTTAAAATGGCTGTAGCTGTTTAATGCCTATCCACACGCGATGATTCTGAATGATTACATACAATATATCATAATATATGGCTCGCATTCCATTCCAGCATTTCTGCATGTCAATCTGGCAATCAGTGTGTTGACAATGTGGTGGAATCTTCAGTCACAAGTCGATCTAAATTAATGAATTAATGAACTTCAATTTAATATTATTACCTTTCCTTTACCATGTATTACTCCAATGATTCGTACAATGTTACTCCTAAAGTCCAGCTTGTGATGACGTAGTTTGGACAGCGTAAACTTAGACTGAGGACGTGGTGTTCAGCTCTGTACATTTTACATTTAGAGGAAACCCGTGGAGTTTAACCCTTAGAGTGAAGACGTGGAGTGTAGTCCTTAGAGTGAAAATGTAATATCTATATGTAATAAATATATATGTGAAAACCCTAACCTGCACAGTTCGCGGCAACTGCACTAGCCAGGCGGCCTTAATTCCTTAGACTCAAGACCCCTCCTGCCATACACCGCAAGGTACTATATAGGCTGTAAATGGTGATAAACGTGGTGTTTAATTCCGCACATTTAGAATGAAGGCGTTGTTAAGCAGCCGTTATGATTTGTTAGTAGTGGTTACGTCGTTACAGGTGGTATGTTGCCATCATTCAGCTGTCGGGGACCTTGTTTGTACGTATTGAGTGCCCCAGCCGTATATGCTCTTACTGTAGAAAGTAACGATGCCAGATGGCACGAGCCCAATGCTAGGCACGGGTTAGTTTGTTGCATATCCTTTACGGGACATTGCAGTCAATCTCTAGTATGTATTTTTGGCTGTTAGTGATTTCCTGGCAAGTTTACATTCGATAGTTTGCCATGGATGTCTGAACGACCGGCAATCATACCAACGCAAGGCACTGGTACATATGTGATATTCACACTTTACACCACATCATCATCATCAAGTGCCCTGCCGGTTGGCGTAGGCGTTCATGGCTCCCCAAACAGATCTCGGTCTCCGGTGTTCTGGATTAGCTCTGCTGCTGATATTCCTCCATGCCACCGTCTCAATCCAGCCAGCATCTTGGTTTGCCTCTGCCTCTCTTCCCCTCGATCTTTCCAGTTGTCGCGATGTTCTCCAGTGCCTCTCTTCTCATCACATGTCCGAAGAAAGCTGATTGTCTCTTTCTTATTGTTGTATATATATATCTGGTTTCATTAGCCTGTTTCAGGCAGTCTTTGTTAGTTACTTTGGCAGGCAAAGGAATTGGCAACATTCGTCTCAGGAACCACATCTCTGTTGCTTCCAAGTTCTTCCTAATTCCGAGAGGAATTAATAAACACACATGCCCTCCGATGTGAAGATTGGAATACATGACTACCAGACAGAAAGGCAGCCATGAAGGGCTCTGCAATATCGGGTTTGCATACTAGGCTTGTACGCATGCGCAATTTGAAGCACTTTAAATGATTCAGTGCAAAGCGATAATATATCGCCAAATATGACCTCCTATTTTGACAGAAGGACGATATATCGCTAGGATTATCGTGTTATTTATTTTATTTTGTGGTAGATTCCAGTTTCCGTACTCAGTGAATGGAAATGTACATGATTCTACTTGTTCATCTGAGTGTGTATTATGTTTGGTCCACAACTACTGTTTTGTTTGGCAGCTCAGTTAAGAGATCAGCATTGCCGAAAGAATAATGGCGCTTGCTCTTAAACTTCATGTGCGCTGATGCTGGGCAGCGGGTTATTTTCCTACACCAGTCAGACTTAAATGGAAAGGAAAAAAAAAAAAAAAAAAAAAAAAAAAAAAAAAAAAAAAAAATAGTCAGACTTAAATCTCCCCCGATGGTGTTTCCACCTTGTCGTGGTGGGGGAGCTTGAGTTTCTCAATGACCCTGAGAGCTATGCCGGCGGTAGCGTAGCTACCAGCAGGGCCTCCCAAGCCGGACAGGTCAAAGGGTAGAGAACAGACAAAGAGAAACACCCTGGTCCTCCAGGTTGGGGGTTGAAGCGTGGGGTTAACATCCCCACCTTTGTAAAAACCTTTCTTTGTTACGAAACAAATACATGAGCCTCGATATCGGACTGACTTATCTGGACAACGACCTTGGAACGTTAAAGGACTTTTGAGATTTGGAACATGGAATGTACGGACACTATATCGAGCTGGAGCGGCCGAAGAACTAACCCGGGAGCTGGTTGAATATCAAATGGATATCACAGCAATTCAAGAAATAAGGTGGCCAGGAGAGGGTACTTTAGAGCAAAATGGAATGATTATAATATATGGAGGAAACACCCAAAATAAACATGAATTAGGAACAGGATTTGTCATCAAAAAAGAGTTATGGGGGAACATTTTAAACTTTAAAGCTTTTAATGACAGGATTAGTAAATTACGAATAAAAGGTAAATGGAAAAATATAACGATGATTAATGTACATGCACCTACTGAAGAGAAAGAAGATGATATTAAAGAAGACTTTTATAATGATCTGGAAGATGTCATAGAAGAAACCCCCAAACAGGACATCCTGATTGTGCTGGGAGACTTCAATGCAAAAATAGGTAGAGAGCAAACTAATAAAAAAGTGGCCGGTATGGAAAGCCTACATACAACTTCAAATGATAATGGATGGAGAGTCATCAACCTGGCAGAAGCCAAAGGACTGCAGATTAGCAGTACCAGACTACAAAGAAAGGATATACACAAACAAACTTGGAAATCATGTGACAAGAGAACCTATAATCAAATAGATCACATTTTAATTAACAACAGAAATGCATCAAACATACAGCAAGTCAGAAGTTATAGAGGAGCTGAGTGCCACAGTGACCATTTCCTCGTTGGAGCAAAATTTAAAATAAAACTTAAGAGAGCTTTCTATACTAAATTACAAAGATTACACCAACATATAACAGAGAAAAACTACAAGACATTACAGTCAAAGAGAAATTTACAGATGAAATAAAATGTAAACTTGAAATTTTGCAAAACCCTTTGGAGGAAAGCGTTGACCAAACCTGGTTGAACATCAAGAATACAATTCAATCTACCGCAGAAGAATGTCTCGGTGTGTCAACCACGCATAGAAAGAACACATGGTTCAATCAAAAATGTGAAGAAGCAGTCACTAGGAAGAAGAATGCCAGACATGTATGGTTAAATGACATCAATAACATCCAAAAGGAAGAGCATTATAGAAATGAATGTAAAGAGGCTACAAAAATAGTCAGACAGCAGAAGCGAGAATATATGAGTAATATAATCAAAGATATGGAAACTAATCACCAGAAAAATGAATCCAGAAAATTTTTTAAAGTACTGAAGCCAATGAAACGAGGGCACCAACAAAACACATATGGTTTAAAAGACAAAAATGGGAATATGATAAATACCAATGAGGAAATGTGCAACACATGGAAAGAATATTTTATTGAATTACTAAATTGTGAAGCTCCAAGTAACATTTTCCCACAGGAAGAGGTTCTAACATGCGAACCACAAATTGAAGAACCTACATTTGAAGAAATCCTATATGTAATCACACGACTTAAAAACAATAAGGCAACTGGGACTGATGGAATTGCTGCTGAATTTATAAAGGCAGGTGGCCATGCATTACATCTAAAGCTATACGAACTAATAATAAAAATCTGGAGGACAGAAGAATTACCCCATGACTGGAAAGAGTCATTATTGATACCTATCTTTAAGAAAGGAGACAAGTTCCAATGTGGAAATTATAGAGGAATATCACTACTGTCCACAAGCTATAAGATACTATCCGCAGTATTACTAAATAGACTAAAACCATATTCAGAAGACATATTAGGTGACTACCAGGCGGGTTTTAGACAAAACAGATCAACAATAGATCAGATATTTATCTTACGACAAATAGCCGAGAAAAATTGGGAATATAAAAGAGATCTCCATAACATTTTTGTGGATTTTAAAAAGGCTTATGATAGTGTCCATAGGAATAGTCTATGGAATGTTATGCAGGAATTTGGAATACCAAGGAAGTTAATTAACATGACCAAACTATGCATGGAAGATACTTATAATATAGTAACATATAAAGGCAGGAAATCAGACCCCTTCCAAATAACATCTGGCTTGAAACAGGGTGATGCACTATCGCCGCTACTCTTCAATCTGGCTCTAGAGAAAGTTGTAAGGAAGGTAAAGGAGGAATGTGATATTGGAGGAACATCCAAGCTGCTTGGTTATGCAGATGATATAGATATTATAGGGCAAAGTGAACAAAAGACATTAGAAATATTGACTCACTTAAAGGAAAAAGCCCAACAGATGGGGCTGGTTATCAACCAAGATAAGACAGAATATATGGTAATTTCAAGAGACGGAATGGCTAAAAACTCTGGCCACATACAAATAGATAATATGACCATTAAAAGAACGGAAACATACAAATACCTGGGTACAATCTTCAACTGCTCCAACATCATAAGGGAAGAAATACAAACTAGAATCAACTCTGGAAATAAGATATACTATGCACTACAACATCTACTAAAATCAAAGGCGCTATCTCGTAACACCAAAATCACAATATACAAAACACTGATCAGACCAGTTGTGCTGTATGGCTCTGAAACCTGGAGTACAACGAAAGGAGACGAAGCCTTGTTACAAACCTTTGAGAACAAAATTTTAAGACGCATCTTTGGACCCATTAGGGATACACAAAGTGGAGAGTGGAAAAGAAGAAGTAACAAAGACATTTATGATTTGTTTAAGTCCCCGCTAATCACTGGTATCATGAAGGCTAATAGACTACAATGGCTGGGGCATATAGAAAGAATGGAAGATAATAGGGAAACAAAACTCGCTTACACTCAGAAAATAAATGACCGTAGACCCCGAGGTAGACCAAGAAGGCGGTGGAGAGATAATATACATACAGACCTACAAGCACTTGGAATCAACGACTGGCAAGAGAAGGTCCACCAGAGAGACGAATGGAGACAGATTGTATTTGCAGCAAAGAACCTCAATGGCTCGGAACGCTGAAGAAGAAGAAGAAGAAGTCAGACTTAAATGTTAACTTCTTGTCTAGAAAGTAATGGCAAACTTCCGAACGTTATAGTGCACAGAAAATCAACTTAGGGTTGGTAGCAACATTAAGCAAATGTAACTGATTGTAGTAGTAGTAATAAATAAATATTTAAAAAAAAAAAAACCTGCGTCAGCCGGGAATCGAACCCGGATCGACTGCTTGGAAGGCAACCATGCTAACCTTTACACCACCGACGCTTACGACTTAGGTGCGTCATCTTGTTTATTCGTACACGTTCAGATGTGTAATATCCACAATGAAGCATGCTGTGTATACTTCTTCTTCTGCGTTCATCCGGAGTTTTTCTTTTTTCTTTTTCGGACGTGATTGCGTTGTGCCTGTTTACAGCAGAGCTGCGTTTTTGCGCCTTTAGGCCGACACGTCCGACTTTTGCGGGCATTTGCTGACCGGGTTAACCTTCCCGGGGGTTTCTTAGGACGTTATTGTTGTGGTGTTATCCCCCATTCCAGCTGGCCCATTTAGAACAGCCAAAGACATGCTGGTCAGCCCTCAAGGGAAGGCAGGGGCAGACCATGGGCATTCTCCGCCAAATTTTTCCCAGGCAGCCCCGTTAGGCTACTGCTTTTCGATTTCCAACTGCCAAGGGATTTTTTTACGTGTGCAACGATACACACGGGAGTCCGATCTCACTACCCAGAGACCAGGGGAAATTTTGTTACTAGAAGTCCACGTGAAAAAATCCCGACGAGTAAGTCTTTAATCCTCCCAAAATTACCAATAGGTTCAGCAGTTTAATGTGTGTGTAAGTCCTGTTTAGGTAAACCTTTTGGCTAATATTTTATTTCATGGACTTCAATGAAGAAATCATAAACAACCTTGGATAAATAAAAAAATAAAAAAACAAAACAAAACACACACACACACACACACACAACACACACACACACACACACACACACACACACACACACACACAGAGCCTTACAGAACAGAATTACAAAAACAAAAAAAATAAAAAAATAAATGAAAAAAGAAAATACAGGACGTTGTGGCGACTAGCCTTCATCATAAAAAAAAAAACATAGACACACAACACAACATATAATCTCGGAGAAGACCACCCCCCCCCCCCTTTCCAGTGTCTACAAAAAGGCATAAAACAGGATGGGAAGAATGAAAAGAAGACAAAATGAGAACAATGAATACGAAATTAAAATTTGAAAGAATAAAAAAAAAAAAAAAAACAGTTTTGCTACTTATCTCAGAATCTTAGGCTGTGATACTAACATGAATTGAACTCTTTTGATACTAACATGAACTTGGTACTCTTATATAGACAGCCGTGGGAGTCTGTAGTGTCATTGGGACCGGGGTAGGGGATGGTAATGGTTCAGTGAAGATCCCAGGTAAATGAGTGGACGTGATACATTAAATAAAGGGGGGGGGGGGCTGAGAAAATTGTGTTCTCTAATTACATAGATGCCCTTACTGTTACCAGAACTATGAAAGACCACAAGGGCCCAATGTAAGGCGTGCGTGCATGCGCGATATACAACACATTTTAAACACCAATTTACTCCCGCCCGCCTCCGAGATTGCAATCGATCACGTGACAACCCAGAACGCAATGCGCAAGCCGCCAAGTTATTCCGGCTCGTCTTCCTGGATGGCAGCCATTGTAAGTAAGTATGGAGTAACGAACGAACGTTATTTTCACGGGCTCATAAAGAAACCCACAAGTATTGATTACCGCGCACAGGAGTAGAATAATAAAATAAAGATTAGAGAACACACTAGACATAAACATTAAAAGCTGTAGTTGATATTTTTAAGTGGTTGAGCATTGCCCACCTCCCACAACGACGGTGTGGCATGTAACTGTCACTCAACATTACAAACACAGTGGCCTAATTAACAGAACGATGCTGTACCGCCACAGACCTGTAGCTTAGATGTGAAGATCAAGCCTACCGTTTGTTTAGCACCGATTCAGTTAATCGCCGCCTATGAACATACGTGGTAGGGTTACTGTGTTACTCTTCTTTAATGTCCCCATGTGGCTCCTAGTAGCTGTCAGCATGCAACAACGGCCACCCCCCGGACAACAGCTGTGACAGGCTGGCTAAACCAGGCGTGGGTAGCCAATTCGGTGTCAAACCAATCGGTGAACTAGGGTTTGCCTACCCAGCATGTGAAAACAGGATTCGGCAAACTGCGGGGAAGAAATCATTCCTGATTCAACGGGCAAGATGGTGTTTACCTGCAAAACGTTGTGGAACGTAATGAGGACGGCAAGGCACGTAGAGCCCCTGGTCATCAACTGCAAATGTATTCGTTTCCAGTCGTCTTGACTTGTCCAGCCACTAGACTCAGATGGACTCAGGCGAGAGAGGGTGAGGTCGACGAATTGCGCAACTCTTCCTCACTTTAATCCAATTCATCGCGCAAGTCATTCTTCATCCTAGGCCTTATTATCCATCTTAGAGCTCACGGCCCCATACTTTCAACCTCACTGGATGAAATTAATGGTCATCATCATTCTTGATGGACAAACAACATTCTTTAATTCCCTCATGTATCAATGCAGCCACACGAGTATCGCGGATATTGTCTGGGGCGTTACCCGCTCTGGGCATTGGGTGGGAGTCTATTGATAGGCAATGAAGTGTGAATATATGCGGAGTAAGATTACCCAGCCTAGGCCTGGCCTTATCCAGCAGCCGTGCTGAATTATGACCTAGCTTGCTCGCTTTGAACTCAAGCGTAGTCCATGACCGTGTTACTATTTCGAGGGCTCTGGACATAGTTTGAGTGTAGATTAGCTTTCCTTATTACCAGTGTCCCTCGCCATCGGGCGACATCTGAGGTACTGTGATACTGGGTTTGCAGGGAAGTCTCTACACAACCTCATTCCGGTACTCGCAAGCCATGTCTATGGCTCCTACCACCTGAACAATAACATACCTAAAGTAAGAGTTAAAGCTCAGTCTTCCAACCCACCAAGCAACCAATCCATCACCCACCCACCCATCCACCTACCCACATACCATGAAACCACACCACCAATCAACAACTAACCAACAAACCATCAAGCAATCAACCAACCAATCCATCCATCAACCAACCCACTTAAAACAAACCAACCCACTAAAAATAAAACAAACCCTCTCACTTACCCAGCCAACCCAGCAACAAAGAGATATTTTGTAGATAGCTATTTCGTACAAATTAAGTAAATAACAAACATTGTCGCCCGTGTCTGCATTTGCATAGCCGCACATTGATGTGTATATCTGTACATTCGTCTACCTGGGCTCTCATTTCACATCCCAGCCTCTACGCTTCTACGTTGAGTGGGGGAAATAAAGGTGTTTAATTTAAACACGCAAACCAAGGGAGAGAAGTTTTGCCGAGGCAAGGTCAATAACTATCTCAAACAGTTTCTCTGGCAAAACTTGTCGAATTCCTGGCGTTGTGCTAAAAATACATTCTCCTGTTTAAATTACACACTCTTACAAAGCGCGCTCACCCTACCTCCCGCGTGAGTCACTCCAGGTAGAGAAATGAGTGTATTAAACGCACGTGCAATCAAAGACGGATATGCTGTCCATTTGATGTTTTAAAGTTTAAGATACCTAGACACAATAAAGGTACACGTGTGGAACGGATTGAAAGCATACTGGAGGTGTAGTAATGTAGTGGCTGGCATGCTCGACTGTCGGCCCGGCTGTCATGTGGTCGAGTCCACACTGAGGAGATCACTATTTAAACATTGATCTGGGATCGTATGTCGACACGACCTGAAAATGAGTACCTGAAATATCCACGGAGATCAAGGCGGTCAGCGTGCTTTTGGCGGCATCACCCATAATGTCGGGTTGGTGTATACATATATGGGAGTCAGCATGAGAGGACTGGTCACTCGCATCACCCACAGTGTCTGGTTGGTGTATACATATATGGGAGACAGCATGAGAGGACTGGTCACTCGCATCATGAGAGGACTGGTCACTCGCATCATGAGAGGACTGGTCACTCGCATCATGAGAGGACTGGTCACTCGCATCATGAGAGGACTGGTCACTCGCATCATGAGAGGACGGGTCACTCGCATCATGAGAGGACTGGTCACTCGCATCATGAGAGGACTGGTCACTCGCATCATGAGAGGACTGGTCACTCGCATCATGAGAGGACTGGTCACTCGCATCATGAGAGGACTGGTCACTCGCATCACTCACAGTGTCTGGTTGGTGTATACATATATGGGAGACAGCATGAGAGGACTGGTCACTCGCATCATGAGAGGACTGGTCACTCGCATCATGAGAGGACTGGTCACTCGCATCATGAGAGGACTGGTCACTCGCATCATGAGAGGACTGGTCACTCGCATCTCCCACAGTGTCGTGTCGCTGTATACATATATGGTAGTCAGCATGAGAGCACTGGTCACTCACATCATGAGAGCACTGGTCACTCGCATCAGAAGAAGGCATTCCATATTCTCTGGGCATGTTATAAGGGGGGGGGGAGCTGGAGTATGTCGTCACAAAGGGAAAGTTGGATGGGAAGATAAACAGGGGAAAAGCAGGAGAGAAGATACCGGGCAGTTTGACATCATGGCATGGAGTAACACCGGTTTCAGAAACGATCGGCACCACAGAAAACCGTGGACAGACATGGTCACCAACGCCACACGACATGAACTATCAGAAGAAGCAAGATATATCAATTACCCGAAAAGTTGTCTTTAAAAAAATTATTTTAACCATAGACTCAATACGTCACTTGGTGTAAATAGGGGATGTTCTCGTTTAACGACCGACCCAGTACATCACACTCACATTACCAGTGGACCAATAGGCGAGCGCGCTGTAAAGCTGTCTGTCCACTCACACAACACACAACACTCGCGTGTCGTGATTGCAACGGACTCACAAAGTAATCGTATCTAGAGGCAAGTGACGACAGGCGAACTTCGGGCAGAGTGACAGATTTCATTTCAACAATCAAAAATAGAGAACACCTGTGGATCACCCCCCCCCCCCCCCCCCAATGAACATGCTGGTGAAGAGTTCCAGTACTAATGGTAGCAGCCTTATTATGTGTCTGTCTGGGAGACTCCTGCGTGTCGGTCAGATCCTCCGATCACTCCCTGCAGCACCATTCTCTCCATGTCGGGATTTATTATAAATCTCTAATCCTTTTATCCCGACCCATCTCCATATATGCTTCTCTTTTCCCCTCTATCTCTGTATTCTTCTGTGTGTGTGTGTGTGTGTGTGTGTGTGTGCGTGTGTGTGTGTGTGTGTGTGTGTGTGTGTGTGTGTGCGCGCTCGTCTCTCTGTCTCTCTCTGCTTGTCTTTGTCTCTCAATGTATTTCTCTCTGTCCCTCTCTGTCTCTCTTTGTCTGCCTCTGTAAATATTTTTCTATGTGCTTGTCTCTTTATTCCGTGCATATGTGTATGCGCCAGACTCTCTCTCTCTCTCTCTCTCTCTCTCTCTCTCTCTCTCTCTCTCTCTCTCTCTCTCTCTCTCTCTCTCTCTGTCTGTCTGTCTGTCTGTCTCTCTCTCTATCTCTCTCTCTCTCTCCTGCTCTTTCTTCCCTCCCATCTCTCCCCCTCTCTATCTCTTAATCTGTCAATCTCCCTCTTTGTCTTTCCTGAAGTCTCTCCGAATGTCCCCCTCCCCTCCAAATTTCTCTTAAAACGCCACCTCACCCACCAGACAGCATCTTCTAGCACATACATCCACGTACCACACTTAAATATTTGAGTGCAGCACGCGAAACGTGAGCGCTTCTTCGCGTGTTCCAGATTTAGCTCAGAGCTGTGTTGTAACTTGCCAGGTCGGTCACTTTGTCGGCGCCCAACTCGCTGGGCTCAAGGTTCATCAGATCTGTGACGATTCTTAAACTGACATTCTTGAAAATCGCACGTCTTGTTCCATACCAAGCTGGGTGAGAAAAAGATTGCGAGTAAGGGGACTGGTCTACTCATCTCATAATGTTTTCACATATTCTTGTGAAATTCTTCGCGATTAGTATCAAAATGGGTAGATATATATGGAAAGAATCAACATTGGTGGACGATGCATCAATAACATTAGATATGCAGATGATACAGTATTGATTGCAGACAATGAACAGGATCTGCAACATTTAGTAGATGCGGTTGTTACACACAGTGAACAACGAGGGTTAGAATTAAATTGTAAAAAGACACAGATCATGGTCGTCACTAGGAATAACGAAGTACCACAATGTAATATACAAGTAAATGGGAATATTCTTCAACAAGTGAATAGGTACAATTATCTCGGAACAGTAATAGCATCTGATGGGAGATGCCTGGAAGAGATTAGAACAAGAATCGACATGGCAAAAGTAGCCTGTAGCAAGATGAAAAACATACTGACCAATAAAAAGATGTCAATTGAAACGAGAAAAAGAGTGTTGAGGTGCTACATAGAACCTGTACTTTTATATGGATGTGAAGCGTGGAAAATGAGCAGTCAAGCTGAAAAACATCTGATGGCTGTAGAAATGTGGTTTCTGGGGAAAATGCAAAGAATACCATGGACAGCCAGAAAGACCAATGAACAAGTCCTTCAAGAAACAAATGAAGATCGTAAACTGATTAGAGATATTAGACACAGACAGTCAAAATGTTTTGGGCATGTTATGAGAAGAAATGAATTGGAGAACTTGGTGACAACTGGTAAGATCGAAGGGAACAGACCAAGAGGAAGACCTAGAAGCAAATACCTGGATGGCTTGGCCTTGTGGCATGGTCGAGACAGAAACACTGAGCTGATCCACGACTCTGGTGATCGAGTGAGATGGCAGAACATGACCGCCCACGCTTACCGGCATGGCACATGATGGATGGATATATTATACTAATTGCCAAATAAAAAAAAAAATAAATGTTGCATGTCATTTCGAAGATGTTGCAGTGAACCGCCGGTTGATGTTTCTGGGTAATTTTACATTGAGTAGTTTGCCAGTGCCTGTCTACCTGTCGAAGGGGTTAAGGATGCTGTCGTAATCCCGTATACCCACGTATGAAACACAGCTGCGCGAGATTCGGTAGCGGATCGCGTCACGCTGGTTACTTACGGAGGTATGTGAGGCGTTCGTTCAGAAAGCAATGGCAAACTACTGAACATAAAACTTACCAAGACATCACAGCAGCTGAGAAATGCTGGTGTTGATTGCAATGTCCTGTAAAGGATATGCGGAAAAAAAAAGTTTGCCAGTACAGCTCAACAAGGCCGCCGCGTGTCTTAATGCACATGAACGTACACTGACTGCCCTGAGACCCGGTTGCAACAATGTAGTTATAGATCAGGCACCGCAGTGGTAGAATGTTTAGTGTTCTTGACTGCAAAGAAAGTGGTCTTTGTTCAATCCTCTGCTGAGGAATGTCATTTTTCTGACAGCTCTAGTATCGACTCTTAAATAAGGGATCCAGACAAGTATTAGAGGGTTTTTTTTTTAGTGTTATGAGGAGGAAAGGTGACGAGGTAGAGAACTGACCACCCAACCTCACATGTCCTGGCCTAGAATATGTGAAGTTAAAACACTTGGATACCGGAACACACCTTCTGTTATGGGGCTGTTATGAAGACATCAACAACAGCTGAATAATACTGGCGTTGAATGCAATGTCCTGTAAAGGATATGCGAAAAAACAGTTAGTTACATATCCTTTACAGGACGTTGCAGTCAACGCCAGCAGTTTTTGCTGTTGTGATCTCTTGGCAAGTTTACGTTCAGTAGTTTCCAATTGCTTTCTGAACTACCGGCACCCACACCATTGCGTAAAAAAAACAACCAACGCAACGCGGTCTGCTGCCAAATAGCGCAGCTGTGTTTCAAACGCGGGTATGCGGGATCTCGAATTGCGCACGTAAAACCTTAGCCACGAAGCCGGGCCACCAACCAGTATCCCTGACATACTTTTATAGATTTCATTAAATGTTCACCGTACAATGAGAACAGTTCATACAGTCTATGGTATAACGATTTCGACTTGTGAAACCACGTCAGTTCTCGGAGCAAACTTATGTCTCACCATCTGTTCGCGATTTCAACAACTTTATTTTCTCGCTTTACACATTTCCTTGCCTGCTACTTCTGAAGCTACTCTACCCAGGGTGACCTCATCTCCAAGGTCATTTACTGGTTGCAATTTACCGTAAACCCATTCTCTTTAAACCACGCAAAAATGCGTCAATCTCCCAGCAACCAACCGCCGTAACTTTTCTCTGACCTCTCCCAGCTTTCATACGGATGTTGCTGGGTGCTCTGGAACAATCAGTCCCACATCTTTGTTCTCCCAGCACGCGTCGATGTCTCAGCGGTTCTCTACAGATGTTTGGTATTGTAGTAATATAAATAAAGAACCGTTCCACGCACTTAAGGTGAAGTTTTCATATAATGCGGCACCTATTGTTATATATACCAATCAGCAGAGGCTTGCTCCGGACGCAATTCGTGATCCCGCATACCAGCGTTCGAAACACAGCTATGCGCCATTTGGCAGCAGACCGCTTTGTGTTGGTGTTTTTACGAAATGGTATGGGTGCAGGTCGTTCAGAAAGCAATGACAAACTACTAGACGTAATCTTGCCAAGAGATCACAACAGCAAAATAATGCTGTGCTGACTGCAATGTCCTGTAAAGGATATGCAACTTACTTAACTTAATCAGCACAGGGTCAGTGATGTGATCAGTATCACGCAGGCTGCCTTTACTCCCCAAGGCATTTTCTGGAACTCGTTTTGGGCGGCGTGTACCAAAGAGCCAAGCCCAGTTTTAACAATTCGAATACGCCACGATGTTAATCGTACTCATTACCATCGCGCCGGCGGGCGAGAGCTTTTACCACTGCGCCACAGCGTCTTCCTTGGAATAGTTGGCCGGAGAGGAATGATGTGTTGGGTCATTTTTGGATTAGTAGTAGACCGGAGAGGAAGGATGTGTGGGGTTATTTGTGGATTAATAGCTTGCTTGATTTCTTGATGGACTGGTGGACCGATTGATGAATTCGGAGATCGAAGGGTTGGTTGATGGATTGGTTGAATGATTGGTAAAGTGATGGATTCATTGAGTGGTTCCTATATTGATCGATGGAAGGACTGATTGATATATCTACTAAGGAAATCCATTAAGTAACAGAAATTTTACACCCTCAACTTCTCTTGTCCTCAACTCTTCCCTCCATGATAGTCGCCAGTAGTTTGAAATCTCGTTTGATGTGACTAAAGTATTTCTCGTTTTTATTTTGTTTCTGCAACGTATAGTGTACACTGATTTGTTCCAAGATTTCCTTCGTTTACAGCATGCATATTTTTTGCGCTTTTACTTTCAACCCTTCTTTCATCCTGGATCAAATGCCTTTTCTAAATCGACCCTGTCACGATCGTGTGTGCTTTTCCTCTTGGAAGGCGTCCTCTGTTTCCTGAGCTACATAAGTTATTTGATCTTCAGTGGTTGTGTACTTTGTGAATCCTGCTTGGTGTGGGGTTGAGAGTTGGTTTTCTTTCAAATGCCACATTAGCCTGCCGTTGATAATGCGTACCAGTAATTGTTCTACACAATTAAGTGGACTCACAAACTCTTGAAATTTTCCAAGTACTCCAAAGATCTCCATTGCCAAAGCCACAGGTTTGTCATCCATGGTTTTGAAGTCAAGATTCATTTTTTTTTTACTCACATAGTCTACGTAGAGAGTAACTAGAAGGTACGTCGAGGGGGATGGTTAAAATCTGAGCATCTAAGGCCTTGTCGGAGTGCAAGGATGATACCTCAACAGTTTAACCAACCATCCAAGGGACCAACCAATGAACGAACGAACGAACGAACCAACCAACCAACCAACGAATGAACGAACGAACGAACCAACCAACCAACCAACGAATGAACGAACGAACGAACCAACCAACGAACCAACCAATCAAAAAAATCAACCAACCAACGAATCAACAAACGAACGAACGAACCACCAATCAACGAACGAACCGACCAACGAACGAACGAACGAACGAACGAACGAACCAACCAACCAACCAACCAACCAACCAGCCAACGAAAGAACCAACGAACGAACGAACGAAGGAACGAATGAACGAACGAACGAACGAACCAACCAACCAACCAGCCAACCAACCAACCAACCGACCGACCGACCGACCGACTGACTGACTGACTGACTGACTGACTGACCGACCGACCGACCGACCGACCGACTGACTGACTGACTGACTGACTGACTGACTGACTGACTGACTGACTGACTGACTGACTTAGTAATATTGTATACGTACATAATTTGATACGCGTCAATTACAGTTTGTGAGTTACCTGGTGTGACAGATACAACAAAACTATATCAAACAGACAGTAATAATACCACACATCTTTGTGAAAAAGACGTAAAACACGATAAAAACATCACAACTACAAGAAAGGAGTGCATAAACAGAAGGAAACCACTCTCTGAAATAACTATTAGCACCATATATCCCAGTAATAACCCACGAGAGGTAGACATGATATTATCAGCAGTTTCCTGCTATGCGTTTGTGATGTGGCAATAGGGTCTTATTTTATAGGCCTGAATGCACTGAGGAATAGGTAAACAGTCTTGTCCTCACTCGGGGAGACGAAGAATTCCGGCATCAAACTGTGGTCCGGCCGCCTTCATGACAACCGATTTAACAACTGCGTCGTCGAGCCCGCTGGACTGCATATGGTTCATTCATTGTCACGTAGTAGAGGGTCTCCGTGGCCAAGTGGTTACGCCGTCTGTCGCACACTGCGAAGGCTGTGGGTTCGATTGCAAGCCACGTCGTTCGGTTCTCGGAGACTCACGGGGTTCGTCGCTGGAGCTACGGAGCTCGTGCTGTGTGGGGTGTTTTCGGCAGACCGCCCCGCGGAAAGAGACTGAACCATATGGGATAAAACCCGGTGCAATGAAGGAGATACTCTGGCCTGTTACACCCTTTGTGTCGTGTAGCAGGTGCTACAAACCGCAGACACATGTCCTGGTTGTAACGGGCTCATCGAGCATTCTGGGAAGGGTGAGGACAGGCAGGCTTCGTGCAGAGAGTTGTCAAGCCGTCTGACTCGGGTTCCGAAGGTTGTGAGTTCAATTCCGGGCCACGCTCTTCGGCTCACAAGTGCATTTTTTTCGGAGACTCCTGGGGGTCTTCGCTGGAGCTACGGAGTTCGTGCTTTGTTCGAAGCTTTCCGCGCTGCGGAAAGAGACTGAGCCATATGGGACAAAACCCGGTGCAATGAAGTCGACCCTGTCGACTTTTAAGCGACTTTTTAAGGCTTCGTGCAGAGCCAGTAAGTAAAGGACTCTTATATACATCTTTAGGGCAAAGCCTATATGGTGCAACACCCATATTTTTTAATAGACTTATCTACACTCAGTGGGCGATGTGCTCTGTTTTTCATCGGCCGCATTTACTTCCGAAGACATTTCTCGGAACCCAGTTTAGGCTGAAAGTCCAGGTCTATTTAACAAATCTGACTTGATGCGGATTCGAACCGTTGACCCACTAGGCCGGCTGACGAGTGTCTAGCCACTACGCTACCGGGACTTCATTCGTGCAGTGTGCCATGCATCAATTCACAAGTCACAGAAGGGAGCATCCGTCGGATCATTTCTTCACTCCATGCTGGTGTGTTGGGAAGCGAACTAACGGATGAATGAACGAACTTTATTTTCAAGAGGTGAAGAAATGCGCACGCAGACCCATCTGATATTCTGATCTTCTTATCTCTCTGCTCTCATACATGATGTCATTCATTATGCATCACAAATGAAGCTAATCTTACACAATAACGACAACAATAGACACCAATATATGATTATAAACGTATGGAAAGTGTGCTATAATCAATAATACACGACTCACTAAAACTAATTTTTGACATAGCAATTATAATTAGCTATGGTAGATGCATTGTGCCGGCTTCCTGGCCTAGAGGTTTGCGACTGTTCTCCGTAAGTAACGTGACGACGGTGAGAATCAGCAGTGGTTCGAATCGCGTCGGTAACTTACGGGGTATGTGAGCCGGCCGCTCAGAAAGCAATGGCAAACTACTGAGCGTAATCTTGCCAAGAAATCAACAATCAGCTGAAAGATGCTGATGGTGACAGCAATGTCCTGTAAAGGATATGCAAAAATAAAAACATAAAAAGATGCATTGTACCACAGTTAGGAGAATGTGTATTATACTGAGTGTCCTTTGAAATTATTATTATTTTATTAAGGGGACGGGTATGTATTCTGTACTGAGATTGTCTTTCTATAGAATGCGATTATATGTATAGGGACTGGTTTTTCTGTGATTTATAGTGGAAGATTGTTCCACAACTGAGCTGTGGAGTATGATAAGCTTTTCTTTTTTTCTATAAGTCTATGTTAGTCTTATGAACACGTAGAATATTTATTCTTTGGCTATGTCTTGCCCTATATGTAAACAATGGCCAGAGGCCAGCTTGGGGCGTTTTGATATAGGATTTTGTGAATTAGTTTGGCCTTATTAAAAAGCAAGCGTTTGAGGATGGAAGTATCTGAAGACATTTATATGGGTTAGAATTGTTAGTAACTGTTTTACTATACGGTCCTCTTGTGAAGTGAGTAAAGGCGCTTTGTGACTGAGTGGCGGTAACTCCAGACATTTATTGGCTAGGATGTTTGGTACCCGTCTAGTGCCTTGTTTATGCGGCTGCGTCGATCTCGGATAAAATAATGCTGCCTCATTGTTGGCAGAACCAAAACCAGTATGACGAACAATCGGATAAACTCCTATGCCACCACTGCTCATTGTGTTGCTATCAAACTTTGTCATTTTGAAATTCTGTCTATAGAGGAAGAAGAGAGGACATGGGAAAGCCCCCCCCCCCCCCCCAAAAACAAAGAAAAAGAAAGCAATAGATAGGAAGCAGATAGGAAACAATATAAGTCGTATAACAATAACGGAAGTAGATTTAACACGTGGACAGACGGACAATTGAACGGGGCCTGAACATTTTTGTTAATAGCAAGCAAGCACGCTAGAGGAAGTGGAAATGTAAAAGTATATGAATGAATGAATGAATGAATGAATGAATGAATGAATGAATGAGGTCAGCATGGCCGAATAGATAAGAGCCTTCATACTTAAACTTCCGGTGCTCTGATGACCCGAGGACGTAAATTACAAGTATCTCTGTAGTCAAAAAAGGCTCACTTGATAGCTCGAAACACTAGCAATAGGGAAAACTAGCCCACGCGTAAAAGATCAGTCCATCATAGACTGCACTAGCGTTCAAAGCGAGCGAGCACTGACAAGAAAAAACAAAAAATAATGAATGAAGGAGTATCAAAACAACATATAGAAGCCTTCACAGTTTTCTGGGAAATCCGATGAAATACCGCAAGCGATGGATGGATAGCGAAGGTAATTAACATGACAGGAAAAGACCAAGGTCGCGATATAGCACGTAATGCTGTAGTGCAGCGGTTACCAAACGGTGCCGCATTGGATACGACAGATCCCGCGGGAAGGTGATTAGCCAGTAATCCAGACAGTGGAGCACAAACCGGCCCAGATGGTTACTGTAACGTTAAACATTTCTTTCTGCTCGAGTTAATTACACACGGGGCGTTTAAAAAAGAATATTTGTATTTTGAAAGTCTATTATGCTCCCATCTGTTATCGTGGCCTGTAAGGAAAGCAACGAACAGCAACAAAATAAACTATCATGAATGCCGTAAGAGGCGACCAAGGGGATTGGCGTGAGACTGGCTGATCTCATTCCGTTGAAAAACTTAGCGGCAAAACCATCTAGTCATAAATATGTCAATGCGGGGCCCGGCACGGGTTTGTTAACTCCTGCACGCCATTGGGAGCTGAGTTGAGTCAAGAATCGACATCACAGAACTAGGGACATTCCCATATGTGCTCCGTCGTCATCTGCAACAGCCAGCGTAGAGTCGCAATACTAATGAGACCAGCAGCCGCCTGATTATGTATCCCTTTGGTCATTTTCTCGGAGCCCCGAGTGTTGGCCAGATCTTCTGGCCACTCCTTGCAGCCCCACTGTCTCCAGGCCGTAATGATCTATTTGTTCTTCTGCACAACGCACTATTGGGCTTGGCACTCTTCGCTGGCTTCTGAGGATGGGGACGGAGCGCTAATGGGAATTCCCCGAATGCTGTGATGTCGGTTTCTAAATCAATCAATCAATCAATCAATCAATCAATCAATCAAGCACTACGCACACGATCCCAACAGGCCGCCACCACGCCCGCCGTATCATGTGTCAATACACCACCGAGCGGTACAGACCCAGCAAACTCTCCACTTGCTCGTTTCCCACTGCATCAATAGGAGGGAGATGAAGTCAAACAAAACAGAAGATAGTTTTGATAACTCAAACGATAGATATGTTTGTAATGTCTGGTGCTTCTTATGATCTCTGCTTCTTTCGTTGACCTCTATGAGCGCCAATAGATACCTGCAAATGTATTTCTAAATATTAGATGTGCACCAAAGATAGCTAAATGATACTCGTCGCAACAGTTATTAGGGTGTCTCCGTGGCGAAGTGGTTACGTCGCCAGCGTCGAGCTCCAAAGGTTGAGGCTTCGATTCCGGGCCATGCCGTCCGTTTCACGAGAAAAGTTTTCTTGGAGACTCATGAGGGTCGTCGCTAGAGCGACGGAGTTCGTGATTTTGCGACGCTTTCGACAGGCCGCACTGCCGAAAGAGCTCGAGTCATATGGGATCAAACCCGATGCAGTTAAGTCGATGCTCTTGTCTGTTCAAACCTTCAAATTCGATGTCAACGTGATTCATTTCGGCCTCTCAGTGAAGAGACTAGGTAAGGGACCTCATCTGAGAGCTCCAATTTTGTCCCAAGGCGCAAACAGTTAATACAGGTAAACGTACATAACAGTTAGTTATCTTTTTTCTTGTTATGGACTTGACACGCTTGTGGTGAAATACCGCCTGTATGATTATATCTGTAAGATGATACGTCATTTGAGACTGAGCACTACCGCCGAACGACATAGATCCATACACAGCTATTTTGGAGTCTCAACAAGCTGTCATTAATGCGATATACTCTCAAAGACGATTGACTTCTTATGTAGATGTTGACTGAGCAATAACGAACTACAGAAAGTAGAATAATAATAATAATAATAATAATAATAATAATAATAATAATAATAAGAAGAAGAAGAAGAAGAAGAAGAAGAAGAAGAAGAAGGAGGAGGAGAAGAAGAAGAAGAAGAAGAAGAAGAAGAAGGAGGAGGAGGAGGAGGAGGAGGAGAAGGACGAGGAGAAGAAGAAGAAGAAGAAGAAAAAGAAGACTTTTATGTGTGTACATCAGTGCGGTTGAGGCTGTGGCGAAGGTGTTAGTAACCCAATTCATAGTCCCGCAAACCGCGTTCAAAACACACATGCGGGCGAATTGGAAACAGTCTGCCTTGTGTTGGTTTTCATATAATGGTGTTAATGCAGACTCCTTTCGTTCTGAAAACAATGGCAAACTACTGAACGTAAACGTGGCTAGAAATCGCGAACAGACAACAATTCTGGGGTTGACTGCGACGTCCTGTAAAAGATATGCGACTAGGTTGTGTTTAAACATCAGTGCTCTTCACTAGGCAGTGTTCTTCTTTCATTCACTTGATATTGGTCTGTAACTACAATGTTGTCTCCTGTATGAATATCTGCTCTAACTTGCCAATGTTACCACCTTTGACCCGTATACCATACATCCAGTCTATTAATCCACTGACAGCCCTACGCGTGTCAGTCTTTCCTAGCAAGGGTACAGATTCAGATAAGTACCTTTAATTAGTTTAATATTGTCATGTAGTGTTTTATGTAGGTTTGTGTCAGTTTGTGTTTGCTTGTCCTGTGGTGACGAAGGCTTTGGCCACAACGGCCAATTTATCTCTTGTAGTCGTGTTTGGTAAAGCTCACAATCTACTTCTCGTTTTTTGGGTGATTCATTCATTGCAATGATACCACCGAGAGGGCGAATCACGATCCCCGATTTCCTCAATCTCGCGCCAACATGGTGGCCACGAGGGACACGTTTGGGAACCGCCTCGACCTAGGTCAGGAAAGGTCTGATCTTTTGTCTGTGCTCGCGGGCTAGGACGCGAGTTGTCCGTTTGCCGCGGTAAATTCCGAGCTGCAATTCGTGTCTTGGGAATGTGGAGGGTTAGGGAGGCTGTGCTTCATACGTAAACCTGTACTTTTTGATTATTTCTTTGTTAGTTTTTTTCTTTCTTTTTCAGGTGAGTTTTTGTTTTATTTTGAGGAATTATCCTAGCCTATGACGTGTGTAGGCGCCCGCGGTAGCTCAGTGGGTAGAGCGTTTGCCTGGCGGTTAGGGATCTTGTGTTCTAGGCCAGAGTTGCTCCCAGGTCGACCCAGCCTGAAACGGACTACATGAAGTGTTGTGGGAAGTAAAGGCGGCCGGAGTGACCACATCACCCGTGGAGTGTGGAGTGACTAAGACAACACCGTATACCCAATGTAACCCAATCATAGAAAGGCGTCATTGCTTCCAGCGTGGTGCTTCCTCAACTCCCGTGACGTTCAGTGTGGCCAATGTTGTACCCTTTCCATACGTATGATGTCCGTGAGCGAGTCTTCTTCAGGTGCTGAAGATCTCCCAAATGTTGGGAGTCTCCGTGGCGAAGTGATCAAGCCGTTTGACTCGGGCTCCGAAGGTTGTGGATTCGATTCCGGGCCGCGTCCTTCCGTTCACGAGTTAAATATTGCAGAGACTCCCGTGGGTCGTCGCTAGAGCTACGAAGTTTGTGCTTTGTGCGACGCTTTCCGCGCTGCGAAAAGAGACCGAACCATATGGGATAAAACCCGGTGCAATGAAGTCGATCCTGTCGACTTTCAAGCGACTTTTTCTTTTAAAGATCTCTCACATGCAATTCGTACAACAGCAGAGGCCAAGTTAACATAGTCTTAACAGACTTCGGTTAACAATCCTAAAAAAGATTCTTTGTACCATCCTTCTGTATAACAAGATCGTTGTACCCTATGTCGTTATAACAAGTTCGTTGTACCTCCCTTTGTTATACCAAGATTCATTGTACTCTATTTCGTTATAACAATAATCGTTGTTAACCCCCCCCCCCCCCATCCGTTCGTTATAACAAGATCTGTTCTACCCTCCTTCGTTATACCACGATTCGTTGTAACTCCTTGGTTGTAAGAACATTTCTTGTACTCTCTTTCGTTATAACAATATTCGTTATACCCTCTTTCGTTCGTTATAACAAGATTCCTTGTAATCTCGTTCGTTATAGCAAGATTCCCCCCCCCCCCCCCCACCTCTCGTTCGTTATAACAAGACTCCTTGTACTCTCGTTCGTTATAACAAGATTTCTTGATGTTCCTTAGGGTCTATAAAAGTATGAGTTTAGCACCATATCCCCAATTGGCTTTAAGGCTTGTAAAATGGTCCTTTACTGACGATACTGTAACATGTTTGTTACACAAGGTTGTGGGTCACATGAAGGTACATTCGATATTATTAATGTAACGTGATTAATACGTACTGACTGGCACGCA
Source organism: Cepaea nemoralis (assembly GCA_014155875.1). Lineage (NCBI taxonomy): Eukaryota > Metazoa > Mollusca > Gastropoda > Stylommatophora > Helicidae > Cepaea > Cepaea nemoralis. Next base: position 137,503 of record JACEFZ010027954.1, read on the forward strand.
AAGAAGGTCTTAGTCATACAGACTTTTGCGAAAACCAAGTGATGACTGAATCTATAACCATAGTCAGACTGCAAGAACAGCAAGTTAAAAGAGGTGTGGCCAAACTAGAGCACTATGCAGGAAGCCAAAGAAGATTAGTAAACCAACACAGAACTGGTGTCGTGAGCCGCTACACGATGCGGGATTTGCTGAGGAAGGGATCCGAAGGGATCCGAGCACTTAAGGACTGAATGTTTCAATGTGCAATGAGGATGATCTATCGACTAACTAACTAACTCAAAGAAGGTAAGCAAAAGGGAATGCGAGACTTTAAATTCTACCAGAGCGATAGACTCGAAGCCATCAAATTCACACGTCGAAAAGAAAGGAACTTCAACGTTTGGTCACTTTATTACTTCAACTCGGTGAATTTGTTGATGTCAGAAAAGCCACAAGGAAAATGCAGATCTTTATCAAAATGCTCTGGCAAGAAACAATCTTTTCTGAGTTTATTGATAGGCGTAGGTTGATCAACTTCAAAAATTAAAAAAAAAAAAAAAAATTAAATTAAAGAACTTCATTCACTGTTCGTGGAAACTTAACGAGATCGAATTTGGATGGGAGTAGATCTGCAGAGCGAGATTATATTGAGGTCAATACTGACGACAGTAATGACCGCACAACATACGCAGACCATATCCTTCATTGTGTCTGTTCCCAGATAACTAAACATACAAGCTAAAATACCAACAATCCAGTTGGCATACAATCCACTAGAAAATACAATCCACTAACCATGCAATCCACTAGAAATACAGTTAACTAGATAAACATTTCATTAGACATACAGCCCATTAGTCTACACCCACAAGAGATACAATCCACTAGACGTACAATCCACTAGACATACAATCCACGAGACATACAATCCACTAGACATACAATCCACGAGACATACAATCCACGAGACATACAATCCACGAGACATACAAGCCACTAGACATACAATCCACGAGACATACAATCCACTAGACATACAATCCACGAGACATACAAGCCACTAGACATACAATCCACGAGACATACAATCCACGAGACATACAATCCACGAGACATACAATCCACGAGACATACAATCCCCTAGACATACAATCCCCTAGACATACAATCCACGAGACATACAATCCACGAGACATACAATCCCCTAGACATACAAGCCACTAGACATACAATCCACGAGACATACAATCCACTAGACATACAAGCCACTAGACATACAATCCCCTAGACATACAATCCCCTAGACATACAATCCCCTAGACATACAATCCACTAGACATACAATCCACGAGACATACAATCCACGAGACATACGAGCCACTAGACATACAATCCACGAGACATACAAGCCACTAGACATACAATCCACTAGACATACAATCCACTGGACATACAATCCACGAGACATACAATCCACGAGACATACAATCCACGAGACATACAATCCACGAGACATACAAGCCACTAGACATACAATCCACGAGACATACAATCCACGAGACATACAATCCACTGGACATACAATCCACGAGACATACAATCCACGAGACATACAATCCACGAGACATACAATCCACGAGACATACAAGCCACTAGACATACAATCCACGAGACATACAATCCACGAGACATACAATCCACGAGACATACAAGCCACTAGACATACAATCCACGAGACATACAATCCACTAGACATACAATCCACGAGACATACAAGCCACTAGACATACAATCCACGAGACATACAATCCACGAGACATACAATCCACGAGACATACAATCCACGAGACATACAAGCCACTAGACATACAATCCACGAGACATACAAGCCACTAGACATACAATCCACGAGACATACAATCCACGAGACATACAATCCACGAGACATACAAGCCACTAGACATACAATCCACGAGACATACAAGCCACTAGACATACAATCCACTAGACATACAATCCCCTAGACATACAATCCACGAGACATACAAGCCACTAGACATACAATCCACGAGACATACAATCCACTAGACATACAATCCACTAGACATACAATCCACGAGACATACAATCCACGAGACATACAATCCACGAGACATACAATCCACTAGACATACAATCCACTAGACATACAATGCTCAAGACATTAGAAATTCATTTCACTAGACATTCAGTTTAGTAGACATTCTATGTGTGCATGCTGTAAGAGAGAGATATACACAGACAGAAAGACACACACACATATATACACACAAAACACAGATAGATGAACAGAGAGAGAGAGAGAGAGAGAGAGAGAGAGAGAGAGAGAGGTTTTTTTTTTAAACCGCCGAGTCAAATAACGAGATCTAACGAGTTGAGTAATTTGTCACGAGAAAAAGATATTGACGCAGCGAGTCGCCTTTTAGTTCAAGATGTAGGCTTTCTTTGGGAGGTAATTACGGTCTTGTTAGGCAGTTTGATGGTTGAGCAGCAACATTGTCGCCGTGCATGGTGCTGGCATGGGGTCATATCCGTTTACAGTGCTCTGTATAGTAAAGATCTATCTATCTATCTATCTATCTATCTATCTATCTATCTATCTATCTATCTATCTATCTATCTATCTATCTATCTATCTATCTATCTATCTATCTATCTATCTATCTATCTATCTATCTATCTATCTATCTATCTATCTATCTATCTATCTATCTATCTATCTATCTATCTATCTATCTATCTATCTATCTATCTATCTATCTATCTATCTATCTATCTATCTATCTATCTATCTATCTATCTATCTATCTATCTATCTATCTATCTATCTATCTATCTATCTATCTATCTATCTATCTATCTATCTATCTATCTATCTATCTATCTATCTATCTATCTATCTATCTATCTATCTATCTATCTATCTATCTATCTATCTATCTATCTATCTATCTATCTATCTATCTATCTATCTATCTATCTATCTATCTATCTATCTATCTATCTATCTATCTATCTATCTATCTATCTATCTATCTATCTATCTATCTATCTATCTATCTATCTATCTGCCTGCCTGCCTGCCTGCCTGCCTGCCTGCCTGCCTGCCTGCCTGCCTGCCTGTCTGCTTGCCTGCCTGCCTGCCTGCCTGCCAGCCAGCCAGCCAGCCAGCCTGCCTGCCTGCCTGCCAGCCAGCCAACCAGCCAACCTACCTGCCAGCCAGCCAGCCAGCCAGCCAGCCAGCCAGCCAACCTACCTACCAGTCAGCCAGCCAACCAACCAACCAGCCAGCCAACCAACCTAATAGCCAGCCAGTCAACCTATCTACCAGCCAGCCAGCCAGCCATCCAGCCAACCAACCTACCAGCCAGCCATCCAGCCAACCAAGCTATCTACCAGCCAGCCAGCCAACCTACCTACCAGTCAGCCAGCCAACCAACCAACCAGTCAACGAACCAACCTAATAGCCAGCCAGTCAACCTATCTACCAGCCAGTCAGCCAGCCATCCAGCCAACCAACCTACCAGCCAGCCATCCAGCCAACCAAGCTATCTACCAGCCAGTCAGCCAGCCAGCCAACCTACCTGCCAGCCAGCCAACCTACCTATCAGCCACCCACCCAGCCAGCCAGCCAGCAAGCCAGCCAGCCAGCCAACCTACCTGCCAGCCAGCCAACCTACCTATCAGCCACCCACCCCACCAGCCAGCCAACCTACCTGCCAGCCAGCCAACCTACCTGCCAGCCAGCCAACCTACCTATCAGCCACCCACCCACCCAGCCAGCAAGCCAGTCAGCCAGCCAACCTTACCTGCCAGCCAGCCAGCCTGCCTGTCTGTCTGTATAATATTAATAGTAATAATTAAAAGAAAGAAGGAAAATGCCAATCAGCTGAGGTCCCCATAAGGCTCAATTGTGTTCGATGTGCACAGATCGAAAAGTGTAACTAGTCCTAGTTAGAGGGCAGACACAGAAAAGATAATCACAAAATCACAATTCACAAAAACAATTTACCTCAGTTATGAACGCCGCTGTAGAAACAGGTTGAACAAGGTGAAATTTTTTCTTAAGAGAGAGAGAGAGAGAGAGAGAGAGAGAGAGAGAGAGAGAGAGAGAGAGAGAGAGAGAGAGAGAGAGAGAGAGAGAGAGAGAGAGAAAGAGAAAGTATGGTAAGACCGTCATATGTTTGTAGGCCGGAGTGCACGGGGAGATAGGCGGCCATCTTTTACCCTGTAGCGAACGATGATGGCTGGGATCGAACCCTTGTCCGATCGCATCAATACTATTGTCAGCACAACATCCTAACACATGCATATATTACTGTTTATTCTAGAAGGTAATGCTTCCCACCCTATTAATGCCGTCTCTGTCTCTTTAGGTAACACTGAGGCCACTGCTTCACTGTTTATCTTTGCTCTGTATGAGCTGTATCTACACTCCCTACATCACATTACACTCTGTATAGACATGATCCCTGTATCTACACTACCTTCAAGACATTACATTACACGACTCCAGTATCTACACTATTTACATCAAATTATATTCTGTGTGTATAAATGACTCCTGAATCTTCACTCCCCACATCACATGATACTTTCTGTCTGCATAAGCAACAGTGTTTAGTTCCGAAGAGTCTGGCGTATGATATCACGATACCTAGACTGACAATGGATGTGGAGACAGTGACTGGCATTCTGCAGGCCGGAGAACAAACATAATTGTTACGGACTCACAGAGCATGCCCAGAAAGGTGAAAACAGCCATGTTTCGTGGAGGGTGACATTCTTCAGATCAAAGTTCAAAGATCGGGAAATATCCGTTGGATCCAGCTTCCGAAGACATACTGGTGTGATGAGAAACTAACAGGCGGAGAGATCGGCTGCTGGCTATGATATTTATTCTTGATCAGACAGATGGTGCTTTAGGGATTATATGTGTACTGTGGAAGGACAGATAAACCGTCACGGCCTGGACAGAATTGCGCGATAGGGAGTGACCAGATGATCAGACCGACACTCAGTACTCCGAGGAAACGCCAGACGGACAGATAATCATTCTGCAGGTGATACTATTTATATTGGGACTCGTCGTTTCTTTGTAGAAGATTTGGACTGAGCGCGTATGGGCACGCCCCGAGTTTTATGATGTCGGACTTAGCTCAACTACGTATAGGTGCAACTCCTTTATCTACACCACCCACGGCATCCATACATTCTAATTTCTGCCTGCATCTACACATTCCAGTGTTGTACGAGTGTCTCATTTATATACGCCGCCCTAATATCGACTTTAGCAACACGCCTGCTATCTCTCTGACACAAAATGCCATGTTTTAGTCTTTAAATAATTGTTTCTCGAAGTAACTGTGTACATTCTCGTGCGTACATTCCGCGTACGTGATGCTGCATGCCATTCTTGCTAAAGTAGCGCCCAAGAGGGTCAATTATTGATGCCTGGGAACCGGGGACAAATCCTTGGCCTGAGACGTTTTCCCTTCACCGGATATGACGCTGTATTTGCGCTAGATATTGACCCAGCATTGATTTCCCATTGAAACGCGACAGTTGTAACCTCCTAGAGATGTGGTGTCGCCTGATGTTTTCCCGACAAAGTCATAACACGGCAGTTTGGGCAGACGGCTAAATAGGCGAGTGCTGCATTACTTAGTGCAGAGAGGCTGGGAAATTCTGCCGCGACATACGCGGGTGCCGAATGCGAGGTAAACCGCTAAATTTTGATGGAGAAAATAGTTTTGGTTGGAGTCGCAGATACACACGCACCCACCCACACACACACACACACACACACACACACACACACACATACACACAAACATGCACACACATGCACGCACGTGGTGACTCAGTTTTACACACACACACACTCACAGACACACAGAGGCACTCACTCACATATATACATGTGCCCACTCAGACTTGTAAACATATACACCGACAATACAATACAGACACAAATTCTGACACATTCGTGATGCCGCGCACATCTACCCATGTTCTTGCACAACAGTAGACACTCACTTACTCACTCACTCACCCACTCACTCACTCACTCACCCACCCACTCACTCACTCACGCACGCACGTACGCACGCACGCACTCACTCACTCACTCACTCACTCACCCACACACGCACCCACTGACTGACTGACTGACTGACTGATCCACCCACCCTCCCACTTACTTACTTCTTCACTCGCACACTCACTAACTCACTCACTCACTCACTCACTCACTCACTCACTCACCCACCCACCCACCCACCCACCCACTCACTCACTCACTCACTCACTCACCCACCCACGCACCCCCTCGCTCGCTCGCTCACTCGCTCACTCGCTCACTCACTCACTCACTCACCTACCCACCCACTCACTCACCCACCCACCTACTCACTCACTCACCCGCTCACTCACTCACTCACTCACTCACCCACCCACTCACTCACTCACTCACTCACTCACCTACTTACTCACCCACTCACTCACTCACCCACCCACCCACTCACTCACCCAGTCATTCACACACTCACTCACCCACTCACTCACTCACTCACTCACCCACCCACTCACTCACTCATTCACTCACTCACTCACTCACCTACTTACTCACCCACTCACTCACTCACTCACTCACCCACCCACCCACTCACTCACCCAGTCATTCACACACTCACTCACCCACTCACTCACTCACTCACCCACCCACCCACACACTCACATGTGCTCACTCAGATGTGTAAACTCACAGAAACTTACACCTACATACAAACACAAATTCTGACACATACGTGTCGACACTCACATCTACCGACCTTCTTGTACAACAGTAGACACACACCCACACAAACACACACACACACACCACACACACACACACACACCCACACAAACAGACAAACACACACACAAACACACACCCACACTCACATACACACCCACACAAACATACACACCCACCCACACACACCCACACAAACATACACACACACCCACACAAACACACACACACCCACACAAACACACACCCACACAAATATACACCCAAACAAACACACCCCACTCACACACACACCCACACAAACACACCCTCACACAAACACACTCCCACACAAACACACACCCAAACAAACACACACCCAAACAAACAAACACCCACACAAACACACACCCACACAAACACACACTCCACTCACACACACACACCCACACAAACACACACCCACACACCCACACTAACACACACCCACACAAACACACACCCACATACACACCCACACAAACACCCACCCACACACACGCACCCACACATCCCACTCACACACATACGTGTCGACACTCACATCTACCGACAGTAGACACACCCCACACACCCTCACACACTCACACACAAACACACTCACACCCACACACACACACACCCATACATTCCCACCTACACACCCTCCCCACCACACACACACACACACGCATTATAATCTGCACTCATAAACACCAGGACACGTACTCTTGTACTGTTTCACATATTCTCTTGTGTGTACACTCACACATTACCACTCACCCTCTTATATTCCACTCACACATTACCACACATCCTCTTATATACACACTCACACATTACCACACACCCTCATATACATACACTCACACATTACCACACATTCTTTTATTTGTACACTCACAGATTACCACTCATCCTCTTATATACCACTCACACATTACCACACATTCTCTTATATACACACTCACACATTACCACACATCCTGTTATATACACACTCACATATTACCACATATTCTCTTATTTGTACACTCACACATTACCACACATCCTCTTATATGTTCACTCACACATTACCACACATCTTCTTATATGTATACTAACACATTCTCTTATATACACACTCACACATTACCACACATTCTCTTATATACACACTCACACATTACCACACATCCTCTTATATACACACTCACACATTACCACACATTCTCTTATATACACACTCACACATTACCACACACCCTCATATATACACACTCACACATTACCACACATTCTCTTATATACACACTCACACATTACCACACATCCTCTTATATGTACACTCACACATTCTCTTATATACACACTCACACATTACCACACATCCTCTTATATGTATACTCACACATTCTCTTATATACACACTCACACATTACCACACATTCTCTTATATACACACTCACACATTACCACACATCCTCTTATATGTATACTCACACATTCTCTTATATACACACTCACACATTACCACACACCCTCATATATACACACTCACACATTACCACACATTCTCTTATATACACACTCACACATTACCACACATCCTCTTATATGTATACTCACACATTCTCTTATATACACACTCACACATTACCACACATCCTCTTATATGTATACTCACACATTCTCTTATATACACACTCACACATTACCACACATTCTCTTATATACACACTCACACATTACCACACATCCTCTTATATACACACTCACACATTACCACACATTCTCTTATATACACACTCACACATTACCACACACCCTCATATATACACACTCACACATTACCACACATTCTCTTATATACACACTCACACATTACCACACACCCTCATATATACACACTCACACATTACCACACATTCTCTTATATACACACTCACACATTACCACACACCCTCATATATACACACTCACACATTACCACACATTCTCTTATATACACACTCACACATTACCACACATTCTCTTATATACACACTCACACATTACCACACATCCTCTTATATGTATACTCACACATTCTCTTATATACACACTCACACATTACCACACATTCTCTTATATACACACTCACACATTACCACACACCCTCATATATACACACTCACACATTACCACACATTCTCTTATATACACACTCACACATTACCATACATTCTCTTATATATACACTCACACATTAACACACATCCTGTTATATACACACTCACACATTACCACACATCCTCTTATATGTATACTCACACATTCTCTTATATACACACTCACACATTACCACACGTTCTCTTATATACACACTCACACATTACCACACATTCTCTTATATACACACTCACACATTACCACACATCCTCTTATATACACACTCACACATTACCACGCATTCTCTTATATACACACTCACACATTACCACACACCCTCATATATACACACTCACACATTACCACACATTCTCTTATATACACACTCACACATTACCACACATCCTCTTATATACACACTCACACATTACCACGCATTCTCTTATATACACACTCACACATTACCACACACCCTCATATATACACACTCACACATTACCACACATTCTCTTATATACACACTCACACATTAACACACATCCTGTTATATACACACTCACACATTACCACACATCCTCTTATATGTATACTCACACATTCTCTTATATACACACTCACACATTACCACACATCCTCTTATATGTATACTCACACATTCTCTTATATACACACTCACACATTACCACACATCCTCTTATATGTATACTCACACATTCTCTTATATACACACTCACACATTACCACACATTCTCTTATACACACACTCACACATTACCACACATCCTCTTATATACACACTCACACATTACCACACATTCTCTTATATACACACTCACACATTACCACACACCCTCATATATACACACTCACACATTACCACATATTCTCTTATATACACACTCACACATTACCACACACCCTCATATATACACACTCACACATTACCACACATTCTATTATATACACACTCACACATTACCACACACCCTCATATATACACACTCACACATTACCACACATTCTCTTATATACACACTCACACATTACCACACATTCTCTTATATACACACTCACACATTACCACACATCCTCTTATATGTATACTCACATATTCTCTTATATACACACTCACACATTACCACACATTCTCTTATATACACACTCACACATTACCACACATTCTCTTATATACACACTCACACATTACCACACACCCTCATATATACACACTCACACATTACCACACATTCTCTTATATACACACTCACACATTACCATACATTCTCTTATATATACACTCACACATTAACACACATCCTGTTATATACACACTCACACATTACCACACATCCTCTTATATGTACACTCACACATTATCACAGATACTTGGCCGTAGTCAACACTTGATTTATTTTTGCATGTGGGTTAGCTTTCCCTATTACCAGAGTCCCTCGCCATGAGGCAAATCTACCCCACCTTCTGAGGTAATTTACGTCTCCTAAGTCAAGGATGAGAAGTCAACATTTTAGTGCCACTGACCGGTGTAGGGATTGAACCCGTTACCTCGCCATGAACATGGTAGATTATAATAAAGGAAGACTCCGCGGCGAACTGGTTACTCCCACTATTTCACCCTATGAAAGCTGTGGATTCGATTCCGAGTTATGTTGTTCGGTTAACGAGTGCATTTTTTTCGGAGACTCCTGGGGGTCATCGCTGGAGATTCGGAGTTCGCGCCTTGTGCAGCGCTTTTAACAGGTCTCCCTGTGGAAAGAGACCGAGCCATATGATATATAAATAATACCCGGTGCAATGCTTGCTTGCTTGCTTGCGTTCTCTGGCTGTGAACTCCAGCGTGAGGTCCTGTATGTCGGATGAAGACATCCTGTTGTCCAACATCAGTGTGATGTCATATTGGACTGAGGTTTGCGTGAGTATCCGTTGTCCCATGTCTGGGTTATTGGTGTGCAGACTGGTGGTTCCTCGCCGTGCAGGCAGATACTCTCCGACTTCGGAAGAATCAGCGATCCTACTACGTTAGCCAGGACCCCGAAGGGACCTGTTACCCAGGATGCACGAGTAGGACGTGTTAGTAGGTCTTGGCCAGTATAAAACCTGGCCCTGGTGCCTTGGAAACACCTCTGCGTCCCTGGCCAGTATAAAACCTGGTCCTGGTGCCTTGGAAACACCCCTGCGTCCCACCCGGTGCCTTGCAGACACCCCTGCGTCCCACCCGGTGCCTTGCAGACACCCCTGCGTCCCACCCGGTGCCTTGCAAACACCCCTGCGTCCCACCCGGTGCCTTGGAAATACCCCTGCGTCCCACCCGGTGCCTTGGAAACACCCCTGCGTCCCACCCGGTGCCTTGGAAACACCTCTGCGTCCCACCCGGTGACTTGGAAACACCTCTGAGTCCCTGGCTAGTATAAAACCTGGTCCTGGTGCCTTGGAAACACCTCTGCGTCCCAGACCAGTATGAAACCTGGCCCTGGTGCCTTGGAAACACCTCTGCGTCCCACCCGGTGCCTTGGAAATACCCCTGCGTCCCACCCGGTGCCTTGGAAACACCCCTGCGTCCCACCCGGTGCCTTGGAAACACCTCTGCGTCCCACCCGGTGCCTTGGAAACACCCCTGCGTCCCACCCGGTGCCTTGGAAACACCCCTGCGTCCCACCCGGTGTCTTGGAAACACCTCTGCGTCCCACCCGGTGACTTGGAAACACCTCTGAGTTCCTGGCCAGTATAAAACCTGGCCCTGGTGACTTGGAAACACCTCTGCATCCCTGGCCAGTATAAAACCTGGCCCTGGTGACTTTGAAACACCTCTGCGTCCCAGACCAGTATGAAACCTGGCCCTGGTGTCTTGGAAACACCTCTGCGTTCCACCTGGTGCAATGAAGCCCATCCACTTGCCTTTTAAACATCATTTTTATATTATAATAACGGTACTTAATTTTTACTTCACTACAAACAAGGGAATTCCGGGAGTTCCCGGGAAATCACGTGACGTCAGACTAGGTGTAAGGGTGTGTTGATATACTGTGAAACTTGTGTATGGGGGTAGGGTCATTTGCGTGACGTGAACATCTCTGCGCAATAAAGAATCATATAAATTGTATGTGTTGTCAATCACTTCCGGTTGAGTGAGTTGTGGACTGCTGGGCCGATCGATGGATGCATTAAATGTTTATGGGTCGGAGGGCCCTCACTGTCATCGGACTGTATATCCATATCTTGTGCTACTCGTCATATCTTGTGTATGCCCCATCAGTCTGCGCTCATCTGTTCTGTGATGTATATGGGGGACAGTTTGCGAAGACAATGACATGCGGTTTCGGGTACATCTTGCTGCAAACACACTTGTCGACCGACCACGAAGTGAATCCACATATCCCTGTTATGAAAATCGACGATCCCACCAGATCAAGGCCAGTGATAAAAATAACTATGCGGCTTGTTTGCGGTGAATTAAAAATGAAGTTCCATAATAGCAGATACGAGTCTACTCCCCATATATTCTAAGCACCCCTCGAGGTGGGGAAACGAGTTCTTAAGGGCCATATTAAACCAATCCTGGTGTACGGAAGCAAAACATGGACAATTAGCAGAGATGGCAGGAATTATATGGAAGCTACGGAGATGTGATTTTATAGACGAATAGTGAGAACACCGTGTACATAGCAATGCAGATATCTTGAAAGAAGTTCAGTCAGAAAGAGAACTGGTACTGGCATCAGAAGAAGACAGTCGACATTCCTTCGGGCATGTCTTGAGAAGGGGAAAGATGGAGTATGTCAGCAGAACAGGAAAAGCTAGAGAGCAGAAGAGGCAGGAGGAGACTAAGAGAGAAGATGCTGACAGTTTGATATCATGGCACGGAGGAATAACAGTATCAGAAATGGTTGCCCCTCTGCCGTGCGTCCACCTTGACGAGGTAGAGGGGCTTGAGCGTTCCAATGACCCCAAGAGCTATGCCGACGGTAGCACAGCTACTGGTAGGGTCACCCATGTCGGACAGGTCAAGGGAGAGGGACCAGACGAAGAGACGTACAAACCTGCTGCCTTGTAGGTAGACTGGGGACAGTCAAAGGCTAGGGAAAGCATCCCGAACAAATGCTTGTCGAAATCGGATGTACTGAGCCACAGGCTTGACAAAGAAGTGCAACGTAACTTTATCATTTCATGATGCCACAGATGAAAATTAATCGTTATGGTGCTAATCCCGTGAAGTCCCATCAGGCGGTGATAGTGCCGGGCCCCCTGCCTCGAGGGGGTCCACCCATGACTACTGGTGGTCACCTTCCCCTGTGCTGTGGAGTCAAGGCACAGAGGAGTAGGTTAAGAGTTATTGACCAAACACCCCGGACACTCAACATACTACAATGGAATGCAGAAGGAGTTTATAACAAGAAAGCCTCCCTAACACAGCGTCTTCATAAAGATAGAATAGATGTGGCATGCATTCAAGAGACACACCTCAACGCCAATCGCACATTTTCAGTCGAGGGATATCAGGCCACACGTTTTCGACCGCGAAGGACACAAAGGAGGAGTTGTAATACTTACACGAAATACAATACCTTGCAGCGAAGTATCTATGATCTCTGACAACCAAACGGAAATTATAGGTGTTGATATAATGATAAAGGACGTGAAAATAAGAATTTACAATCTGTATAGCCCGGCAGATAAGGATCTTACACTCTCAAACATGGAAATAACTGACACAAATTGCATTGTTGTCGGAGACTTTAATAGCCGTTCAGAAAGATGGGGATACCCAGATACTGACAAAAGAGGAGATGAAGTGGAGGACTGGGAAATAGACTCAAATCTTCATCTACTCAACAAAGCGGATGACACACCGAGCTTCTACTCCAGAAGATGGATTACCACTTCTACTCCAGACTTAGCTTTCTGCACAGGAGACATCCTCCACAAAATCGATCGCCATGTGCTGGACCAATTAGCAGGTAGTGACCACAGACCAATCAAGCTTGTAATAAATATGGAGTATGTTCCACAGGAGCAAAAGCCTTTGCCCCGTTGGAATTACAAACGAGCAGATTGGGACAGATTTGCCATACTAACAGACAAATATTGTGAAAACATAAATACACGATATGGCAACATGAAGCAAATGGTGGAAAGTCTAAACAGAGCAATAATACAGGCGGCCACTAGTCTATTCCAAGAGGAGCGAGGAAAAATTACAAACCATACTGGACTGAAGAACTACAAATTTTGGAGGACAAAGTTGAAGATGCTAGGAAGACCGCAGAGAGAGAACAAACAACTGAAGCGAACATCTCTCTCAAAGCCATCTCAGCAAAATATAAAAGAACAGTAAATCAAACAACAAGAGATTGTTGGAGGAAAAAAACAGAAAACCTGAATTTTGACAGGGATGGAAACAAACTATGGAAACTAGTGAAAGCCATGAACAATGAAGGACCTAGAAACAAACAAATAACAATTAAACAAGGAAATGCCTTGCTTACAGGAAAAAAGGCTGCAAATGCACTAATGGAACACTATGCCAGTGCAAACCACATTGATATTACAGCCGAACAGAAGAAAGCAATCAAAGATAAACAGATACATCATAGATATACAGAGACAGCAGCAGAATATATGATGGCAAATCTAACAATGGAAGAAATGGAACAGGCAATGAATACCCTAAAAAAGAAGACATCACCAGGAAAGGATGGAATCACAAATGAAATGCTAATAGGACTAGGCACTAAGCCAAAAAAGAAACTACTAGCAGTCCTAAACTACAGCTGGAAGAGGGGAATAGTCCCACAGGCATGGAAGGAAGCTATACTAATACCAGTCCTAAAGAAAGGAAAAGACCTGGAAGAACCAAATGGCTATCGACCTATCAGTCTTCTTAGCTGTGTAGGAAAATTAATGGAACGCATTATCAATGGCAGGCTAACATGGCATCTGGAAGAAAACCAACTCTTAACACCTCACCAAGCAGGATTCAGAAAGTACAGATCCACTGAAGATCAAATAACCTATATAGCTCAGGAAATAGAGGATGCCTTCCAAGAGAAAAAGCACACACTAGCGGTCTGGATAGATTTAGAAAAAGCATTTGATAAAGTATGGAAGGAAGGACTGAAAGTAAAACTACAAAAAATGCATGTTTGTGGGAAAATGTACAAATGGATCAGCCACTACCTTGAGAACAGAACTGCCAGGACAAAAGTACAAGGACACACCAGCAAAATGATGCTGTTGGAGCAAGGTGTCCCCCAAGGAGGAGTTCTTTCACCAACATTATTCCTAGCATATATAAACGACATCACGGAAAATTTTCCAGCCAGAGTACAATCATCATCCTTTGCAGATGACCTAGCCATATGGACATCTGAAGAATATATTAGTACAGCTAACAGCAGAATACAGCAAACCCTATTAGCGCTAGAGGACTGGTCAAAATCATGGCTAGTGAAGATAAGTGAAGAGAAAACAACATGCACAATGTTCTCCCTCTCAACTAAAACTCAGCAACCTAAGCTGGTATTGAATGGAAAAATATTGCGCCATGTAGAAAATCCAAACTATCTAGGAGTCACCTTTGATCGTCGCCTGACATGGAAGACACAGGTTGAGAAAAATCGAACAAGAGCAAGGCAGAGAATGGCAATCATGAAAAAGCTTGCTGGTACAACGTGGGGAGCAGATGAGAAAGTTCTCAAGAAGTTATATACTGGACGGGTGAGGCCAGTACTGGAATATGGCATTGCAGCTTGGGCAACAGCAGCTAAGTCAAACTTTAACAAAATAAGTAGAGTCCAAAATCAAGGAATGCGAATCATAACTGGAAGCCTGAAGACAACGCCTATTAATGAACTAGAAAAGATCACTTGTTTACAACCAATGCAGGATAGAAGAGATAGCAGAGCCCAGCAACAAGCAGAAAAATTTAGAAGATTGACAGACCACCCTATGTATCAACAGGATTTAGTGGTTTTGGAAAGGGAAGACTGAAGCGTAGCAACTTTGTAGAAACTGCAAAACGAAAGGATTAGGGCAGATCCTATACTTAACATATCAACAGTCAAGCCCATACACAATGCACACAAGTTCCCAGCTTGGAGACAGCAGCAACTGCCTGAGATGATAGAAAACATTCCTGGTATTGAGAAAAAGAACACTCAGCACTGAAACCGAAAGAAGAGAAATAACCCTAAACTACATAAAAGAACATTACCCAAGCAGCAATTGGACCCATGCATATACAGATGGATCAGTCCAAAAATTCAGTAGAGAATGGAAGGAGGAGGAATTCTCCTAAATTTAAAAAATGGAGTGGCAACTGGAAAATTTTCAAGTAACTTCAAAGCGGAGGTAGAGGCTCTGAAAACTGCAGCAGAAATGCTCTTGATGGAGGAAAATAAAGACACGCAAATAGCTATCTTTATAGATGCAAAGTCAGCTGTCTCAATACTGAAGAGCAAAAACAGTACAGAACTAGCTGACCTAAGAGCAGCACTCCATGGTCTATGCCAGAAATCCAAAAAAGTTGTAATACAGCGGATCCCATCACATTGCAGTATACCTGGAAATGAAGAGGCTGACAGACTGGCAAAAGAGGGCGGACGACTACCACAGCCTGACATAGACATAACCTATAATGAGGCAAAGAGGTTGATAAAAAGCACTTATAGAACCAAATGGGAATCAGAGCATCCAGGCCACCAGAAGGATGATGCATATTACAAACTCGATCGAAGAGAACAAGTAGCAATCTTCAGACTCCGCACAGGACATAACAGGCTGAAATACCACTTGTTCAACAAACTAAAGATAGGAGATACAGATGAATGTAATTGTGGAACTGGTAAAATGACAGCTAAACATTTGCTGCAAGAGTGCCCAATATATGCAGAACAGAGAAAGATATTTTGGCCCACACCTGCTTCATTCGAGGACAAGCTTTATGGAGATATCAACAAGCTCAAGTCGACTGCAGCTTACTTTAACTGTATTCAGGTTGACATTTAAATGTACATGAAGAAGTATTTAGACTGCCACACTTCATACCACAGGCATGTCGGTTACACAAGCCTCCCAGAGGCATGAAATGGAATATTGCTTGGATAGCAAATCCATTACGTGGAAAGTCCGAATCGAAAGCTCACTGTGTGGATGTCATCTGCAAACTGCATTCTTCTGGCTTCTTGAAGAACAGCTTATGGTGAACGAAAGGCCCAATATACGGAAGTGAGGCTAAGCAGCCATGTGCAGGACGTGACGATTCCTTGGGTGAGCCCAGTACCAGAGCGCTGTGTGATGGCTCTGCAATTATGGAAGCCTCCTTGGATGGCGGGGAATGCCCATGGTCTGCCCCTGCCTTCCCTTGAGGGCCGACCAGGATGCCTTTGGCTGTTCTATAAAGGCCAGCTGGGATGGGAGATAACACCACAACAGTGAGAGTCTAACGTCCTAAGAAACCCCCCGGGAAGGTTAACCCGGTCAACAAATGCCCGCAGAAGTCGGATGTGTCGGCCTAACGGCGCAAGAACGCAGCTCTGCTGTAAACAGGCACAACGCAATCACGTCCGAAAAAAAAAAACTCCGGATGAACGAAGAAGAAGAAGAAGAAGAAGAAGAAGAAGAAGAAGAAGAAGAAATCGTTGGCAGCACACGAGACAGAGGGCTGTGGACAAGCATGATCACCACCGCCACACGGCATGGACTATAAGATTGGCAGCACACGAGACAGAGAGCTGTGGACAAGCATGATCACAAACACCATAAGGCGTGGACTATAAGAAGGAGAAGATAATAACATCTACTTATTTATTCCTCTTATATTGCATATTGAAAAAATAATCTCCATCCGTTGTTATTTCCACGATTACGTAGAGCAGAATTAGATCGCTTCCTGTTTGCCTCCCTTATATTTGATGTTCTATAAGATAATGCAAGATAATTTCTCACTATATTATCTCCCTTAGATCCGAGGCGATTGATAGAGCATTTTAATTTTATAATTCTATGATTTGTTTTAATCAAAGGCGTTGTTTTCTTTCGGTTTGTCTTTAACGTTTTTTGTATTTCCACTATCGTCCTCAGCGTCGAGTATTTTCTTTCCGCCATTGTCTTCAGCATTTAGTGTTATTTCCACCATTGTCCTCAGTGTATAGTTCGCTATTTCCACCATTGTCCTCAGAGTATCGTGTGCTATTTCCACCATTGTCCTCAGCGTTGAGTATTTTATTTCAGCCATTGTCCTCACGTTGAGTATGTTATTTCCACCATTGTCTTCAGTGTTTAGTGTGTTATTTCCACCATTGCCCTCAGCGTTGAGTATGCTAATTCCACCATTGTTCTCAGCAGTGGTTATATTATTTCCGCCTTTGTCCTCAACGTTTAGTATTTTATTCCCACTACTGTCCTCAACGTTTAGTATGCTATTTCCAACATTGTCTTCAAGGTTTAGTGTGTTATTTCCACCATTGTCTTCAGCGTTGATTATGTTATTACCACCATTGTCCTCAAGGTTTAGTATGTTATCTCCACCATTGTCCTCAACGTTTAGTGTGTTATTTCCATCACTGTCCTCATTGTTAAGCATGTTATTTGCACTATTGTCCTTAACATTTTGTGTGTTATTTCCACCATTTTCCATCATCCCATCAATATTTTCATTCATTTCATCAACATTTCACCAACAATTCCATCAACATTTCCACCATTCGAAATACATTCCATCGACCATTTGAAATACATTCAACTATTCCACCAACATTTCCATAATCAGATTGCTACTGGAACTATTAGTGTTGGAACTCTTCGCTGGTTGCTGAGGATGGGGACGAAGCGCTTATGGGAATGTCCCGAATGCTGTGATGTCGATTCCTAAATCAATCAGTCAATCAATCAACATTTACACCACACTATCAACATTCTCACCATTTGAAATACATTCCACCTTTCAGTCAATATTCCCACCATTCCGAATACACTCCACTATTCCATTAACATTTCCACCATTCCATTAACATGTTCACCATTCCACCATTTCCACCATTCCACCAATTCCACCATTCCACCATGTCCACAATTTCATCATGTCCACCATTCCACCATGTCCACCATTTCATCATGTCCACCATTCCATCATGTCCACCATTCCATCATTTCCACTATTCCTTCAACATTTCCACCATACCAATCACACAGCCAATACCAGATTTTCTTGCCACAGTCTGGTTTCTATTTGTGACTCAAGTTCCCTGACACGCGCAGATGTACCCAGAGGCGTAGCAGTCACTGAGATTGGGTGGCCCTGAGCGGGTTAACACATGGTGCCCCCTTAGTGGTATCGCATCTGACTAATGGTGCCATCCCCATGTGCGCGTGTGTGTGCGTGTGTGTATGTGTGCGCGCGCTGTGAGACGTGGGCGGCAAGCAGACACACCTAGAACCATGTTATGGCAGTAGAAATGTGGTTTCTGAAGAAAATGAAAAGAATACCATGGACGAGTCGGCAAAAACAAACCAGACAGCTCTACAAGGAGCAGATGGAAACAGTTAATTGATTAGAACGAAAGAATAATTTTATTTTCAAAAGGTTAAGAATTCTGCCCTTCAATTACTTTCTTTCATACAACCGAGAACAACAGCAGGACTTCGCAGTCAACCCCTGAATTGATTTGTTTTAGCTATTTGTGATTTCTTGGCAAGTTTACGTTCAGTAGTTTGTCGCTGATTTCTGAACGACCGGCACTTATACCATCGAATGAAAACAAACGAAAAGCAGTCTGCTGCCAAATCGCCCGCAGCTGTGTTACGAACGCGGTATGCGGGATTATGAATTGGGGTCGTAACCCCTTTGCCACCAAAACGGTACAACATGACTCATTAATATTAATTATTGACGTGGCATTTGTTATTAGCTTTGGAGACGTACTGTACTATCAAAAGGGGAGCGACAGTTACATTAGGGTTTTATTATTATTATTATTATTATTATTATTATTATTATTATTATTATTATTATTATTATTATCACCACAAAGGGGAAGATATATTATAGCTGTTAGAAATAGGCAGTTGTGGTATCTTGAGCCTGACATTGAAAGAAATGCTCTTGAAACGACGAAACATGACCGCCTACCTTATCGGATGGTACATGATGTGAAAGTGTGTTCACCAACCCCTACAGACAGATATGCTGTTGTCACCACCTCTGATATCATCATCCTGTACTGCCCTCACTCCGAGCCTCGTCTAATGATTCCTCAGGGGACACTCTCAGCATACACAAACTCCCTGCCGAAATCGTTGTCCCAGCCCAAGAGGAAATGTACAGTTCCTGGCGTAAGACGCTGAGTAAATCTTGGCAAATTGAAAACTTGCGTACACTCATTGTGATAGAGCAGTGGTTCTCAACCGGTGGGGAATTCCCCCCCCCCCCCCACTCCCAGGGGGGAATTTTAGGGTTTTCAGGGGGAGGGGGGGGGAAAAAATTAAGATTATTTCAAGATCGCGTTATTAAAAGAACCGATTATTTGATATTGTTTTTCTCTTCATACTTTACGGTTCTGTACGTCTCAACTTTCTAAAATTCATTTTATAAAGTAAGTTGACCCACAAATCACGTGTTATGTGGACATCTAGAATTGTTTTAGTATGTGCTATTAAAGTTAGCTTGAATTATTACGTATACTGTGTAGGGGTGGGGGGAGCTTAGGTAGGAAATACAAAGGGGGGGGGGGTGACGTTCTGAAAATATGGTGAAGGGGGGAATGGGCCAAATTTTTAGGTACGAAATATGAAAGGGGGGGATGATGTTCTGAAAATATGGTGAAGGGAGGCACGGGCCAAAAAAGGTTGAGAAGCACTGTGACAGAGTAACCTTCCCCCAGGCCGCTTCATTTTAAACATACAAACCTAATAGTGGATCCCTTATTGTTTGTTCATCCGCGATGCCTTGCTGTCTGTTCTGTCCGGAATGTTTTCTGTCTGCCTGGCTCGATACGAGACGTTAGCAGCTCATGAACCAGCTTAGAGAGAAGTTGTCGCTCGTACATTTTTATGTTTGCACTCAACTTGGGAATTGTTTTCTTGGCTTTGACTTCGGCACGTCAGCCTTGCTATAAATATGATCGTGTGTGATGTCCTTTGTTTAATTTGTTTAATTTGTCTCCCCCCTCCTTTTATGTGCTCGTTTCCTGGCTTTGCACTCAAGCGTAGTTCACACACGTGCTACAACTGGGAAGTGCACTGGGCTGATGTTGGCGTGTTGATTAGCTGCCCCTATTACAAGTGTCCCCGCCATCTGGGGAACTCACTCCGACTTCTGAGGTGCTTGTAATTTAATTTACCAAGTCAACGGCGAGAAGTCAACATTTTAGTAGAGCTGAACGGTGTAGGGGTTGAATCCTCTACCTCGCCATCAGGGCACCGGAAGTGTAAGAGCGAGCACTCTTATCCATTCTATCATGCTAACATTCATGTGGATAAGTAATTCTGAAGCTGTGTTAGGGAGGATTCAGTTGGTGTTGGGGGGGGGGGGGGGGACTTCTGTTGGTGTTGGAGGGCTTCTGTTGGTGTTGGGTGGCTTCTGTTCATGTTGGGGGTTTCTGTTCGTGTTGGGTGGATTTGTTGGTGTGATGGGGGGGGGAGGGGAGGGGGCTTCTGTTGGCGTTGGAGGGCTTCTGTTCGTGTTGGGTAGCTTCTGTTGGTGTGTGTGTGGGGGGGGGGGGCTTTTGTTGGTGTTGGGGGGCTTCTGTTGGTGTTGGGTGGCTCCTATTGGTGTGTGTGTGTGGGGGGGGGGGGGCTTCTGTTCGTGTTGTGTGGCTTCTGTTCGTGTTGGGTGGCTTCTGTTCGTGTTGGGTGGCTTCTGTTCGTGTTGGGTGGCTTCTGTTCGTGTTGGGCGGCTTCTGTTCGTGTTGGGTGGCTTCTGTTCGTGTTGGGTGGCTCCTGTTCGTGTTGGGTGGCTCCTGTTTTACCTACTCTTTGTCAACACCAAGGCGGTTTGAAATGTGTGCAAGGTCCACATGGCAGCTCTCATTTGTCGCCTTCACATGACAAGGCTAGCCATGCGATCCACTATTCATAGATCAGGAACAAATATGCCATTTATTAGTTCCATTAAACGCTTGTAATGCTGCGAACAGAGTCATCATGATAGCAAACCTTGATCGCTGAAGATGAGAACGATGAGTTCGACATCTACGGCCACAGAGCCCAAGATTAACTCACCTGTGACACAAACTGCTTCACCTAAGACACAAACCTGGAGTATATTATTTGCTGTCTGCGGCGCCAGTCCACATATTCACATGGTTGACCCCTCCCTCTCACCCCCTCCCCCCGATATAGCATTTTGTGAACATGTGGTTGCGCAATCTTTTGTGTCCTGTTCTGAGGCGCAGAATAATCATTTGTTCTGATCTGTTCATAAGGTGGTAGTCATCTTGAGCCGGTTTTGGTGGATTTCTAACTGAGTTTATCATTTTGATTTGGTGGTATGTAACGGTTACATCAGATTGTTCTTCTATTGCTCCTTCCTATGATGAGACCAAGAAACGAAAGAATGATAGAACCAGGTTGAAATCTGATGTTAAAGGATATAAGGGTGCTGCGTTAGGCAGCGTTAATAGGAATACACATGAGGGGTTAGTTTAACTGAGGGTGGACAAAGATGGGGCTGTAGATAACAGCACATATCATAATGGGCAAGGAATTAAATTAGATATGAACAATGTATGCCAGAGAGGTTTATAATGGGATGTAGGGGGCTTGTAATAGGTGCTGCGCTAGTCAGCGTTAATATTATGGGGGGAGATTGGTTTAACTCAAAACGGGAGCTGTGGTTATCAGCATTCAACATTTGTACAGTATTAGTAAGTATTGTTCATGGTAAATGAACATGGTCAATATTAATTTAGGACGCTGTAGTTACGGCATGAAATAAGTAAAAGTAAAACATGGATCGAAAGCCATGGAGATTTAGGAAGGTGTGTTATAAGGATACTGATATGATACAGTTTACTGACTGTTGTTGGCCGCACAAATAATACAGATGTTTTTAAGAATACACAGATGGAGTTTTAGATCAACGTAACTTTTGACAAGAATATTTACTATGAACAAATTGAAGAACATGTCATGCATTATTCGTTTTTTTTTTTTGTTGAAAACTTTATTTTATAAAGTTTTGTGAGTGCAAGGGAGGATAAATGTAACTACTTCTTGTTGTCTTCGGTGCGCACCAACGTCTTTCCTGTCTATCCTGTGTTGTTGATGTTCGTGAGAGTATGATAAGTTGTATAAACGCATAAGAATCTTCAATTTTTGTTTATATATAACCATGATTTCGATCGACAAGGAAATGAAGCGGGTTGCTTGTGAAGGTGTGATAGTATAGAACTTACGAGGTTACGATGATGATGATGTGTAAATTATATATGTAATGTTGATATTGAACGAAGAAGAAGTATAGATTTACGGGTCATAGCAGCTAGCTATAAGACATAATGAATAGTATGGGTAGAGAGGTGTAATAAATAAGAGTTCTTCGGCAAGAAAATGTAGAGACTTACTAAAAGTCAATTCCAGGTATTTTTTGATTGGGAGTTGAGATATGTTTTGCTTAAGATCTTACAGAAACGAGAAAGAAGTAATTGTGTGGTTGGGAAGATAGCGGCTGGTATAGGATTATTGGGTTAAGAGTATAGAAATTAGCGGATAGTGGTTTTGCAGCATAACTCGTGGGGGTCATAGACTTGGGGTAAATGAGTTGTGGAATTAAGACTTTTCGGGGAAAAGTCTCGTTGAGGATAGGGAGGTAATATAATAGAGTGGATCCGTCATGGGGTTTGATTAGGTGGCATGGCGTGCAAAGGGAAAGGGTCTAGTGCTTGATGCACGCGTGAGCACCGAGCAGTAGAGGTAGTTAGGGACGCTCACGCGTTGACGTAGCGGTAGGGAGTAGAAACCATATTAGTGACCACCAAGATCTCTTGTCAACAGGACGTGGTCCGCATTTGTACTCTATGTATTTATTTTGATACCAGATGACAACTCTTGCAATAAACTTGGACATTCTCCACTAACTACTGCTTGGTCTCCATTCAGTTGCATGCAGTCGCTTTTGTGTGCCTGCCGCACTGTTAAACTGAGCACCCAGGCCACCATACAAATGATGCATATTACCAACGCCTCCGACGTGAACATATTCAGCGTTAGATACAGAAAGCTGAAATACCACACGCTGAACACACTCATGACATGAAAACAGAGGTATGGCCAAAGAAGAACACTGCGCAGGAAACCAAAGAAGACTGACACACCAACACAGAACTGGTGTTGTGAGCCGCTATACGCTGCGAGATTTGCTGAGGAGAAGATCTGAGCACTTATGGACTGAATGGTTCGATGTGCAACGAGGATGTTCTGTCGACCAACCAACCAACCAACTAACTAGCTAATGATATGAGATACAGAACTATGTAACTGTAGGGATGCTATAATTACATCATTATCATGTGCCATGCCGATAAGCATAGGCGGTCTTATTTCGCCTTCTCACGCGATCACCAGAGTCATGGAGCAGCTCTATATTTTTGTCTCGATTATACCATGTGGCCATTCCATCTAGATATTTACCTCTATGCCTTCCCATTGTTCTTTTCCCCTCAATCTTGCCATTTGTCACCAAGTTCTACAGTTATCTTTTCTTCAACTAACATGCTAAAAAAAATCATGACTGCCTACGTCTAATTTCTCTAACCAGTTTACAATTGTCATATGTTTCTTGCAGGGCTTGCTCGCTGGTTTCTCTGTCTGTCCATAAAACGACAACCATTTATTGTCAGAATGTCAAAAATACGCACACTAGATAAAATTATTCTGGCTTACACCCTCTCCATTTGAAAACAAACTCTCTGGAGATACTAAATTGACTGTCGCTTTCTTTGGATACAGTCAAACTGACGCCTGAAGTCAGACAGAGTAGAGGAATCGAGGAGAGGGACCGGATTATGAGATTACAATAAGAAGAACACGAGGAAAACAATTCTTGGAATCGATACAGCGTCCTTCCTTCTGTGGGTTTCCCTGTCATGAATTTTTAAAGCAGAGATCTACATGTGGGCGTACAGAAGCATCCGTGTTGTCAACATGTTTGATTCATTCTGTACCTTGCCACTCGCCAGGCGTTGATCTCTTGACGAAGATAATCTGGAAATTTCCAGTTCTTGTTGCCTCCTCAGTCCCATCAGCGACATGTTTCAGTCATTCTGTACCTTGCGACTCGCCAAGCGTTGATCTCTTGACAAAGATGAAAGGGGGGGGGGGGGGGTTCAGATGTCATTGCTCTCTCAGTTACAGATAGTTTTTACTTTAAACCATTCACACACAGACCGTTGTTACCTTAAATTCTTGACACATATAATTGTTTCTTTAACTCTTTCACATATATATGGTTGTTGCTTTTACTCTTTCACATAAAGATAGTTGTTACTTTAACTCTTTCACATTTATGTAGTTGTTACTTTATCTCTTTCACATACATATAGTTGTTACTTTAACTCTTTCACACACACACACACACACACACACACACACACACACACACACACACATATATATATATATATATATATATATATATATATATATATATATATATATATATATATATATATATATATCGTTGACACCTTGCAGTCTTGACAGACCAAAGTATGTGAGTTGGAATGTGGCCAATATTCCATCACAATGTCTGGGCAGAGCTTCAGAGGAACATGTGGCGCCCAAACGACATGACCCCTCTCTCGGCCTAACCTTGTGTTTCCCAGAGGAATGGGTAACCAATACGTCTGGCACAAGGTAGGCAGCAGACGCTGGCGGCTCAGCGTCAATCCACCGAGACCTCACCACCACGAGCCGGTGGCGAGTTATGGCTAGACCCTGACACCCAAGGGACCCGGCTTAGAGGCGTTCAGCCAAGTGCCGCAGGTGAGGGCCTCGTACGAGCCCGGACCATGAGGGCGCGCACATCTGTCGATCACAAGTGTCCGGACCTGTGTAAAGCGTGCACTATCGTCAGACTCTCCACCTGACTTCAGGCGGCCCCCGCGACCAGCGGGAATGGGCCCGCCAAAGCTACCGCAGGAGATATTGCCTGTCTATTTGCAAGCAACTGAAATAATTAACAGCGAAAATGGAGAACCAATAAGTGAACAAAAACAGATCCTAATAAGATGGAAGCAGTATTTCGAACAACTTCTCAACATCCCATCAGATGTCACAGGAATTCAAGAGACCTACACAGATGTCACCGAGGAACTAGAACCAGACATACTAAAAGAAGAAATTATAGAAGCCATCAGATTAGCCCCATTAAACAAATCACCAGGACAGGATGAAATACCAAATGAACTAATTAAAGCAGCAAGGGAAGTAGGAACAGCTTGGCTACATAGACTATTCAACCATGTTTGGGTAGAACAACAGACACCACGAGACTGGGGAAATGCCATAATTATCCCAATTTGGAAAAACAAAGGCAGCAAAAGAGATTGCACACAATACAGAGGCATTTCACTGTTGAGTCATACTGGGAAAATATTTTGCAAAATTCTTGAAAAAAGATTACGAACTACTTTAGAACCCCAGCTAAGCGAAACGCAGCTTGGATTTAGGAAAAACAAAGGATGCACAGACGCCATTTTTGCTCTTAGACAACTTATAGAAAAATCAATTGAATTCAATGAAACACTCTACTTAGCCTTTGTCGACCAAGAAAAGGCATTTGATAGGGTAGATAGAAACAAGCTGTGGGAAATCCTTAAACAATATGGAGTGAGTACACATCTAACAAACCTATGCAGAAGTTTATACAACAACAGTGAATGCATAGTGAGAGCAACTGGAGAACACTCAGAACCCTTCACCATAAGATCTGGAGTACGACAAGGTTGTGTCCTGTCCCCTCTCTTGTTCATAACATATATAGACAACATATGTAAAGAAACCAGCCAAGCAGAGACAGCAAGAATACCGCATGACGAGAACACAGAAGAAGAACCATCTGCAAATCTAACCATTAGAGAACTCCTGTTTGCGGACTGACCAAGCACTAATAGCAAAATCAGAAGCTGAATTACAAGACCACATGAATAGTCTAAACGAAATGTGTAGGGAACATAACATGAAAATTAGCACAAGCAAAACAGAGGTAATGACTATAACTAAAGAAGAACAAACAGCAACAATTCACCTAAACGAACATCCCTTGAAACAAGTAAAGAGCTTCAAGTACCTAGGAAGTATAATATCATCAAATGGCAGATCAGAAGACGAGATCGAAAATAGGTGCAATAAGGCAAATCAACTCATTGGACAAATGGCACCAATACTAAAGAACAAACATGTATCAATAACTACTAAGAAAGCACTTTACAACACAATCTTCCTACCAACTCTCTGCTACCAATGCCAAACCTGGACAATGACAGAAAAAGAGAAAAGAAAAATCACAACAACAGAAATGAGGTTTCTGAGAAGAATACTCAACGTATCAAGAAGAGATAAGATCAGAAATGAAGAAATCAGGACTAAAGTAGGGGTTAAAGCTGCTCTAGATTTTATTAGAAAGCAGCAAGTCAAATGGTTTGGCCATGCAAGTAGGCTACCAGTCAACAGCATGCCACAACAAGCAATGATGTACAGACCAGATGGAAACAGAGGAAGAGGCCGACCACGTAAACGTTGGACTGAGGGAATAACAGAATCCATGGGAATGTCGATATACGAAGCCCATAACCGGGCACTCTCACGAAGTTTATACTTCACCTCGACACCGCAAGGTACAAGAGGAACATGATGAGATGAGATTTGCAAGCAAATCCCCCATCCTTCCACTGTGCGGATCTCGCGACCGACGAGAATAGGCCCGCCGGAGATTATGCTCGTCTGCTGCGAACCAATCTCTACCGAGAGTAAAGAAACGATATATATATAGTTGTTACTTTAACTCTTTCACGAGACTAAAAATGTCACTAGCATTGTAAACATCTTGTCTAATGTGTCAATGGTCCACTCCATCAGGGGCACACATGACCTACATGTCACCTGGCCAGTCCGCCAACTTACGCAAGAAGAGATCGCAATTCATGGACACAAGAGCAAATCTTAAAGAAGGTGGAAATAAAAGGAGAGACGACGCAAGTAATATCACAGAGACCCATCTCTGCCGTGTGTCCACCGTGACGAGGAAGAGGGGCTTGCGTGTTCCAATGACACCAAGAGCGATGCCGACTGGTAGGGTCATCCTTGTCGGACAGGTCAAGGGCGAGGAACCAGACCAAGAGACACACATGGCTATTGAAGATAAGTGAGGAGAAAACAACATGCACAATGTTCTCCCTCTCAAATAAAACTCAGCACCCTAAGCTGGTATTGAATGGAAATATATTGTCCATGAAGAAAATCCAAACTATCTAGGAGTTACCTTTTATCATCGCCTGACATAGAAGACACAGGTTGAGAAAAATCGAACAAGAGTATGGACAAGAATGACAATCATGAAAAAGCTTGCTGGTACAACGTGGGGAGCAGATTAGAAAGTTCTCAAGAAGTTATACACTGGACGGGTGAGTTCAGAACTGGAATATGGCATCGCAGCTTGGGCAACAGCAGCTAAATCAAACTAAAAAAATAAGTAGTCTAAAATCAAGGAATGTGGATCATAACTGGAAGCCTGAAGACAACGCCTGTTAGCGAACTAGAACAGATCACTATTTTTTTTTTGTTTACAAACAATGCAGGATAGAAGAGATAGTAGAGCCCAACAACAAGCAGAAAAATTTAGAAGATTGACAGAGCACCCCATGTATAAAAGGTTTAATGGTTTTGGAAAGGTAAGACTGAAGCGTTGCAACTTTGAAGAAACCGGAAAACGAAAGATTGGGACAGATCCTATACTTAACATATCACAGCCAAACCAATTTACAATGCATACAAGTTTCCAGCTTGAAGACAGCAGCAACTGCCTGAGATGATAGAAAACATTCCTGGTATTGAGAAAAAGAACACTCAGAATGAAACAGAAAGAAGAAGATAGCCCTAAACTACATAAAAGAACATTACCCAAGTAGAAATTGTACCCATGCAGATGGATCAGCCAAAAATTCAATTTGAAAATGGAGGAGGAGGAATCATACCTATAGAGGCTTTAGCAGAAAAACTGCAGCAGAAATGCTCATGATGGAGGAAAATAAAGAGAAGCAAATAGCTATCTTCACAGATGCAAAGTCAGCTGTCTCAATACTGAAGAGCAAAAACAGCACAGAACTAGCTGACCTAAGAGCAGCACTCCATGGTCTATGCCAGAAATCCAAAAAAGTTGTAATACAGTGGATCCCATCACATTGCAGTATACCTGGAAATGAAGAGGCTGACAGACTAGC
This sequence comes from Cepaea nemoralis, assembly GCA_014155875.1. NCBI lineage: Eukaryota > Metazoa > Mollusca > Gastropoda > Stylommatophora > Helicidae > Cepaea > Cepaea nemoralis. The sequence goes on from JACEFZ010027954.1 coordinate 166,900, forward strand.
AAAAGAGGGTGGACGATTACCACAGCCTGACATAGACATAATCTATAATGAGGCAAAAAGGTTTATAAAAAGCACTTATAGAACCAAATGGGAATCAGAGCATCCAGGCCACCAGAAGGATGATGCATATTACAAACTCAACCGAAGAGAACAAGTAGCAATCTTCAGACTCCGCACAGGACATAACAGGCTGAAATACCACTTGTTCAATAAACTAAAGATAGGAGATACCGATGAATGTAATTGTGGAACTGGTAAAATGACAGCTAAACATTTGCTGCAGGAGTGCCCAATATATGCAGAACAGAGAAAGATATTTTGGCCCACACCTGCTTCATTTAAGGACAAGCTCTATGGAGATATCAACAAGCTGAAGTTGACTACAGCTTACTTTACATTCAGATTGACATCTAAGGTGCATGAAGATGTATTTAGACTGCCACACTTCATACCACAGGTATGTCGGTTACAAAAGCGTCCCAGAGGCATGAAATGGAATATTGCTTGGATAGCACATCCATTACGTGGAAAGTCCGAATCAAAAGCTCACTGTGTGGGCTTCATAAAAGGTGGAAAAGTGTCCTAGTGGCACGAAATGGAATATTGCTTGGATAACAATTCCATTACATGGAAAGTCCGAATCGAATGCTCACTGTGTGGATGTCATCTGCAGACTGTATTCTTCTGGTTTCCGGAGGAACAGCCTGTGGTGACTGGCAAGCAGAAGTGAGGCTAAGCAGCCATATGCAGGACGTGACGATTCCTTGGGTAAGCCCAGTACCAGAGCGCTATGCGTCTTCTCTGCAATTTCTCCTTGGATGGAGGGGAATGCCCATAGTCTGCCCCTGCCCTCCCTTGAGGGCTGATCAGGATGTCTTCGGCTGTTTTAAACGGGCCAGCTGGGATGGGGGATAACACCACAACAGTGAGAGTCAAACGTCCTAAGAAACCCTCGGGAAGGAATACCCGGTCAACAAATGCCCGCAGATGTCGGTTGTGTCGGCCTAACGGTGCAAGAACGCAGCTTTGCTGTAAACAGGCATAACGCAATCACGTCCTAAAAAAAGTCTCCGGATAGACGCAGCAGAAGAAGAACACAGAAGAAGAAGAAGAACACAGAAGAAGAAGAAGAAATCACAGAGACATTTTGGCCTGATTTAAAAGATTGGACAATCTTATTACAAAGCTTTCTGCAGGGTAAAGTGGAAGGCAGGCAAGCGAACGGTAAGAAAAGTGGAACAAGTAAAAAGTAAAATACAAGTGGAGAGATAACGGCAAGACATGGACGACCATACTACTGCCGGGGGGTACTGTCACGGCTAGAGAAAGTGTTGACGATGCCTTGCAGCCAGTTTTCATTGTGGAGACGACACTTGATTTTTTTTTTTTAATTTTCGTTCGCTCGTTTTGAACTCAAGCGTAGTCCATACATGCGCTATTATTTAAAGTGCGCTGGACTGATTTTTGTGTGTGAATTAGTTTTCTTATTACCAGTGTGCCTCGCCATTAGACGAACCCACTCCGACTTCCGAGGTAGTTTTAATTCGTGTCTCAATGTCAAGGACGAGAAGTCAACACATTAGTCCAGCTGACCGGTGTAGGGGTTGAACCGGCTACCCCGGCCTCAGCACACCATATGTTTAATAACGAGAGGTCTTATGCATTTGGCCATGGTGATCTCCACTGAATTATGTGATATATGTGCGGGTCAGGTCAGAGTGGAAGGAGTGTGGTCACAGTAGAGGGCTGAAAGTCTCTCCAAGATCAGAGCGTACCGGGTGTGGTCTCGATATAGGGCTGGGAGTCTCTCCAAGATCAGAGCGTACCGTGTGTGGTCTTAGTACAGGGTTGAGAGTCTCTCCAGGATCAGAGTGTGCCGTGTGTGGTCTTATTACAGGGCTGAGAGTCTCCCCAAGATCAGAGCGTACCGTGTGTGGTCTCAATATAGGGCTGAGAGTCTCTCCAAGATCAGAGCTTACCGTGTGTGGTCTTAGTACAGGGCTGAGAGTCTCTCCAAGATCAGAGCTTACCGTGTGTGGTCTTAGTACAGGGCTGAGAGTCTCCCCAAGATCAGAGCGTACCGTGTGTGGTCTCAATATAGGGCTGAGAGTCTCTCCAAGATCAGAGCTTACCGTGTGTGGTCTTAGTACAGGGCTGAGAGTCTCTCCAGGATCAGAGTGTACCGTGTGTGGTCTTAATACAGGGTTGAGAGTCTCCCCAAGATCAGAGTGTACCGAGTGTGGTCTTATTACAGGGCTGAGAGTCTTTCCAAGATCAGAGTGTACCGTGTGTGGTCTTAATACAGGGTTGAGAGTCTCCCCAAGATCAGAGTGTACCGTGTGTGGTCTTAGTACAGGGCTGAGAGTCTCTCCAATGATTTTGACCCCTTCCCTGATCTTGTTAGGTAGTGAGGTCAATGATATTGCACCATCCCCTGATCTTGTTGGGTAGTGAGGTCAATGATATTGCACCATTCCCTGATCTTGTTGGGTAGTGAGGTCAATGATATTGCACCATTCCCTGATCTTGCTGGGTAGTGAGGTCAATGATATTGCACCATCCCCTGATCTTGTTGGGTAGTTAGGTCAATGATATTGCACCATCCCCTGATCTTGTTGGGTAGTGAGGTCAATGATATTGCACCATTCCCTGATCTTGTTGGGTAGTGAGGTCAATGATATTGCACCATCCCCTGATCTTGTTGAGTAGTGAGGTCAATGATATTGCACCATCCCCTGATCTTGTTGGGTAGTGAGGTCAATGATATTGCACAATTCCCTGATCTTGTTGGGTAGAGAGTTCGGCAATCTAGCCTTCTGAGATAAAGACCAAAAAAAAAAAAAAAAGCAGGCCTCGTGTGCAAATTTTGGACGCTAAAAACCACACGGTGGTTTGAAATTGTAAAGAGTAGGTCGTGGTCCTTGCAAAATTGTTAGGAAAGACCACCTTCCCATGGGTAGATAGAGCTCGTCACCTTGGGTGGAATTTGTGTAGAGGAAGTAAGTAAGTTAGTCGCCATCCTTAACAGGACGTCGTAGTCAGCCCCAACATTTTTTGGCTGCTTGTGATTTCTTGGCAAGTTTACTTTAATTAGTTCGCCATTGCTTTCTGAACGACCGGCACTCATACAATTGTATGAAAAACAACACAAGGCGGTCTGCTGCCAAATTGCCCGCAGCTGTGTTTCAAACCTGGTATGTGGTATTACGAATTGCACCCTTAACACCCTCACCATAGAAAATGAAGTACACCTTCGAAAGATGCACGTCGAAGTCCGATAACCTGACTGTTAAGGTACACACTGTCAGAATCTTGCATTCAGCAATAACACAGGCTCGTAATCACTAACAGATATGATACAAACACTGTCACAGAATGACTTTACTTGACATTCTGCAATTACAATTCAAACACTTTATTCACACTTCTCACTCATCACAACCATTACATACATCGCACAATTACAATAACGATGCCATAATACAGTCAATAGATAGATATATAAATGCAATGTATACAACTCACACTCCTACATACCAGGCGCACAATCTCATATACTCACAGGCGTTCTATCTATTAGCGTTCATACACACCAGTCATACGAGCACCATTCAATCCGTCCGCCCTATACAACAGTCCCAAACCGTCTGGCCGCTAACCACTGTGAGACTCGCTAGTCGGGGTTGTGTCCCTGCGTGGACTTCATGTCCCACGCATGCACCGACTGACCATTCCTGTCACAGCGTGGTTAGTGTCGCTCACAGGTGGACCTGACCGTAATCGCCAGGCGTCGTTGACGACGACGCGGTAGAACTGGTGGGGAGATTATGACACAAACCTGGGCGTGCACACTCTCATCAAAAGAAAAAGAAAGTAAAAAAAGAAAGTTGATTGATTGATTGATTGATTGATTGATTGATTGATTACTTGGGATAAGGCCCCGGGACTTAATAGTTTTCGGCCGTTTTAGCGTAGGCAGTGTCTTATACTGCGAGATGGGATTCTTGAGGAAAGGTGCCAATTTAACTATCCGAGACCAAATGCTTGCTTGCTTGCTTGTGTTTGCTGGCTGTGAACTCCAGCGCGAAGTAAAGTATGCCGGTTGAAGACATCATGTTGTCCAACATCAGTGTGATGTCATATAGGACCTGAGTAATAAGAAAAAGGTGTTATCGGACAGACAGTGGGATCTGGGATCAATACCTTGTGCCATACATATTGAAAGGCAGAAGATCAAATAGTTAGTTAGTTAGTTAGTCGACAGATCATCCTCGTTGCACATCGGACCATTCAGTCCATAAGTGCTCGGATCCCCTCCTCAGCAAATTCCGCAGCGTGTAGCGGCTAACGACGCCAGTTCTGTGTTGGTTTATCAATCTTCTTTGGCTTCCTGCGTAGTGTTCTTGTTTGGCCACCCCTCTTTTAATTTGCTGCTCTCGCAGTCTGGCCATTGTTGTAGATTCACAGTCATCACTTGGTTCTTGCAAAAGTCTCACTTCTCGTAGAGCATTCAGAATGTCAGCCTGGTCCATGGCGCGTCCGCCCTCAACAGTAGCCTCACCTGCGAGCTTGTCAGCCCGCTCATTTCCTTGTACTCCCGCATGCCCTGGCACGAAGATGAAACTAATCTTTGCCAGCCGAGACCGCTTCAGAGGCAGCAACCATTCTCTTCGGATCGACCCCTCCTCTATCCTCTTGATCATGTTCATTGAGTCGCTAAGGAAACAAGCCCTAGTGAATGTCTGTGTCTCGAGCCATGTTATTGCTTTACTTACTGCCATGACTTCCATGGTCAGGCTACTTGTGGTTTCAGTGAAAACACCAGAGTCCTCCTTCACAATTCTCCCTCCGGCCCGAGCTGTAAAGGCCCATGAGCTTCTCACATGTCGGACGACCGACCCATCTGTGTAGATGACCGCGTCACTGTCTAGCGAATTCTCGAAAATCAACGCTTGTACTTCAGCCTCAACAGCAGCCGGATTTTCTTGTCTGCATTTTCTATCTAGTTGGATGCAAACTGAAAAGGATGTGCAGAAGTCTGTTGGCACTTGCACCCACTCCTCGCCAGGTTCTAAGTCCTCAAGTGAACACACCTGTTGAAGAATGTCTTCGGCTTGACCCATCCACGACCGTCCTCTTTTTAACCTGCTGCCCTTCACCTTCCTAATTTCACTATGCAGTGGATGCTGTGTGTTTGCGTTAATTCTGAGGTAGGCACGTGCCCTGCAAACTTGCATTCTCTCTTCAATGGTTGGAAAATCAAGAAGGTAGCGCATCGCCCTGCATGCTGTATCTCTTGTACATCCAAGAATAATGCGCATAGCTTCATTCTGTATCCTTTCCATCCTTTCTATCTGCTTACGGCTGACAGTCAGGATTGCCATTACATACTCCAAAACAGACATGACCAGCCCCTCGTACAGAAGACATAGATGGCGCTGCTCACAGTTTGCTGCCGCCATCACCCGCATCGCTGCCAAACCCCGCTTGGCCTTTGTTATCACCTGGTCTATGTGCACATTATAAGCAAGGCTTCGATCAAACCGTATCCCCAGGTAATTCATTGCCTGCGTTCTTTCCACCGTCTCTGAACACAGCATACAGTTGGTGTTGGATTGTTGACAATATGATTATTCAACGAGAACCAAGTCACTGTTGCCTTTGTTGGGTTGACCATTGCCCAGCTTCATCACACCAAGTACTTATGCGATTGAGTTCGGTTTGTAGTTCCACAGCAACCTCCTCTCTATCCTTACCCTGACGATACACTAAAACATCATCGGCACATGACAATGTCCTGCCAGGTCCAGTGATCTGCTCACTGGTGATTCTCACTGTGTAGGCGTTGATCAAATGATTCGGCCATCTCGTTAGAATGCAACATCATCAACTACCAGCACCGGCGCTACATACACGAAGATCTGCTATGAGAGCAAGAGGACGCGCGAGAAGAAAATGGATTGATGCTCTTAACAACAACAGAGGAAGACGATGAGTGTTTTCTGTAGAATAAACGCTCGTATTCAATAATAGCGAGAGTAAATGAAAAACAGGAGAGAAAGCGAGCAATACTGAGATTAGCCACAGCGGAAATAGCCGCGCACCTAACACACGGAGACTACATAATGGCGAGTAAATAAGAAATCAATTCCCAGAGAGGAGAAGAGAGTGTGTCAACAGAGTCGATAGAGCAATTACTGGATCCACAGTTAGCCGGGTCCGTCAGTCGCCATGAACTGGTGACAACATTGGCTGGGTGTCTCGTCAACTGCCTTGTGTTATTTCTGTTAGGAGCGTTTACACGACGGAGTACGGTAGCTGTGTTTGTGTTTTGCATTTTAGCAACGCTTACGGGAGGTTGTATGGCGTGAATATGTTGTTTCGTAATACAGTTACAGGACCGGAATAATGTAAGTTGTATTCGCTACTTGACATCATTACAATACAGTACTAGTTAGGTGTGTGAAATTTGGGTACTTTTGCACTGCAGGATACATAATTCGCTACTTGAAGTCATTACAATGTATAGTATGGTATGTAGAATTTGGATACCTTTGCACTACACAATACATATTTCGGCGTTATAGAATACAATATTGTTAAGTTAATTGTTTAGCTTTCTGGTCTAGACATTTAACACGTTTGTCCCGTGAATTCCAAAGGACTTCATTGTTATACTGTTCTCGTGTTTTCTGAATGCGTGCCCATTCAGGGCCAACGTCTCTTCCTCATCTCTTGTTTTACCGACGTATTTGATTAGTTATCTCCATGAGTTTCATCCACATCTATGATTTTGTCATTCCATTTTGGTCTATTAATGTAATTACATTATTCTGCTTACTTTTAATTACTAACGTCATTATACAGCGAGTTAGTTGTACAGTTACGTCAAGCCTGTGGATAAGCTTGGATGCTCTCTCTCTCTCTCTCTCTCTCTCTCTCTCTCTCTCTCTCTCTCTCTCTCTCTCTCTCTCCTCTCTCTCCTCTCTCTCTCTCTCTCTCTCTCTCTCTCTCTCTCCTTCCTTTCTTCCCCCACCCTCAAGCATGTGGCTGTTCCCCGTCTACCTACAAGGCAGCAGGTTTGTGTCTCACTTCATGTGGTCCCTGTCCTTTGACCTGTCCGACATAAGGAGACCCTACCAGTAGCCGCGCTACCGTCGATATAGTTCTTGGGGGTCGTTGGAGTTCATTTCACACACCGGTCAATTAGACTTATGTGTTGACTTCTCGTTCAGAAAGCAATGGGCAACTACTGTACTTAAAGTTACATTAGTAAATCATAAATAGCCATAAAGACTGAGGCTTGATTGCAACGTCATGTAAAAAACTGTCACTGTCATTTACTGCCAATATAGTACCTTGCGGTGTATGGCAGAGAGGTCTTTGAACCCGAGGAATTAAGGCCGCCTGGCTAGTGCAGTCGCCGCCAACTGTGCAGGTTAGGATTTTCTTTTTGCCCCCGACAGAAAAATATCCCACACCTTACAGAGGGATCGAAGCCGGGTCTCCTGAAGAAGAATCCGGCGTTCTAGCCACTCGGCCAGCCACTCGGCCAGCCACTCCTCACCTATAAAATAACATACAATATGTCAATATCGTTATGGCATAATCATTTAACGCCTCGTGCGTATCTCGTTACGGAATGCGTTAAAACACCATTTTGAATGGCCTCCCCCTCCTCCCTTTTTTTTTCGCTCCCTTTGAATTCAAGCGTATTCCATACACGTGCTACCACTTCTAGTCACTGGACTGATGTTTGCGTGTGGGTTAGCTTTCCCTATTACCAGTGCCCCTCCCCATCAGGCGAAGCCACTCTGACTTCTGAGGTACTTGTAATTTACGTCCCCAAGTCAAGGACTAGAAGTCAACATTTTAGTCCAACTGACCGGTGTAAGGGTTGAACCTTGTACCTCGGCACCAGGTCACCGGAACTTAGGAGCGAGCGCTCTTACTTAAATGGTATTCGATATTATGTTATTTCACATTAAACCGTTCCACGTCTAATTTAAAACGGACAGCTCTGTGTGGCTAAAATGTGGAAAGACGCAAATCGAAATTGTCGTAAATCGGAAGTGTCGTCAGTGCAATTGCCAAAACACTTGTGTGTGTGCCTTTACTTGTGGTAGTAATGTTCAAGTGATGAAATAAGGGCACTAGGTGGTAAATGGTGCTTGGAAGCCATGTTCAATGTGGATCAGTGTAACATACAGCAGATCACGTACTCCAAGATTGCCCAAAGTTTGAAATATCTAGACCAGTGGTTCTCAACCGGTGGAGAATTCCCCCTCCTCCAAGGGGATATTTTAGGGTTTCCGGGGGGTGGGAGGGGGGTGGGGGGGGGGGTGATAAGATTATTTCAAGCTCGCGTTACTACAAGAACCAATTACTTGATAATGTTTTTCCTTCCATACTTTACGGTTCTGTACTTCTCGCCCTTCTTAAATTCGTTTTATAACGTAACTAGACCCGCAAATCACGTTTTAAGTAGACGTCTAGACTTGTTCTAGTATGTGTTATTAAATTTAGCTTCCATTTTTACGTATACTGTGTAGGGGCGGTGGGAATTTATAGGGAGGAAATTTAAAAAAATAAGGGGGGAGGATGACATTTTGAACATATGGTGAAGGGATGCATGTTCCAAAAAAAAGGTTGAGAACCACTGATCTAGGCGAACTTTCTGACTTAGAGGAACAACAGTGGAAGATAAACTCTATGGACCATTGAGTGAACTAAAAAAGACAGTGGCATTCATACAAGAGATAACATTGCCAATTATAGACAATACATTTCAAGCGAAGGTAATCAGGATAAGAAATATCGAGTGCGAGGGATAGCGTTAGATTAAAGTGATAGAATCGGGGGCAGTATATATAGGAGTGAAAATAGTGGCATAGTTGTTAGAGCTGGGTGCAAGGCTACCTTGCATGGCTAGAATACTGTAGCTGTCAACACACAGTCACACACACACGTGCGCACGCACACACACACACACACACACACACACACACACACACACACACACACACACACACATATATTTACACTTCCTCAAACATGATCACACACCCGCACTCAAACATAATCACACACCCACACTCAAATATAACCACACACCCACACTCAAACATAACCACGCACCCACACTCAAGCATGATCACACACCCACACTCAAATATGATCACACATCCACAACCATCCACACAACCCTCTCACACAAGCGACCTTCATTCTAGCCTGATTTCTCACATGCGTTCTTCCATCAATCAAATGTTCACAAGTCAATGTCATTGTATTAATATATTTCACCTTACCACCCTGCTTCTATGAAGCCTGCGAGCTGTCCCGGGAATGGCACGCGAGGGTAGTCGCTGACGTAACAAACTGACATATCAATCTTTGTTGGGGTGGAGTGGGGGGGGGGGGGGGTGTCTGTCCTTACTTGAAAACGTCGTTGACACATCGACCCGGTTCAACCTGTTAAAGGTGTTTAGATCGTTACTCTGACATTGGCATGGTCGCGGTCGGACGAGGTTCGATGCTAGATCTGGACGTTCGCTATGGGAGTGGAAGACTGGCTACCTATTTCCCCGTGCTGGTGCTATTGGTATTATGACTCTTCGCTGGCTGTTGAAGATGAGGACGGAGCATGTATGGGAATGTCCCGAGTGTTGTGATTCTGGTGGTTGACTCAACTCAACTTAACTCATCTCAACTGAACTCCCCCGTTCTCTCACACCTAAATTAACTCATGTTCAATTCATCTCAGTCTAACTCAACTCAACTCCCCCGTGCTCTCACACCTAACTCAGCTAAGCTCAATTTAACTCAACTCAACTGCTCCGTGCTCACAGGTTTAACTCAACTCAGCTCAACACAGCTCAACTCCCCCGTGCTCTCAGCCATAGCTCAACTAAGCCCAACTTAACTCAATTCCCCTGTGCTCTCAGGCCTTATTCAACTCAACTAAACTCAGCTTAGTTCAACTCTACTTAACTCAACTCAACTCAACGCAACTCAACTCAACTCAATTTAACTAATCTCACACTTTTAACCATCACCGTAACACAGGTATTGATTCAAACTGCCTCAACCTTGTCTTCTAAAAATGCCAGCTCAATAGCCGAGGATTCATTTCTCGTGTTGCTTCAGTGGCCCCAGGGACTCGCACAGACTGACATTTTAACTTTGGCCAAATATAGAACCTCGCGCTGTCTTCTTATTACATACACCCAAGGGTAGAAGAGGAAGGGGGGAAATAATAGTCCTGTTAAGTTAGGCCGCTCCCTGGCGAAGAGGGTTGCGAATTCAATTTGTAATCCAGCAAACCGCGTTCGAAACACTGCTGGAGATTTGGAAGCAGGCCGCCTTGCGTTGGTTTTCGTAGAATGGTATGAGTCCGGGAAGGTTAACCCGGTCAACAAATGCCCGCAGAGGTCGGATGTGTCGGCCTAACGGGGCAGGAACGCAGCTCTGCTGTAAACAGGCACAACGCAATCACATCCGAAAAAAAACAAAAAACTCCGGATAAACGCAGAAGAAGAAGAAGAAGAAGAAGAAGAAGAAGAAGAAGAAGAAGAAGAAGAAGAAGAAGAAGAAGAAGAATAGTATGAGTGCCGTTTGTTCAGAAAGCAATGGCAAACTACTGAACGTGAACTTGCCAAGAAATCACAAATAGCCAAAAATGCTAAGGTCGACTGCGAGGTCTTGTAAAGGATATGCAACGAACTTTTAAGTTAGGCAATTGTATTTACCGATACCAAGTTTACTTGCATATCCAAGTTTCCTATATAACTTACGGTTGAAAAGCAGGGACAAAGAAAGCCAGATACAAAGAAAAAAAAAAGTAGAGAAACTAGGTGCATAAATAACCCCACCTGGGGTGCAGAAGAAAAGGGAAACAATAGAAAAACAGAAAAGAATGGGGTGAACAAGCTGGGAAAAATTGGCCTACTCAAAAGGCAACTGTGGAATGTTTCCAGGGAGGATAACTGTAGTGCCATGCAGGAAGGTGTGGTGGATAGATTAACTTCTCCTGACGTAAACATTCCAATGTGGTGAGTAGGAGACAGGGTTAGAGCGAAGAAGATGAGGTACGTACCCAGGATGAGGTATGTACCCAGAATGAGATGGAGATGAGAGTTGAGATAGTCAAGTCGCTAGCGTACCTGTCTGCGGCCTGGGGAACGATTTTCAATGGCACACTCAGTGAGCTGAAATACAGTCTATTATCTCATTAGGAAATAAAAGTAGTTAGTAAGTAGAAGCAAATAAATCGGTTAAACCTAGTCCTGTTTCCACTTACCTTCAAAACGAAAACTTGTAGACATTGGAGGTAAGAATATGATATAAACTAAGAGTCTTTTTTTTTTCCTCTGCGTTCTGTTGCTTTGAACGTAAGCGTAGTCCACATACGTGCTATTATTTCAAGAGCACTGGACTGATTTTTACGTGTGGATTAGCTTTCCCTATTATCAGTGCCCCTCGCCATCAGGCCAACCCACTCCGAATTCTGAGGTACTTGTAGTTTACGTAGCCAAGTCAAGGATGAGAAGTCAACATTTTAGTCCAACTGACCGGTGTAGGGGTGGAACCCGCTACCTCGGCATCAGCACACCGGGAGTTTAAACGCGAGGGCTCTTATTCAATCTACCACGCTGACATGTAGCAACAATTGCTACGATTCTTCCCCTCCCTGCCGACCACCCCACTACCAACTCTAAAATTAATCTCGGCTTTTGTGTACTCCTATCAACACAGTCCGTTGTCCATCACACAAACGTTGATGCTGTTATGAAGTAATGCTACTGGTATCTTGCTGTCCTGACAGACGATAGTTTGTTACATTTTTCTTTAAAACAAAAGCATAATAACCTCTCCATAGCACACAGCCTGGGCTGAATTGTAGAGGCCATGTGTTGCTCATGCAGCATGATCCCTATTTCAGCCTGCCTAGTGTACTCCAGGGAACAAGTAACACTAATACATCTGGATCAAGACAAGCTATAGAAGCTGATGGATCAGCAAAACAATCTCTGTCCTCCTGTCGGAGCTTCGATCCTAGACCAGTTTCCAACCAAGGTTTAGGGCCCTGTCTTTATGATGCCCCAACACTCTATACAGCTGTGCAACCCCGACCAGTCTGTCCGCTTGCTCGTTTCCCGCCACACCAGGCTTTTAGTCTTTAGGTTGCATGTCCTCGCACCAGGATAAAGCTTGTACCCTCCCAAATGCGCTCCTTCGCCCGAAGCCGCTGGCACAACGTGGGGTATCAGGTTTGGTGAGCGCCGCCCATCATCCTTTCGTAGCAGAAAGCAGGTAATGCCGCCTACTGTCATACGGAAGCTCAGCCAGACAGAAGGTGTAGTTATTATGCCGTGTTTGAATCGCAATGTAACAAACTATCGTCTGTCAACACAGCTAGGTGCCAGTCAGTCAAGGTTACACATGTTACATTCGAGTAATATCAGTAGACTATTGGTCTCTTGGACTAACACAATTGTTATATTCCATCTTCATCTTATAGTCCATGCTGCGTGGCCATGCCCGTCGACAGACTTCTGTCTCCTGTGCTACCAATAATTTCTGGAACCGATGTGGCATGATGTCCAAATGTCCTGCAAGCTTCTGTTTTGGTCTCTCCCTGCCTTCCTGCCCGTCCAGTCTGCCCGTTGAGAAGACATAACTCCAGCTCTCCTCTTCTCATGTCATGCCCAAATAATGGGGGATGTCTCCTTCTGATGTTTCTGTAGCGGAACTAAACATGTGTGCGCGCGCGCGTGTGTGTGTGTCTGTGTATGTGTGTGCGTGCGTGTGTGTGCGCGTGTGTGTGCGCGCGCGTTGTTTCTCTCGTGTAGCCAAGAATTTCAAATTTACTCTGTAAGAGAGCTATGTTTAGAAAGCGATTGGAGCAGAACGAGAGTAAGAGTTTTTTGGAGGCAATGTCCTGTTTTCATAGTGGATACCACGTTCTGTATCCGAACGCTTGTCTGTCCTTCAGTTTGTCTTTCTGTCCTTGATTGTGGGTCAGTTTGTCTGCTTATCCTTGATTGTGGGAGCATTTACCTGTCTGTCTGGATAGGGATTTTTTTTTAAATTTTTAATTCTCATATCCTTTTACAGGACATCGCTGTCAACAGCAGCATCTTTCAGCTGACTGTTGATTTCTTGACAAGATTACGCTCAGTAGTTTGCCATTGCTTTCTGAGCGGCCGGCTCAGTTATCTCGCAAGTCACCAGCGGGGGACGAACCGCTCCCAGTTCTCGCCCGCTACGAGACTCTGCGTGATAAACGGGATTACGGAGAAAGTGGTGTAACCCCTCGGCCAGAGAGACCGGCCTGGATAGGGATACAATGAGAAAATCCGAAAATAGTATAACTAGAAATAGTCTTAGTCTGGAACCCACAAGGCAATAGAAACGAGGAAGACATAAAAACTCACGGAGAAGAAGAAGAAGAAGAAGAAGAAGAAGAAGCAGCAGCAGCAGCAGCAGAAGAAGAAGAAGAAGAAGAAGAAGAAGAAGAAGAAGAAGAAGAAGAAGAAGAAGAAGAAGAAGAAGAAACAAGAAGAAGAAGAAGAAGAAGAGGAAGGGGAAGGGGAAGAAGAAGAAGAAGAAGAAGAAGAAGAAGAAGAAGAAGAAGAAGAAGAAGAAGAAGAAGAAGAAGAAGAAGAAGAAGAAAAAGAAGAAGAAGAAGAAGAAGAAGAAGAAGAAGAACGTGATGGGGTTGATTGCCACGTCCTGTAAACATGTAGTCAGCTGTACTGTGTTAGTCTGTCTGTCTGAATGCCTGTGTGTGTGTTTCGGCGTTCTGCGTGTCTATTCAACAGCTTGTCGTCGTGGTATCTGTTTCTCTGTGTGCATTCATGTCTGCCCTGTTGTCTGTCTATCAGACTCAGTCTGTCTCAACATGTACCGTCTTAGCATCTACTTCCTATGATTCGATTACGGGTTTCGTCTGTGTCTTTTAGGACTTCCTCGTGTGTTTTTCTGTATGTCCATGGTATTCTTTGCACTATGCTCAGAAACCACATTTCCACAGCTATTAGATATTTGTCAGCTTGTCTGCTCATTGTCAATGCTTTAAAAAGAAAAAGCAGCGCGGAAAGCGTCGCACAAAGATCGATTTCCGTAGCTCTAGCGACGACCCACAGGAGTCTCCTGAAAAATTTCACTCGTGAACCGAATCGAACCCACAACCTTCGGAGCTCGATCCAAACGGCTTGACCACTTCGCCACTGAGGCTCCATTGTCAGCATTGCCTATGCTTCACATTTATACATAAGCACATGTTCTATGTAGCACGTCAACACTCTTTTTGTCGTGACATCTGTTTATTGGTCATTTTGTTTTCATCTGGCAAAAGGCTGCCTTCTCAATGGCGATTCTTGTTCTAATATCTTCAAGGCATCTTCAATCAGCTGTTTTGACTGTTCCGAGATTATTATACCGATTCACTTGTTTAAGAAAATTCCCATTTACTCGTATATTACAGTCTAGTATTTCGTTCTTCCTAGTGACGACCATTATGTGTGTCTTCTTACAATTCAATTCTAACCCGAATTGTTCACCGTGTGCAACAACCGCAACTACTAGATGTTGCAGCCCCTGCAGACAAGGCAACAGACGGAATTATCTGTGTAGGGATGCCTGATCTGTTTTTTCAATTCGGTTCCGACGAGGAAGTAAAATCACCACCCACATCTTGCTATATTCGCTGAGGGAGACTAAGAACCTGTGATTTTGTTCGGAGAAAAATGATGTTGATTCTTCATTAACCGTTAGACATTAATTCCCTAAAGGTGAAAGAACAGATGTGGGGGATCGAATTTGAAATGTTTACAAGTCGTGCAAGTCAGTACACCCCAAAAATATATTGTGTTGTAGAGAGTAGTAGTGACGTCAGACGTGTTTGTACCAGACGGGTGGAGATGAATTTGCTTTAAGGGAAAGACTTATGTTAAGAAGAAACGACGGGTGGAGATGGATTTGCTTTAGGGGAAAAACTTATGTTAAGAAGAAAGTTAGTAGGTCAGTATGGCCGATTGGATAATAACGCGTGTTCTTACACACCCGGTGTTCTGACGCGGAGATAAGGGGTTCAACCCTACAACGGACAATTGGACTAAAATGTTGACCTATCGTCCTTGTCAGTGGACGTTAATTACAAGTACCCATGAAGTCGGAGTGGGTTCGTCAGATGACGAGGGACACTCTTAATAGGTAAAAGCTAATCCACACACAAAATTAAGTCCAGCACTACTTTAAGTAGTGTGCATGGACTACACTTGAGATCAAAGTGAGCGAGCGAAAAAAAAGTTAATCTGTTGTTCTTTACAGAACATCGTAATCAACCCTAGAAATAGTTTTTCCTGTTTATAATTTGATATGCAATTTACGTTCTTTAGTTTTGACATTGCGCTTTCTGAACAGGGGGGGGGGGGGGGGGGGGGGCTGAGTGACCTCGAGGTATGGTGTCCGCCTTGAGTGCTGGAGGTCCCGGGTTCAGGCCTCGGTGAGGACCGGGATTTATTTAAAAAATCCACCTGGGATTTCCCCTGGGTTGTGAGATCGGACGTCCGTGTGCATTGTTGCGCACGTAAAATATCCCTTGGCAGTTGGAAATCGAAAAAAAAGAGTAGCCTAACGGCGCTGCCAGGGCAAAATTTCGAGTTAAAAATCTACCCAAAGTATTTCAGGATCCTCGCCGATGCAACGGAGTTCGTGCATTGAGCTGAGTGTCTCCAGACTCAGGTTTGAGTTAGGAGGAAAACGGAGCACTTATGGGGTAAACCGTGTGCCGTGATGTTGATCCAACGACTAAACTGTCTGAACAGCCGTCGCTCGTATCTTTATGAATATGTTATGATGTTTGGTACGGTGTTGTGGTTGAGCCATGCACTGTGTTTATGTAAACATGGGTATTCTTCAAGAGTGGCATTCTCCAATAATTAAAAAAACAAACAATCAGAGATAGATCTCTTGGATCTTTCCCCCAGGACATGCTGGTGTGTCGGGAAAAGAGCAGGCGGATAGACTGGTTGGGGTTGCACAGCTGTATTGAGTGTTGGTGCATCATAACGTAGATGTTGTCAGGGCCTTCTGGAATCATGTGTATAGCGGGGATGTGCAGATAAATCGTTATAAGCGGTAGCGGCAGGGAGTGACCAGGAAATCTGGCCGAGACCAGAAAATCTGGCCGACATTCAGTACTCCGAGGAAAGGCCAGGCGAATACATAATCAGACTGCAATTAGCACCATTAGCATTGGGCCTCGTCGCTAGTAGTTGATGTTTTTTTTATTTTTTTTTTGCATGTCCTATTTACAGGACATCGCTGTCAGCAGCCGCACTGCTGTTGTTGATGTCTTGGCAAGTTTACGTTCAGCAGTTTGCCATTGATTTCTGAACGACTGGCTCCCATACCAACTCGTTAAGACCCAGCGCTACATGGTCTGCTGCCAAATCGGTCGCAGCTGTGTTTCCAACGCAAGTAAGCGGCTCACGAATTGCGTTCGCAAGCCTTTAGCCACGGAAACCGGCAGTTGAAGATGTGTGTGTGTGTGTGTGTGTGTGTGTGTGTGTGTGTGTGTGTGTGTGTGTGTGTGTGTGTGTGTGTGTGTGTGTGTGTGTGTGTTGCATATCCCTTACATTTCGTTGCAGCCAACATCGGCATTTCTCAGCTGCTGTTGATTTACTAGGCAAGATTACGCTCAGTAGTTTGCCATTGCATTTTGAGCGGCCGGCTCACATAGCCCGTAAGTTACCAAATGCGGCGAGAACCCCGACGTATTCTCGCGCAGGTTACGTTACTCACGAGAATATACGGGATTGCGGAGAAAGACGTTAACGCCTAGGCCAGGGAGACCGGTAGTTGAAGATTAGGAAGGAGTAATTTTGGGATTGTCCCGAGTGGTGAGATGACTGTTCTTTACTCAACTCATCTGATTCTTCTTGTAAAGATTATATAGAGGACGAATCCCCCGGATCAATTCTCCACGGGAGCTGATGTGCATCATACAACAGGCATGTCTGTAGTGTTATCTACACCAGCCCAGGTGAGAGAAAAATACGGTGGTAAACATTCATGTTATAAATAACATACCTGAACTAGATAGATAAACTTGACGCGATGCGGGCTGACAAGGTCACGTGAGCTAGGTAGAAACGCCAGGTAATATCTGCTCACGAACTGTAGACAGAAAGGCTGGCTCTGTAGATTATTGACTTTTGTTTACTTACTCGTGACAGCACGTGCGTCTTGGCCCTCAACTCTGCCTCAGTCCTGCTCCACGACTCTCGTATCCGTTTCTGCACCATTCTCGTTCTCTTCCATTCTCTCCCCCACCCCACTCTTCCCAGTGAAAGAGTGTGCTTCCCAGTGCTTTCCCGCACTCTTCCCAGTGCGTATTTTCGTTGTCTCTTGTATATTTTTACATGGAAGTTGTGGTCTTTTGGCCGACATTTGTGAAAACTGACTGCTGTTTCTCGTCAGTACATCACGTGCCGACTAAGAGCGCCGCTATAACTCTAGGAAGGTTGCACTGCAAGGTTGTGTCCTGACATGGTTACAGAGAAATAAGAGAGAGTGGGGACAGAGAGAGGGGGAAAGAGACAGAGAAAAAAATGAAAGATAGAGAGAGAGAGAGAGAGAGAGAGAGAGAGAGAGAGAGAGAGAGAGAGAGAGAGAGAGAGAGAGAGAGCTAGAGAGTTTAACAGCAAGTTTACTTCCGGACACGTATGTAGCGACAGAAAGCTTGCTTCCATGGTTTACTGTCAGCTGTTCTGTCGTGTTGTTGACAGCACCGACCTTGTGGGATCCTCACTCTCCAACTCTTTAACACCCACTATTTCCACTCATTATATTAATAATTAATCTATTACTCTCTCTCTAGCTCGTTCTCTCTATCTCCCTTTCTCACTGTCTCTTTCACACCCTCTCTTTTCTCTCTTTCTCTCTCCTCTCTCTCTCTCTCTCTCTCTCTCTCTCTCTCTCTCTCTCTCTCTCTCTCTCTCTCTCTCTCTCTCTCTCTCTCTCTCTCTTGCTTTCTGTCTATCTAAAATAATTAAAAACAAATACTTTTGTTAATAAATTTGTTGGACAAT